>CM056606.1:35686328-35828288 GCA_029721355.1 Tegillarca granosa | reverse complement strand
AGCTGATAAATGTACAGGAACCACAACTTGCTCGCACTACGCTGGGAACCATAAGTTCGACTAATGCGACAAACGGGCTCAAAAACCAGTCTGCGCCAACTGTTCAGGCCCCCACAGACCAACCAGCCCACAGTGTCCGCGCAACCAAAAAAAAAGCAAACTAGTAACAAAAAACCTGTCTCCTCAATAGGTCAAGATCAACATCACAAACGCCCCAATTAATAATAATAAGAATAAGAATCAACAAAACAAGAATAATAGTAACAAACAAAAATCCAAGAAGCAAAAACAACCAGCTAGCTACTCGTAGGCAGTGCGCGGCCACAACACCAACACCGCGCCCACTACCTCAACCCCAAAACCTCCAAACAGGAATAAATCAGTATCGCCAAGTCAAGATTTGTTTGATAACTCCAGTCAAGATAGCCAAAATACCCAAGTTAATTCACAAACAAATGAACAAGATCAGAAAATCAAAATTCTCCAGGAAGTTATCTATCAACTCTTATCGGCAGTTGAAGCAAATAATCTAATTCAAAAAAAACTTCTCCAAAATTAAAAAAATCGCCAACCTCCGTTAATTAAGTAAACCTAACTACCCCTCAGCAATCTACTAACATATAATTATGTGTACGTACATCTTTCAATGGAATGCTGGGGGGCTAGCTCCCAAACTAAGTGAGCTTAAAAATACTCTAGATCAACTAAAACCCGACGTGTTGGTTATCCAAGAATATTCTACCAAACCAAATTACAACAAAATTCACAAAATTTCTGGTTATCAGCCTCCTTTAATCAAAGCTCAATATCGTCTAGCCATTTATGTCAAAAATGAAATTCAATATAAAGAAAATACAAATTATCAAAATTTACCAGTTCAAAGTCTAGAACTATACTTCAAAAATAATATAAAATTAAATCTTTATAATATCTATCTAAATCCATCTTTAGACCACGACCAATTCTCAGAAATTCTAAATACAAAAAATTGAAAAACAAAATCACTCATCTTTTGCGACTTTAACGCCCACAATCACCTGTGGGGCGATAAAGCGACCTGCCGCAAAGGAATAATTACTGAAGAATGGCATGACGATAATAGCTTATCATTACTCAACAATGGCGAACCCACGCGTATTGTAAAAAAACTCATCTACTGCTATTGATTTGGCCTTTAGTACACCTGATCTAGCTACAAAAATAACATTCGGCACTTATAATAACCAAATGGGTTCAGACCATATACCAATAACTATCAAAATTAATCAAAAATTAGAAAAAAAGGTGCAGATTTTTCCACCTAAATGGATATACAAAAAAGCCGACTGGACCAAATTCCAAAACATGTGCGAGGCGATCGATCCCGAAACCATCCGAAACCCAGACTTAAATATTTTTTATTTTTACAAAGCAAAATTAACGAAATCGCCTGCACTACCATCCCCAAAACCAGCGGCAAAACAAGAAACTTCAAAAATAATCCCTGGTGGAACACAGAGTGCGATGAAGTGCTACGTGAAAAAACCCGTTTTTATAACAAATTTCGGCGAACTAGCAGTGAGACTGATTTTATTGATTATAAAGCAGCTCACGCTAAACTAAAAAGAATAATCAAAATTACAAAAGAAAAACACTGGCGTGAATTCTGCGATACTTTGAACGATCATTCAGCAAACAAAATCGTTGCCAGCTAAGATATATCACTTCAATGTTAAATGTAAAACGTCCCCTCTATCTGTCCTGTCCTATTTGTTGTAAATGTGATTGCCTGTCCGGTTACGTTAGGTCCTGTCAAAAAAACTTAATTTGCTTCAAAACCTTAGAAAATTATAAACAACCCAGGAATAGTTATACAGGGTCGCTATGACCAATATAACGTAAAAAATAGCATCAGTCAGTCAAAATAAAACACACTTCGGTGAATGATTCGACCTTTCATGACAAATTCTATTTAGACTGAAATTTATCTTTTCTAAATTAAAATAAGCGAATTATTATTTTTCCTTCATTTTTTACATTTATTAATAATAATTTTATTTTCTGTTGGTTTTTTTCCATTATCTTTATTTGTTAAAAATTTTTTTTGACACTTTCCACATTTTTTTTTTACATTTTTTCTACTTTGTGCTTCTTATAAGGTTATCATGGACTTATTTTTTAAAGGCCAGCAGTCACCACTCTCAAATTTCTTCCCTTGTCAGATTTTTTTTATATGGGCATCCTTTTTAACAGCGTGGAGCACGCGTATCAAACATTAAAGCCAGGTTTTACGGCCCGCACTATTTGGCACATCAGATCCAGTTCGCTCCAAACCGCTTCAAACCGCCAAATTTCTCACAAACGTATCAAACTTTCGGAACACTGGCATCAACATAAGTCTCTATTCTGCGGGAACTGTTAAATATCAAATTTTCACAATGTTCGGCCTTCAAAGAGTTCCTGCTATCCACCAAAAACAAAATCTATACCATAGTTTCGGATATGTTCTGGGGGACCGGGGATGAAGGCGGACAAAAATCTGGTGGAAAAACACATTTGGCAAACTACTTATGGAATTGCGCGATTTCCACCTCCCGCAACCCAAATTCAGCAATCCTACCAGGACATAACATTTACGGGTTAGCTATGTTAAACATTTACAAAAATTCTATCAAACTCAAACCTTTACCTCAGTTACGACCCGTTTTTTCGGACAAGGTGGTATGACCTGCGCAGGCCCACAACAAAACTTTACTACATCAACAGGTAAACTTTAAACCCATGTTAGCCTTCATCTTGTTAGGTGTCAACGCACATAACAACAAAAACCACACCCTTTAGATCTAGTCAACAACCTACTCGGGAATTCGAGAGGTACTAAAAACAGCTGGAATTCAGCACGTATTTATATTGGAAATCCCCACTCGGGGGAGATTCATGGATCCAGGTTGGACCAGGCCACATGTGACAGCATTCGGCGAGCTGTCAAATGCAAATTGAAGGCCAAATTAGCTAAATACTCCCTTGAATACTCTAGCAAGTATCCAAGGTTTTATAAAGCTGACAAGGTCCATTTTAACGACCAGGGAAACAACACCTGCTGCTCACTCTCCTAAAAGCAGCAAGGAAAGCTACTGCCACCGAATAGGATATATACATATATACGTTATTTGTTAAATGTTATATGTTTAAGTCCTGTCTTACACCTGTCGTTAATCGTTCCTTATCTGTGGTCAAATGTAAACGTGTAAACGTATGTCCGGTTTGTCATGTCTAGCAAAAAAAAAAAAAAAAAAAAAAAACTCAATAAAAGGCCTGCTTCTCAGCTCCAAAAAAACCTTTAGATTTTTAAAACCAACAATGGTCTGTTATGCAGGGGCCACGCGCCCGAACATAACGTTAAAAAAATTCACTCTGGCGGTTCTGACATTCATTCATCATACTCGCTCTTAAAGAAGAAATTATAGTAATAATAATTATAATTAAAACTCAAAAAAATTCAGGCCAGTCAAGATCTCTTCTCCCAAGCCACACAACCTCCACCTAATAGGATCAGAAACCAAAATAGACCCAGTCAAGAGCGTTAAAACTGAGGCACCACCAACAAATAGAGATTCGGACCAGGAAAGCGATAGCAGTTAAAGAGTTAGAAGATCAAGTTGAATCACTCAAAGATCTCATTAACTCGCTCCTAACGAAATGCAAAAAAAAAAAAAAAAACGAATCAAACCTATAAAAAACAGGCCGATAAATACAGAAAGGCCGCCAAAAATAGATACCTAAAAATAATAATTAAGCCGCTCAGCATCATACTAACATGTCGTAATGTGTACTAACATTTTCCCAATGGAATGCTGGGGGGGCTAGGTCCTAAACTAAGCGAGCTAAAAATACTGTGGATCACCTAAAACCTGACGTGTTGGTTAGAGCAAATTATTATAAAATTCACAAAATTTCCGGCTATCAGAACTCAACTGATCAAAATTTACCGGTACAAAGTTTAGAACTCAAAAATAACAAAAATTAACTCTATACAATATTTACTTAACTCCAAAGCTAGACAATGACCGATATTTGGAAATTATAAATTCAATAAAAATCGAAAAAACAAATTCACACATCCTTGGCGACTTTAACGCCCACAATCACCTGTGGGATTGTCTGTGCCAGAGTGCAATGAAGCTCGACTTGAAAAAACTCGATTTTACAACAAATTTCGGCGAACTAGCAGTGAGTCTGATTTTATAGATTATAAAGCAGCTCACACTAGACTAAAAAGAATAATCAAAATTACAAAAGAAAAACACTGGCATTAATTCTGCAATACTTTGAACGATCACTCAGACACGCAAAAAGTTTGGCTAAAAATAAAAGCAATGAAAAACAACCCACAACGCGCATTACCGGTTATCAGTGGAGCTACTAGCGCAATAGACAAAGCTTATATCTTAGCGGACTCTTTTGCCAATGCTAGCTCCAACAACAACCTTACTCCA
This sequence comes from Tegillarca granosa, assembly GCA_029721355.1. Classification (NCBI taxonomy): domain Eukaryota; kingdom Metazoa; phylum Mollusca; class Bivalvia; order Arcoida; family Arcidae; genus Tegillarca; species Tegillarca granosa. The sequence goes on along the minus strand of CM056606.1, from coordinate 35,823,813 downwards.
GACTTCGCGATTAATAAAAACAAACTCAATCGGGAAAATCTAAATAAAAACAACCCGATTAACCAAAATTTTACTATAGCAGAATTCAAGCTAGCGCTGAATTACAAAAGATATCACCCGGTGATGATAAAATCTCTTTTGAAATCATCAAACACATACCTCTGTGTACTCACCAGTTAATACTTGAATTAATCAACACGTCATGGAACACGGGAATTCTATCGGATAAGTGGAAGGTAGCCATTGTGGTGCCTATCCCCAAACCGGACAAACCTCTCTCCGACCCCTCATCTACAGACCCATACCGGTAACGCCCACAATCTGTAAATTAATGGAATCAATGGTTAACGACCGATTAACCTTCTATTTGGACACAAATAATTTAATATCAAAAAATCAAAGCGGATTCAGAAAAGCCAGGTCAACAATAGACCACATGCTCCGCCTCCAGACGGATATCAAAAAAGCGCAAGTTCAAAATAAAATTTTAGGCGCGGTCTTCCTCGATCTAGAAAAAGCATTCGACCTTGTGTGGCAATGGTGTTTTACATCACCTCAAAAATTTCGGCATTTCAGGCAAAATTTTTCAATTTATTAAAAATTTTCTACACAATTGCAAAATAAAAGTAGGAGTCTCTGACCAGCTCTCTGATGAAAAGAGTCTAGAAAATGGCTGCCCGCAAGGATCGGTCATTTCCCCGACTCTATTCAACATAGCGGTCAATGACCTATCAACATGTATTTAGCATGCCACATCAAAATTATCTCAGTTCGCCGACGACGGGTGCTTTTTGGGGATTCAAACTCTCGGAAAAAAAACTGTAGGAATCATTTTCGGCCGTAATCCTATTCATTGCTTAAACATCAAAATAAACGGGACACGGGTTAACTTTGTAAAGGAACACAAGATTCTTGGTGTTGTGCTCGATAACAGACTTAACCTGGAAAGGGCATGTCGAGCACGTTGTGCTTACATGCAAAAACGTGCTCAACCTCATGAGGAATGTCTCAGGTACCAATTACGGAGCCAACAAAAAGACACTCAGGCTTCTTTACAAAACTCTCTTCTGACTACGCATGTCATGCCTACAGTTCAGCGGACAAGACCACCCTGTTTCAACTTGATACACTTCAACACTGGGCCCTCAGAATAGTCCTTGGTGCCATTAAAAGTACACCAATAAGCACCCTACTATCAGGCAAACTTCCGCTCAAAAAGCGCCTTGAGCTTTTAACGCTGTGATACTGGGCACGGACCGCTCCCTACGGGGACAACCTCCCGGTAAACGCAGCCTTATAAGACTGCCAGGCCTACAAAATGTGCTATAGAAAATGGAAACAGGGCATCGAGCCCTACGGATTAAAAATCAGAAAGCAAATTGCTGAATTAGGCCTTAAATCAAATTCAAATAATTAAAAAAAACCCGACTCCAAAACCTCCGCAGCCAGATATCTAAAAAATATCCAACTGCGGCCCACTTAGTGCTAGCTCTAGAATTCATAGACACAGAGTACAACCAAAGAAACAAAATTCAATAGATGGCTCCAAGGACCCTGTGTCTGGGTTTTAATGTATACCTTCCCAATTTAGATAAAATCTATGCAGCCAGAACCTCAGACCACCTGTCAATTTATACCACGGAAATGATAGCCTTCAGAGAGACCCTGCTGTTGAGCCGCGAAAACCAAATAGCGAATCCAGTTATTCTCACTGACACTCTATCATCCATCCAGTCTATAAATAAAGGTCGGTCCAGCAGAACAGAAATCTTACAACAGATTCGGTATCTGGCGGTCAAACTAAGCGCCACAATCGGATGGATACCCTCTCATATTGGGATCCGTGGCAACGATGTCGCAGATCAAGCGGCCAAGCTGGTGCTAACCAAACCCGCCCCCAAACTTTATAGTAAAATTAGCTTCCACTGAGCTTTACTCGCTTATAAACAAAGCTGTTTGGTGAGAATTGACGCAAACACTTAGCACCTCAGCTAGCCAATTGAGACGCGACCTTGAGATCAAACCCTCAAAGCAAACTGCTCTCTTCCACCCGGTTCGCAGCCTGGACCGCGCCATTACAAGACTTTGATGGGTGTCACTATGCAACATGGTTACACCCATAGCCAGCGTATTAAGAAATGTGGTCCGGCCTGCAGCTTTTGTGGCCAACCGGAAACAATTGAGCACGTTCTACTGCTATGCCCCGCATTTCTCGAAGAAAGACGGGAGCTAGCCAACCAAATAGGGCACCAAAATCTCACTATAAAGGGGCTCCTATACCCAGCCGCCAGATACCGAACCTCAATCTACCAACAATTAGGAAATTCTTTTTCCCAGATCCATTACTCCAGTAAGATCTAGCCTCCCAGTACATTCCTTCTCTGTCTAACCACTGCCTCAAAATGTTGATAGTAATCCTCCGTTTTACTAACATTTCTCTTTTAAAATGGCTCTTACCAAGTAATTGGCACTGCTGTTTGTTGACCACGCACCTCCGAGCCATGAGGTGATGGTCTACTACTCTAAAATAATAAAGAAACGGTGAATTACTAACAGCCAAACTTAAAATACTTGCTTAATTACCTATTCCTGTGCGCTATAACATTACCTGCTGTAGACGGGGCCGCGGCCATAGTTAAAAGCGCATAACTAAGTCGCAGTAGGTTCACTTAACTAACTATTCACTATTTTATCTATTTACTCATACAAACCTTTTCTAGCACAGACTAACCAAACCTGTGAAGGTCAGGCCCGGCCACGACTACCTGTGCTTAGTCGGATCACTACAGGTCAAAATTATAAAACTAAAAATAGATAAATTAGTGAATAACTTTTCTTTTATACCCGAAAACACACATTCACGCACACAAACTGTGAACATGAGGAGTACAAGGCTGAGCAGATGTGTCCCACTCAGAGGCGTATGGAAGCATGAAATCGAGTACATGAGGCCGGGGATCAGGCGGCCGTAAAAAGCTGCCCTTCTCCTTAAAACTTCTTCACCCCTGTTTAAATGTAGAATGAAAGTCCAAGCTTTTTATATGTTTACCCTCGGTATGCAAGGATGAAAGGACTAAGCGAAAAAACTGGAAAAAAAATAATAAAAAATATCAATGTTACGTCATTCTGGATATCTTAAGTCATCGCATGCTGGCAGTCTTGTCTTAGTGTTATTTATTATATGTTATTTTACATGTATTTTTCTTTCAGGGACCCACTTTTACCTATCGGCGCATCTGTCCGCCAACTCATAAACCGTCCTTTACGGTACCCACCCCCATTCTACTTCTTTCTGTACCCGTGCAGTACCAGACGAGATACAAAAAGTATCTAAATGTATCTAAAATCAAAATAAAAAACTGGTGCTGCACGGTGATACAAATAAACTGTACTATACAGTATTTCCGCTCTATTGTTGTTAGCTCTGTATGTGTCAGAATGTGTCAGTGTGAAGTGCGCGTCTTGAATAAGTACGTTAAGCCGGAGGTTCCGTGTACCCGACGGCCTAACAGGGCACGATAAAGATCCCCTATGTTTATCGAAAACAGAGTAGGCGTTTACGCCGGCATAGGGCCCCTTCACTTATATATTCAAAATTAAGGCATCCATGCTTTCGAACCCCCATTATTAAAGACCCCTATTTTGGAACAGGCTTCAAATAACCCCAACCCCCAAATTTTCATCAAAATTACTAAATTTTTCTCTTGGCGTGCTCTCGCGCCTGGTTAGGGATACCCTATTGTTACCGGCGGGGTACTTCACTTACAGCTGGGCGCCCCCTCTCCCTAAGCACTCTCCTGCTCTGGCACGGGGCTGTTATCTTCGTTTCTGATAGGAGTATTACGATCTGCTACTAAAAATTCACTAAAAACTACAAAAAAGTCAAAGAGTCTGCACAATGGCCGCAAGGTCCCCATGTAGACTCTAAACTCGCTCAATTTAGTACATTCATTCATTCGATTGATCATTTCCATTTGCAGCAGCCGAAGAAAGAAGGACGTTCCTGAATCTCAGAGAATCCAGAAAATCAGCATCCTGTAATTACTGTGTATCCTGTTACAGTAATTGATAACAATCAATTTTCTGATTGTTACGGTAAACGCTCCCAGTTTACCAATTTTTTTTGTTGTTTCTTTTTAGTGGAAACCTTTACTTGTTGCTTCCCCTCATCATCTAAAGTTGTTAATCAATTCCTTCACAGCTGTACCAGTTGTAGTGAGCGAGAAACAACCTTTGAATCAACATATATCAATAGTGAAGTTACAGTGTTTTTTTCTACAAACTTTCAGTGGATTATTTATTTATTCGTGAATCTCAGTTATTATTATGTTTATTTTGTGATTATTCGGACTACGGTCTACAGACTTATTTTCACCTGGATTAATTTATTATAGTGAATTGTTTTGGACTACAGACGTATTATTTGTTCGGTTGGACTTTATTCATATTAGGATTTTATTTCTTCTTATCTGGATCTTTTATTTATATTTAACTAGTGAATATTCCTTGGAGTATAGACTCATTATTTATTTTTATTCTTGTGTTTATTATTATTTAATTATTACGTCGGACTATATTCATTTTTCAGACTTATATTTTGTGTTTATATTTTATTCTTGTCGGACTTTTGTTTATTTAGAGATTAGTGACTACTACTTGGACTACAGACTTATTACTATTCACTGGACTTCTCATAATTTTTATTTATTATTTCTGAGTTTTGACTTCGTACTACCCTAATTGTTTTTCTTTGTTCATCGTATGTGTGTTTCTTTATCGTGAATTATTCCTCTCTTGTGGACTTTATGTGAACTCTATGTACTGTGTATGTTATTGTGAACTTATTGTGAATTCCTTTTGACACTTATTACTACCTGCATTTATTTATGACGCCAACAGGTAAGACTGATGCTATTTATCCCTCACCAATCATAGCCTTACAGCCCAAATTTTCAAAATTATAATTAACTTCCATAAGTATCACTTAAAATATTATACCTTTTCCTTTTTCAAATTATACATTATTTCTGCGCAGATAAAATACTACAGCCGGTCGGGACCGTGTCACAGCTAACTGCGTATAGCTGGACCAGCAGTAGTCTAAATTACACATTATTTTTAGGCAACCCCTCAACCAATCAAGACGTATCACCTGGATTCACCAGTTACCAGATCAATACCATGATAAAAAATCATCGGAAATTGTTGAATATATTGGTACTTACCCGGGTGAGGTCATATCATGGCAATGCTAAATTTACCAAAATGCCTTATAAGTGAACAACTTCAGAACAGAAACAGATTATAAACGAAGGCATAAAAACACGGAAAAATTCCCTCTCAAATACGAAATAATGTTAATAAAAATGATCCCGAAAATCCTGTTGATATTAGAGTTATAAGAAAAGCCAAATACAATGCCAAAGCAAATAGGCCTATTAATATTTCAAGTAACACTTTGGCAGATGATTTTCAGTCAGTTATTTCAAATCTTAAAGATTATGAATTTTATTAAATGACGACAATAAACCACCAACAACGATATGTTATCTGGAAGACCAGCTCAATGACATGATTTGTGCCGTATCTAATGGTGCCATAATTCGGATGGATAGGACCTTTTAATTTGGGACCATGTTTTCTTACATGCATGGTATATCACACCCTCTTAAAAAGAAAGGGAACGTCATTTTCGCCCGCCATCATGGATCCTGTTTCCCTCCATTGGGATGGGTCCTATAAAAAATACTCTATATTTTTAGCAAAATTTCGAATAATTTTAGGATTCCATGCAGAAATTGAAAAATTAGTTTTCGGGACAGATGAAGAAACTGCTCTTGTTAATGCTAAAACAACCTCTTTCCTTACATCAACTCATATATTATGTACTCGGCATTTGAAAGAAAACGCTGCAAGGCATTTCACCTCAAAAGGTGTACCTGAAAAATGATAAAAATGACATTATAAACAGATTATTTGGCAAAAATGGCATCATTTATTCCAATAATGAAATATCTTTTCATGAACGTAAGGATGAAATCTAAGAACAATTTGGGACTATTAATGGAAAATATCTGACTGAAAAAACTAATACCTGTTATCCGAGAAAAAATATTCCTTCCATCACAAAAAAATTCAAATATCCCACCTGACAGGAAAAACAACAATTGTGAGGCAATGAATCACAAAATCAAACTACTAGGGGGGGGGGGGGGGGGGGGGGGGGGTGGCAAATTTCAAAAGTTCCTGACCTTGTCCAGCGACTGAAAGACATTCATCAAATCAAATAATTGACATCAGAGGTGCTCTTCATGGTAGGGTTAATTATGAACTTTCGGCTTAAGCTGGGCATCTTAAAATTAGTTATGACTTATGGGTAAACCTTTCTGACGAACAAAGATTGAGAATTCAGCACAAGTTTTTTTTCAAATTTAAGCATTTAACAACAATTGAGTCAAATGATTGGCGTTTTTCAGTACCACTGAGTGCGAGAATAGCAAAAAAAAACCAGGACAAGTCAAAACAAAAGTACAAAAACTTTTTCTGCAAAAGATCTAAAATGTATTAGATACAATAAATTCTTTTATTACCTTAACCAAGCTGTTGGAAGGTTGTCCATCGGGGGAAAAGATGAATTATTCCGCAGCTACATCATTGTAAATAGTGTAATCAATATTTTTCTTTCGACCATTAGTTCCTAACTCTAATTGATGAGGCCAAATGAGGACTAATATTTTAAATAATTGTAAATAATTCTAAACTTTAAAATTAAATAATTAAAGAGCCGAAAGTTACTTGGTGCAGACAGGCTAGTAAATAAAATAGATTTATTAGCCTGTCATTATCCACATTTTTTTCCTAAATGAGTGAATTACATGTGTAATTTTACATTTATTATATTTTGTTTACAATTTGTTTTGAAAACCATAGTGCTTTTCCGGTTAAATTTACAAATTTATAAAAATTAAACTTTACATTTATTATATTTTGTTTACAATTTGTTTTGGAAAAACCATAGTGCTTTTCCGGTTAAATTTACAAATTTATTAAAATTAAACTATGATTTATTTTATTTTTCAAATAATTGTCATGGATCATAGCACCGAGGAAGCCTTAGAGTAATGAAATTTAATTTAAGAGTTACCTCTCTTTACTTACCCAACAATATGGCCGTCTTACAAAGTTATGGTAATAAATTAATATTTTCACTTTATTTATCACTCGATCGTTTTAATTTTTATGTTACATATTTATCATTATATATTTGATAATATATTCAAATTAAATTCATTTATCTTGACCACAGACCTCCCGGGCGTTGTTTATTTCCCAGGGCTTTACCCGGGCTGTATTTTATCCCACGGCTGGTTTTAGTAGTAGCCTATTGATGATCAGGCATGTAACTCAGTGCCATTTTACTTAAGAGTCAGCAAATACTTGGTATAAAGGCCTACCAGCAGCTGTTCAAACTGACTTTAATGCTCTTATAAGAATGTTACAGGCTCGTTTCACACTTCAAGATGATGATGACTTGCTGACAACACAAGCATCGTCTGAAAGTGCTCTTGAATATATTGACAGGGTAACATTGAAAGGAAACTCAAATAACATACCAGAAAATTTATTGTTGAAAATTGCCATAAAGGAATTCCATCTACATGTATCATTAAAACCTGCTATCATTCAAAAAAATCCCAAAACAATGCAAGAACTAAATGATGTTTCATACATAAAATATTAAAAATTAATAACTAAACTTATTTTTAATCTCAATTCATTAAATGTTGAAATTGACTGATATATTTGGGTTGAGCTATACTTAAACTTATTTATATTTTTCATTTAGTTCCATTAATTTTCCAGCTCCAATATATATTTTTCTTGGTAAATTTTTCATGCTGTTGGATGTGTTGAATACCGCCGTTCAGGATTTAAATTTACTTGTTGAACATAATGATTATCATTCATGGCATTATTTTTGCTGGAAATAATTATTGCTGAAAACTTAATGTATTTTTTATACAGAAGTAGACTATAACACATGTGATTTATTATAAACTACTTTGATACTGCTGGTGTTTTACATCTTATCACTATATTCTCCTACTCCATAATTACCTCACCGTATTGTATGTTATATATACCCTTTAATAAATTGTCATGTTTATATCTATGTTTTATATTTTCTTTACTGTTGGTATGGAAGTCGAACGTTGAAAATCTGTTATAAACTTTCATGTTCATCTTAAGTTTATCTAAACAACGCGTTCGATTTGTCGTCTCGTACTGCTTCCATGCCCGTCACAGTCACAGTATAGAAGTAATTTTCATCATCTATTTTCCTTATTTCACTCATATGTTTTAACTCCAGTCTTGATTTAATTATATTACTTTTTTCGTCAGGATGAGCTGTTGCTATCCATCTTCGTCAGTCGTGCGTAAACTTTTTACATTTTAATCTTCTCCAAAACCACTGGGCCAAATTTAATTAAATTTGGTAACCATCACGCCTGGATGAAGCCCTTTCAGATTTGCACAAATGAAGAGTTATGTCCCCTTGGGGCCCAATAAGGGGGAAAATAGTGAAAAATTTTAAAAATCTTCTCAACTGAAACTACAAGAGATATACCTTAGTTATTTCATTTATAACATCCTTAGGTCATTTATTTTCAGATTTGCACAATTGGTAGACATGAGACTCAAAATGGGAAAATTGTAAGGCATTGAGTGGGGAAACTGCTAAAAATAATATATTTGTTACTATATCTTGAAAACTATTAACTTTTCGTAAAAGCATGTATATTAGAATATTTTAGGTATTTACATGAAAATCATTTTGATACATGGGTCAAGGTCATATGTTGAAAGGTCAAGGTCACAGCTGCAGAAGATGACTTAAATTGCTACTTATCTTGAAAACTATTAACTTTTTGTATAGGCATATATATTAGAATATTGTAGGTATTGACATGGCGATCATTTTGATATATGGTTCAAGGTTATATTTTCAAAGGTCAAGGTCATATCAACATAGGAATAGTAAAATTATTAGTTATCTTGAAAGCTATTAATTGCATACATAGGCATGTATATTAGAATATTGTAGGTATTGACATGGCAATCATATACGGTTCGAGGTAATATATGTTCAAAGGTCAAGGACATAGCTGCATAATAATACTGAAATTGATTAATGATTTGGAAAATATTCATTGCACTACAGTTAGTCAATGCATATTATATAAACTACTTATAAATTAAATGTGAGTGGATATATTTCTGATTAGTTTTGTGGGAGTTCTTAACTTTTAGAAAACTTTTCCAAGTTTCTGTACTTAATATATTGTCTGTTGTACTTTGCAAATATTATTGGACATATCTTCAGGTGACCGTTAAGGCCCATAAGTGTAGACGTCAACTCGTCCCAACTTCATTTTACCAAGTCGTCCCACTTTTTGCTAAAATACTCCAATTTTAACTACCAACACGTCCCTTTCTTTTGCATATTTTACATATTTGGTTAATAATTAGGACTTTATTTAGGCATCCTGCTAATGTTGTGATTGACAACGTCAAACAATCTGCTAAAATCTGCAATAGTATTTTAAAAAGGCGTCGTTTTTATTTAAAAAAATAATTTTATAGATGTTTTACATTTTAACACTCATGCATTTTTTAATTCAGCATGTATATAATGTATATAACTGTATATTATTTTACAGTCTCTTTTAATTTTAAGATTGGCATATATATTAGTACTTCTTTTAACCATATTGATGTTTTATTGTTATTCATAATGAGACTTAAATAAATACATAGGAAATACTACATTTTTTGCACAACAGCTCGTCAGTTTTACTGGGAAATTGTTAAACATTTATTTGGCTGTGAACATGCATTTAAAGTGATGAAAGCTGAATATCACCAAGACTTTAAGATACCGTATACGTATTTATTTTTGCGATGTAATAATTTTCGCTTATTTCGCGTTTTTTTGTTTTGCGCGAAAATAAAACAAAGTTAAAATTTATTTCTCCATATTATTAATAAATATGTAAACCATTTTTTTACCGTAACCCGTTTTTTTTATTCTGCGAAAGTTTAATTTATAATACCACCAAAAATACACGCTAAATCAAATACGTTTACAGTAGGTAAGAAAATCCACCAGACAGATGACGTATGGCTTGTAAAGAAAATGTCAAGAATTATCAAATGTCGTCAGGCGTGATAACACTTAAAATAGGACTTTATGACCGACCTAATAAAAGCCAAATACGAGCAGGTAGCAGAGTTATAAAAAATAACAAATTCCTAATATCAACTAGAGGGCCGATTTTACTGCATAATGTCATCAACGACTACTGTGATCCCGGGGCAGATGGGAAAGGTCGAAACAAGTTTGGAAAGCTGTCCCGATTTGGCATCTTTAATTTGTTATTACCGCAAATATGCCGCTCCATGGAATAATCACTATCTAAAAATAAAAGTAATTACTATGAAAACTGGCAAATTCAGTTAGACTTGCACGTGGAGGTAAGGTCGGGTTATCTGAAAGGGCAAGTACCTCCTGCCGAGCTAGCTACATCCTACAAGTGTAATCATAATTAAAAGTGAAGTAACATTAAACAATGGGACGTAAATGTAAATCCAGGACAGTTTTGGAAACGGCAAATTATACTTGTCGACAGTATTGTGATATTAATTGGCAAACTATCTACCTAATGTCACGATTATAAACCCAAAACAATATGCCTCACAGCCAAAACTACCGGGTTATTAGTTACGTCTTCAGCATTGTAATTACACTTGCATTTTAAGTTGTAAGCGTCTTCTTTCTTTGTACTGATGGCAGGTTCCCTCTAGTATCAGTGTAATTTTTAGAGAAAAAAGAGTCGAATGATTTCATAACCGGCTTAGTGTCTTTATTAATTCGGTAATTCCGTCTTTTTGGTCGACATCATTGTTGGAAATTGTAGGACATAAAAAATGTATCATGCTGTTTTCGGCCATATAGATTTGTTCAACCATGTTTTCCATGTGAACAGGAAAATTTCCTGCTCGAATTAAGTCTGCAAAACAGATGAGACCTGTTGAAATGAGTTCCGATAGCACGTTATATAAAGCTATTAATTTATTCATATTTTTTCATTTGACGCTCCGTCAAATTCGCCCCCACTTTCCACATACTCACCTCCATATCATACGATGGCCGATAGCAGCCAGGCAAAAACATGGTATTTTTACCATTTTTGTGTACCGCGTTACACTTTTATATGGTACATAAAAACGACCTTTTTACTGTTTTTGTGTACCGCGTTACACTTTTTTCGTGGTACACAAAAACGACCTTTTTACCGTTTTTGTGTACCGCGTTACACTTTTATATGGTACACAAAAACGACCTTTTTGCTGTTTTTGTGTCCCATTTAGCCGACAGCAGCCGGGCAAAAACGAAGCATTTTTACCGTTTTTGTGTACCGCATTACACTTTTATATGGTACACAAAAACGACCTTTTTACCGTTTTTGTGTACCGCGTTACACTTTTATGTGGTACACAAAAACGACCTTTTTACCGTTTTTATGTACCATTACACTTTTATATGGTACACAAAAACGACCTTTTACTGTAACGATTATGAAGCTGTCAACAGCCTCTCTAATTGAAATAATTGTCTTCACCCGTGATAACCTAGGATAACCTTTCCTATGCTTTAAAAGAGTCTGGTGTATTTCATGTCATGATTTTTTTTTAATTGGCTAATGCTGTAGAATTTTGTTTGCGGAGCGAGAAAGGAGAAAGATGTGAGTAAAATATTTTTCAATATTCTATTTATTTTCCATGGAAGAAGTCATTACACTGTAATGATTATTATAAAAATTTAACATAATAATTATTATAATAATAATAATTGCACAGTGGTGTGGCCGAATTCATTGAGATTAGTCCTAAGAGAGCAGAACATTACTGAAAAAATATAATTGAAATTACTTTTAGTTTAACGAATTGAGATGAAAATAACAACTACCATTTTAACATGCCTGATTAGCTATAGCGTGTTGGTTTCCTTAATGTACATGATTTTGAACTTTAGTTGAGTGTTATACCGACTGAGCCACCCATAACAATTATTTGTGACATAACATCTGAGATATGTTTGGTGCAACTAATATTAGAAATGAAATTTTTATCCGTATATAAATAAAATAACTAGATAATTAACCTATATTTAACAGAAAAAGCAACCTGTCTCTAGTAACCACGTATCTTGCCCAGTGGGTTATCTAGCACTTTTAGAAACATTGCCCTACACACAAGCTTTATTCTTTCATTCGGTGATTTTTTCCGCCTTTCTTATTTATAATCATTAATATAAGCGACTAGCTCTTCTATAGATAGAAACCGTTCTATAAATATAACACAAGTACTAGCTTTCCAAAAAGCTTGGATAGCTACGGGTTGAAACATTTATAATGGGGAATTGTGTGGGAAGTTTTGCTAGTCAAAATATTTCAAACTCACACGAACCTTATATTAAAGTACAATGTCATTCAATCAAAACAGTTGAGCTGCTGCACATTTCACATGTCAGTACCACGATATTCCTTTTTCAAAACAATCCTCATCTGAACTAGGTTCCTAGATTATTTTGCAGTTCAAAAAATAAAAAGGATCAGTTTTACTTGGATCACCTGTACTGGGGATGTATTAAAATGCACAGTACAAAATCCGGAATTAACACAAGATTGCAATGTATTTTCCCCGATATATATGAGGTCCTATGCCACAAATATGTATTTTTCTTATTTCAGGTCTTTCATTACTTTAAAAGAAGATGCTGACAATGATTGTGGCATCCAGTTCCCTGTTCCACAGGACGGCAAAATCACTTTACAAGATATACGTATGTTAATTAATCTGCAACTGAATGCTTCAAATACATCATTATAACGGAGTTAAAAAATTCCTGTATTGAAAGTAATAGTGCTACATATCCACAAAAAGTGCTCATGAAGGGCATCGAGTGTAAACCATAATGATATGACGCTAATTTATTCCCCACTGTTAGTGTAAACAATATTTTATTTCAAATATGTAATACATTCTTAAATAGACTTTACAATACATCTACAAATTAAGGATTCAGAAGCAATGACAAAAGCCCAATGTTGAAATAAACCCATTCATTTATCTTTGAAAAATGGCTAAAACTATTTATTAACAAATAATTTAAAAATACACAATTTATATATATATAACAAAATTTATGATTAATTGACATATAAAATTGTAAATTTACATTTTTAAAAAAGAAATATAGTAGTAAATAAAAGAGTTGTCTCCCCTTAACTATACTATACTAATAGGACAAGACGGGGAAGTGCATGTAAAAAAAAAGTAATACGATGGAGTACAATTTACTATCCACGGTAAGCCTTCCTCGTTTATGATTTCTGGGATTTTTTAACAAATGATGCTATAAGAATTTTTTTCTGATGGAAATTTTTTAATAACGATATTGGAAGATTTTTTTCATTGTGAAGTAATGTGTATTTTTCCCAAAAATTTTACTAAGTGTTTTTTTCTCATCTCACATAACGTATCCAGCCACGCATGGCTTATGGGACACTATCATATGCAATGTTTAAATAAACATTTATGGATGAATAATAGGTTCACGTGCAACGAATATATAAACGCATGAAAACGGACCCAATTTTTGGCTTTTCTACACACCGTGACACAACCGAAAAAAAGATTACTACGAGGATATTATAGAGTTTTCATAAATTTATTCTATATGCTATTCCCGAGTTGTCCGCTCTCTGATAATGGAGGTAGATATAGTCACTCAGCAAATGCGGATTTTTTAAAAATGATATTTGACTTAATCAATCATCGCTATTACCTAATACATATAATTTGTTATTGCAATATGTGAACATCAGCGATATATAAAATGATATACTATACTAATGGATTCTGATGTATACATGTATATCCACTCTGCAGATTTTTTTTGGCATCTCCGGATATTTTTAAGTATTGCTGCGGTTTCAAGTTTTGTAAAAATTAAATGGGTACCCTGTATTTCCTTTTAAACAGAGGATGCATTTCCATGTGCCACTGGACTTCGTTATTTTGATGATGACAGCAATAAATTGATCCACATATTATGTCGGGAAAACGTGTTTGTTGAACCAAATAGCGGTTGGAACAAACGAGGTCGTACTTATTTGATTGCGAAGAATGACCCAAGTAAGTTTCTTTTTTTTTTTTTTTCAAAAGTCTAGCTCTTTCTAATATTCAAATCTTCACTGGCTAAATATGAATTGCATTAGAAAAGTATCAAAGATTATTATAAAAAATGTATTATCACTTCAATCTAAAGTTAAAACTAGTTTACATATTTTTAATCATAAAAAAATCAACCTTGTTACACTGTAAATGGATCAGATATATGGGGTTGTTTTGATCACACTTCAGTGAATATAAAAATATTTCTATAAATAGATTTTAAGGACAATGAACCTGACAAAAGCCAATGTAGATTTCATTGTAGATTGTCTGTCTGTCAGTCTGTCTGTCCATCCGTCCGTCTGTCTGTCCATCTATCCATCTATCTGTAATAACCTGTATCTACAACTATCGCTCATCTACTGAAGGTTGGTTGGTTGGTTGGTTGGTTGTAATGTTGTTTTACGTCGCATCAGAAAGTTTTCAGCTATTTGCGACGAGAACAGGTTTATTAATCTTAATCTAAGAATACTACAGACTGGCTAATGAAAATTTCACCAATTGTTAATTATTTCACTGGTTGATTGACTTAAATTGAATGGCGTTTGACGTCCAAAGTCAAGAATATTTCAATTACATCTGGAACGTCATCAGTTAAAATTGAAGTGGCGGTTCACTGAGGGCATTGTGCAGGAAGGATTCTTAAGCGTGTCAAGCCTATCGTGACACCAGTTTTTAAGGTTTCTTCCGAAGGACCTGATTATTTTACGGATTATACGCTTGATTGTAGATAGCACCTTCTGACATTGATTAAGATTGTTGGTTGGTTGTAATGTTGTTTTACGTCGCATCAGCAATTTTTTCAGCTATTTATTTATCTCTAAAGGATTAATCTAAGAACAATTCATGTATGTGTGAGATGTGCGAGTGTGTTTTTGGTCTGCCTTGTACTAGCGCGCACTCGGGGCGACTTTACCGTGCTGGCTCACAGAGTCAGTACGGCACAGACAAGCGTACCACTCCCCAGGTCACATTATCCTGGCACCAGATGAACCAGTCGATACTCTATCCTCTTAGTGCCGAGCGCCAGGCGAGAAAGCAGTATCTAAAATTTTTAAGTCTTATGTATTACCCGGCCGGAGTTCGAACCTGCGACCTCCACTGAGCCACCGAGGCAGTCAACTACTCAAGGGATTTTCCCGAAACTTTACAGAAGTGATCGGTAATATGTGTTGTGTAGCATATTTTATGATGGTTGATGTGACTAGATTTTGCATTCTTATTTGTCGAGATATTAAAAATTTATCAGACGTCAGTTTTTTAAAGCTTAAAGTTTGACAGTTGGTGTACAAGTTGAATATATTGGGAGACATTATATATTCAACTGGTTTCTTTCTTTGCATCCAACTGTTTGCCCGTATCTGTCCACTTATCTCGAAAATTTGTATATGCAGCCACTGCGAAACTAAAAAAGGGATTTTCCTGAAACTTTACAGATATATATATGGTCAGTCATAATTCCTGTGTTGCATATTGTACGATGGTTGCCAGCAGTTCGTCATGTAACTATAGATTGTGCTTTCTGTTTGGTCAAGATTTAACAAAATGTTAAAAATCGGTGTTAAAAGTTCAAAGTTTGACAGCTGGTGTACAGGATAAATGTCTTTTGAAACATGATATATGCCACCGGCCTCTTTATATGCACCCATCTGTCCATTTGGCTACCAAAAGAATGTCACTGTGACCTAGGAGCTGAAACATATATATATATATATATATATATATATATATATATATATAGTTTGTTCAATTCGTTAAATTTCGTCGAGAAATAGATTAATAGATTACGCGTTTTAGCGTTAAAATTCGTTTTTTTACGAAATGAGCTGTTTTTAGATCACCTGATGAGCTATTGCGATGGTTCACCGTCCGTTCTTTTACATAAACTTTAAACATTTTAGTCTTCTCCTCAAAAACTACTGGGCCGAATTCTTTGTGTTTTCTGTATTAGAATGATTATTTTTGCATGAAATTTACTTTGTTTTGTCCTAAATTGGCTGTTTTTGATGATATTTAGATGTAGAATCCACTGTTTAATGTAATTTTTGCAGAAAATTAACTACGTTTCTGCATTTTGCATAACATTGACTATTTTTGATGATATTTTGATACATAATTCACTATTTGATGTGACATTGTTTTATAGAAAAGCATTTAAAAGAATAAGATTACCTCCCTTTATTTGTAAGAAATTTGTAAAAATAAATAATAAAAAAATTAATAAAAATGGAAGGAGTAGAAATTGCAGTAATACCAGGTGAGCGTTTCAGGCCCATTGGCTGCTTGTTTCTATTATCCGACAAAATGTTAAGTTTAATACATACTCTCTGTTTTCGTTTTACAGAGCTTATGCTAGGTTGAGTAGATTGAGCAGAAGAGGTAGGACGAGGTAAGTACAGCATGAATATTGTTTTGGTCGCGCCAAGATTGTATATCTGACAATATTTATTTGCAAAATGAAATTCCGTGTTCACATTTATCGGTAAAAAAATTATTCGTATATTAGTATGTCGTATTTTAATTGCATTGCAAATACAAAGATTGTTAATTTGCATCACTATTTTGATAACCGGTATGAATTTTGCTAATTCTTTTAATAAACTCCATAAACAAGTGACAGGATTATAATTGGTTAATTTAAGATCACAATTAATCGTTTGTCGTAAAATATCACCATTATTAGATTTATTGTTAGTACATATCATATGATGATGTAAAAAGAAACACAATATATTTCTAACCAGATGCTTTGGTTCTTATGTTTTGGTACTATGGACGTTGACTTTTCTTATAAACTTTAATGATCATAAAAAGATGAACCTTAAATGAAAAAAAAAACAAATTATAGTTAGTGCAATGTTTCTTTAACTGAACTTGACAGCCTATATTCACATCAGAGCGGGGGTATTACTAGTGAGCATTTGCTCACAGACTTCTTGTTTTATCTTCATAGCAGACCGAGCTCTGAAGCACCATCAGAATCAACAATTCAAGAATGGTAAGTAATTGTCCAGCTATTCACTATCTGCTGTAAACAGCAGTTTAATGGTTTGAAAATTATATAAACTGTTTACGAGAAATGGCTGTACATACTGGAAACAGCAGATTATAGAATGATTCGATTTAGACTGAATAGCACACTGGAATTCACATTAGACACACCGAGATTTGAGTTACAGTACTGCGCAGACTTGCATCATTTCTGAAACCCTGACTTATGTTTGTGCTTTTTCGCCTCACTGTGATACAAAATTACAAATGAAATTAATGCCAGGTGAGCTACAGGCCTTGGCTTTATTCATATATGACATTAATATCAATTTTTTACACACACACACACCCACTCTCTCTCTCTCTCTCTCTCTCTGCATATGTGTGTGTGTGTGTTTTTGTAGTGGGCATTAATGCATATTTTATATATAATTAAAGAGAAGAATTTAAAGTTGCAGGTATACTTGCCATAGAGTACACAAAACTAATTGTTAAAAAAGAATACATATACATGTGTATATTAAAGTCCGCTAATGGTAAAGTCCCGATTTTGAACGGGCACTAGATGGTCGAGTGGTTTAAGTACTTTTCTGGGGCCCTAACTATCCCACTTATTTTACTGCTAACGAATGGTTTTAAATCAGAATAATTTGAAAATTTAAAAACCCCACTTTGACTAAACAATGCACCAACAACCAATAAAAACAATAAAACAGAGTAACAAAACATTTCAATTTTTATTTCTTTTTTTTCAGTGGATCAAGTAATGAAGCTCCTATCGATTTGTAAGTATGAAATAATTACACGATAACTCTTTTTTTTTCACATTTGTGGAACATGCACTATGATCCTGCAAAGTTTCAAAATGATCTGTGCAGTAAAAACAAAGAAAATTATGTTTTTGGTGGGGGCATTGTTCTTCAGCAAGTAGAACAATAAGTCACCGCAAACTTCGTTTGGGTGACTTAATAATAAGAGAAATGTCATTTTTCTACAGCATATCCATATATTACCGTTCGAATTATCTCCCTTTGATAATTTATAAGTGTTTTCTTCTGTTGAAGCATTTAGGAGTTAATGTGCCTTCAAGGTAATTTTTTTGGAAATGTACACATAAACCATGGGGGCCAGGTGAGCGGTACAGGCCCAATTGGGCCTCTTGTTTTTTTTTTTTAGAAGTGAAAATGACCTGGAAAAAATTATTCAACAACACGCAGACAAAGTCTTAAGTCCAACACCATCAGAGGATTATATTTACTTCAACAAAATCGTCATAAGCAGATATTACGTTGCCGAAGATTTTTTCGAATATCTGAGTGGATTGGATTACGATTTATGCAAGAAAGTGAAAGTCACATTTATTAGCCATTTCGGTGAACATTCTAGTGATGAATTAGGAATCGATGAAGGAGGACCGAGAAGGGAATTTTTTAGGCTATTGCGAGATGACCTGGTAATCACCAGTGGCCTGTTTGAAGGACCAGAATCTGTAAAGGTAATACATGTATAAACATAAAGATCAGAATAGCCATCGTATTCTGACCCAATTTATGTCCAAGTTTAATAGAAATTTTAAGAATAATGTTGCACTTATACAGAGTGAAAGTCTTCTGATAAAGCAGACTTGAACTCGCTTCCTCATAACCTTTCTCGTATCATACAAAAATACTAGTATGAATAATAATCTGAATTTTATCCGAAAGTAATTTTCTATATAAAAACAAAACCTTTGTTGATCAACTGATAAAACTTAAGTTTCAACGACTAACTAAATTTATCATCAGAAGTGCAAAAATGCGAATGTATATGTCGGAATGCACTCAGCTTTTCGCTTAAGCAGTGGTTAAAAAAAGATTTACTTGTGTTTTCAGGTATTCTCCTCAAGAGTTTCGGCGATAAGGGAGAAAAAATTTCTTTACGCTGGATACAGCGTAGGAGCAGCGATTCTTATGGGCGGACAGGCATTTTCTTGCCTGGCACCGTCCATAGTGGACTTCATGCTGACGGGATCTGCTCGTCCGTCATTGCATGAAGTTCATGATTATGACTTAAGAGCAGCCTTGTTAGAGGTATGTAAAAGAGCTTCTACAATCGACATCTACAGTGTCAAAATAAAATATAATCACGTAAATAATTTATTCTTTAATATTTATATCGGTATTTAATAAAACCCATCATAACATGGCGAGAACTGGATGAAAAAAGGATATCTTGTAAAACAATCAGTGAAAATATGAATGCAAATTTTTACTGGAAACAAAATAGTCCTATGCTGAAAAATTCCTATTCTTTACCACGTTGTTATTATGGTAACCCATTGTTAAATTGTTAATGCAGTCACGCAGGTAACTTGTGGAGTATTAGTGACATTTTAAATACTTACTTACTTTTTGACCGCCTCGGTGGCTCCGTGGTAGAGCGTCGGCCTCGAGAGCGAGAGGTCGCGGGTTCGAACCCCGGCCGGGTCATACAATAGACTAAAAAATTTGAGATACTGCTTCCTCGCCTGGCGCTCGGCATTAAGAGGATAGAGTATCGACTGGTTCACCTGGTGCCAGGATAATGTGACTGGGGGAGTGGTACGCTTGTCTGTGGCGTACTGACTCTGTGAGCTAGCACGGTAAAGTCGTCCTGAGTGCTCGCTAGTACAGAGTGTCCTGGTCGTAGAAAACGAAATAATTTCCGCACAGTACTGATAAAGAAAATGCATTAACATCAATTCAGATATTTGGTTTAGGTGTTCCGGGAATATTTAGCGATTGGTCACATTAATATTGCTCGTCGTGCACAGTCAAATATAGAAACCGATTTATTTATCTGTTCATATGAGGCTGACTTTATTCAAAGCTTACTCAAGTCAGGCAAGACGATCATTGCCAAAAAATTCAACTTCACATATAGATATGTTTATTTATGAATATTAAAATAATGGTTTTTTGTTGCAGTTGTCGGAGGCCGACACCGTGCAGAAAATTCGTCGCATTTTAGACGACAAACTTGACTGTAGATTCATCATGGGGGTGAATAAACCTACCTGTAGAGTGGAAATGGAAGATAAGAATTCCATATTGGAAAACATTCTGTATGCCGCTGTAATAAACACCACTGCAGCAGCTATAGAACAATTTAAGGAAGGCCTTGAACAGCTGAAAGTATTATCATTAATCCGACAACACCCACCATTAAGATGCTTGCTGGAGGATTGCGATAGGTAGGTTATGGATTATAGTGTTGTCATGCACTGATTTATACGATGACCAGTAGAAACCAGCATTTTGTGTACCATGGTACACCTTATATGGCACAAAAACGGACTTCCACCTTGGATTATGTACGGCCTTATACTTTTGTCATGTTACAGAAAAACTACCTTTCTACCGTTTTTGTGTACCGCTTTACACTTTTTATGGTACACAAAAACGACCTTTTCTGTCTTTGTACATCATTTTGGACATCATCGCAGACTTACGTTACATCTGAATATAACTTGTTAACTTACTCCGATATAAATTTTTTTTCAGAAAACTATATCTATTAATAAATTTATTTGTTACTTTTGTTTTTGATTGCCATTCGATATAAATATTCTTGGATAAATTCGTGATAAGACTTGAAGTTCATTTGCTTTGTCTCGTTTTAGATTTAATGTATCTGGTGACAAACTAAAGGAGATCATAAAAATTGAATTTTCGCCGATTGGGTCCAACGTTAGACCAAAAGAGGAGCGATTGGCGAAACGGTTTTTAGATTATATTGATGAATTAGATAGTGAGTATTTATATTTGTAATCAGTGCATGCATTCAAATGATTTTTAGACGTGTTAATTTCGTTTTCTTCTATGAAAACAAACTTGACCAGTTTGCCTTAAATTTTCTGTTTGGACTTGCCTGACCGAAAACTACAGATAAGATTTTGCGATATTGTTTCGTCCGTCATCAAACGTTTCACTCGGAAAAGCAGACTTGTCAATAAAGGGACAATAAACTTTGATTTAAAACTTCGCTTTAGAACTTTGCTTTAAGAATTTATTTATTTTTTGTTTCTCATAAAATCTTTACAAAAGTACCTTTCCATAAACAAAAAAACCAATATATTTTACTATAACACTTTTCTGTTTATTCTTTTTTTCTGTCCCCTCTGATTACCAGTCGGACTTCTTTAAACTGCGTTCCTCAACTGGTTAGTTGTTGGCTACAGTTTTACAGTAAAGTTATTTAGTTGTTGGTCAACTTCTTAACTGAGTACAACTGATCATTATATGTCCCACATATATTTTTATATAAAATTAAAATAAAATAAAAACCAAAAATAATTATAATTGTAAATAAATTTTTATGGGTAGCACATAATTGAAAGGTTTGTTGGGACGTAGTTTAGTATAAGAAGGGTTATTTTTAGATTTTTAATTGTTTGTCTTTTTCGGTCCACTGTTTGTGAAATAAATTAGTGGGATGGTTGGAGCTCCATAAAATGCATTTAACCACGCCGCTAGACTTCCAAAGTAACATTTTAGTCTAGTGTCCGTCCAAAGCCGGGGTTTTACAAACAGTGTACCTTATTTTAGTGTATGTACTCGTCCTTTTGCCTTTCTATATTACCTTGTGTTCTTTTGGGTTAGGCGTTTACCAATTACATCTTTTTCAGTTGCAACATTTACTTTTCATTGTATTTTCAGAATCACCTAGGCAACTTGACAACCATGAAATTACGATCTCTTCCTTAATGGTGTTCATTACAGGACTCGGAAGATTCCCCCCAATGGGTCTTCATGAAGTTTTAGTGGAATTTGACGTAGAGCCAAACGATGGAGACCTCCCAACTGCACACACGTGCAGCTGTACTCTCGTACTTCCCATATACCCAGACTTGGCTGTTAAAGAAATTTTTCTGCACAAAATGGACACTGCAATATTGTATGCCGGAGGCATGCACAGTCTTTAAGACAATATACACAAGCTGTCAGTGCATTTATTTGCTAAACCTTAACAATAGTATTCAGACAGAGAGACATTTCATGCGCCAAAAGAAAAACAATCTATCGAGTTTTAATGGTACTCGAATGGGGGCGGGGGTGTTGTGGCACCTACTATATTAGAGGTGATTTGTATGCAATCACTGCTGGAAATCGGCTTAAATATGAAATGTTATTAGTTATGCTTTAACATGGAACGTCAACAAAGCTCGGGGAGACGCTGGTCAGACCCCTTAAAAGGGAAAAAATAAACTTAGACATATAATTATCACATTTTAGCTTTGAACAGCAATCTTGTTGTGTATATATCCTTATGATTAATTGTTCTATTCAGGATTTTAGCATGATCTATTTTAACAATCTTAATTTTTTATCCATGCAAATATTTTTGTTCTAAACCTATAACAACTATATATACGCGTTTTTATGGATTCAAAAACACTCAACATTAAAGTGATATTTTAACACCCAGAAATTGGCAACTCTTACTTAAATCATGAAAATTAATATTGACATCAAAGTAAGTATTTGCTAACTTCTTTTTTATTTAAAATTAAATTACCATATTGTTATTTGATTTTCATTTAATGGAGTTTGAAAAGCTTATGATAAAATAAATAATTGATTTCATGACAAAAATTACGATTTTTGGAAGTAAATCATACCAAATTTAAAAAAAATTCCTTTTATTTTTTTTATTAATGTGAGCATGTAGTTTGGATATTATTTTAATGTAATTTTTATATTTTGTTACTTACAAGTCAGCAAACATCAGAATTGTTGAAACAAAATAAATCATGGCCGTGATGTAATATGAGAATTCATAGTTTCCAATCTCTGTCTTAGATATCTCTGAAATCGCTGACGATTTGTGTAAAAAATAGTTAATGGTTGAATAAAGTTATACATAAACCGAAGTATATTTTTCAGCAATGTTGCATTATCACTGCCATTTTATTACATATCCAATAGGAAATAATAAAGCTGTAATGCCTGTTGCCAAGTTTCAGGCAAAGTCAGGCCAATTTTACTACAGTACTCGTCAGCAGATCTATCAAACTCTTCATCTCCTGAAATAGTTGGTTCTATAGTGTGCGAGAACCCAAACTCAATTGCATCATTTCCAACGTCTTGAAGACAATCTGTGGAACCTAAAACATAAAAAGTGTCAAGTGATAATCCAACCCAGACGTCACAGTGCGTTATTCAAGAGTCCGATTAATGACAATTAAAAGATAATTAAACACGATACAAAAATTGCTTTTGAAAAGGGCATACATATCCTTGCTCGCATCTGACATCCATAAACATCGTTTTTGATAGAACAAAGTTTCGATATAGATACGTCGATTTTCTTGGTAAGACAGTCATTGATGGTGCCTGCAGGATTAATTAAGAATTTTATTGATACTCTAATGAGTTCGGGTCATAACCCTGTGTCATCAGTTTATTTATGAGGTCCTAATATAAGAATCTTCAACACTGGATTCAAGCTCTTGCATAACGTATATGCATCGAGATACGTATACGCAGGGACCACGATCAGATAAGGAAAGTTGACGATTCAACAAGCATACCGACTTGTATTGTACTAGTATGCCTTAATATAAGGATAGGCTAGGGAAATGTGTTTAACGCCCTCTGCAGATTTTTTCACATATACGGAGGTGTCTGTTATTTAATGATGGAAGAACCCGGAACAACAACCGACCGTTGGTCAGAAAACGGGTAAACGTTCCCCGATACGGCGCGGTTCGTATTCCAACCGACAACACCATGTGATTGCTGGCACACTGCCTTAAACACTTGGCCAAGACGACACCCTTAATATCAGGTTCACCTGTAATGATACCTTCTAAACCCACACAAAAGTAACTATCCATAACCCTAAAAGCAAAAGTCAGAAAATAAACACTTTCGCCAAAATGTTTGGTAAACATTATACAAGAACCTCCCGTATTCGGAAGTGAGACGCGTTGCTCCGGAAGGGTTATCGTCCCCTTTTTTGCTGGCAACACCCGTCGTGTGATAAAAAGTGAAATTCAAACACAGAAAAAACAACATAGGAACAGCAATAAACAGCGAGGTCATGAAGTTAATAAAACTTTTTATGGCAGTTTGGTAGAACACCGTGTAAAAATTATGTGACGTTAAAAATGACACAGAGACGTCATACTTATTTGTGTGTAAAATAATTTTAAAAAATTTAGATATGGATAAAACACATAAATTAATAAGTCGGTAATGGCGCCAGAAATTTTTAATAGAATTCAGAAAATCTGTACCTTATAACTGTTGACACAAAGTGTCAACAGTTTATTCCTAAAAAGAAACTTCGGTCTCTTGTTAAACTATTTATATTCTGATTTGATATTCCAGTAACCTTTTTATGCGCTCCATTCTTTTGCGTTAGATTGATACGATTCAATCTTTGATATTACCCGATATGTATTTTTGTAATCCTTGCATTTCAAAAAGTTAACATCTAGATAGATTGTTTATGAAGAAGAATCGTTTTAGTGGCATTTCACTGTTAAAAGACATAATGTTTTATTTTCAATACACCAAACGTTTTGTGACCGGATGTCTCTGTTGATTGTATAAGCTTAAGTGGAAAAATTTGTAAGCCAGCTTGGATTAGAAACATGATTTTATAACCTTCAAGAACTTCACTTGAATCTTATAAGAGTAACTTCCAAGTGTATTTGTAGTTTTGGGTCAACAAGTTTGTTTAGCCATGACATATTTTAAACCGTATTAAAAGACTGGATGTAAGGAACACAAAGACCTACTCCTGTGCGATCACATTACATAATTTTTCTTTTAATTTTGCCGCTCTTTCCGTTCCTGGGGCAGGGTTATGAGGCAAAGTATCACTGGTAATTTTTGAAAAAATAGTTCATAAATAAAGAAATATTTACAGATACGAGGGCGACAGTCATTTTTGGAAATATAGTAATGGAGGAATACATATTACATGCAAATGTCATAAAACTCGTCTATTTGATTATAGTGGCTCTTTATTAAATGCATCCAAAAAGACCCTGTAAACATATTACCTGATATTGATGGTACACAATATAAGACGTTTGGTCTACCGTTGGGACAATTAACGTGTCTTGACATGCTCATGTGGTGATTGTTCCATTGCTCTGCAACTGCATCCAAATCCCTCTGTATTAGTGGTAAAAAACAATATCTCATACACCTCCTAAAACATTAAAGCATCTCAGATAATGTATACACTGTGAAGAGAGAATAGGACGATTACGCAAATTACGTGAAAATATATTCTATGACATATTCAGAACCGAATAATGTTGGTCAACTTGTGACATCAAACTGGCAGGCGAAATGGTAATGTGAAAATTTAAATTGCATTTTCATTAGACACATCCAATACATACAGAGGCATGCATGCTTGCATACACCAATCACGTATTCCTGTCATACCCCAACGTAGTCTTTCAAAGAAGTGAAAATATACAATGAGTAAAACAACAAGTATGAAGGAAATATTTTCGTAAAACTATCAAATTTTAGAAACTACAGCTAGTAAAAACAATGACTATAATCAACAAAAAAATGCATGGCAAAAACGCGCGCATGTCAAGCTATAACCATAAAACCTCTAATTAAGGAATAAAGACATAATATACAAACCAAATAAAATATCAATGACTTGATTATTATATAGTATGTATAAACTGTCAACATAACATTCAAGCTAAAACGACAATGTTTGTGAAATGTCGACAATGGTGAAAATATCCGTGAATTGGAGTACTCCGCAACAAATAAACCATAGATACTTGCAGTATAACCAAACCCGTTCTTTCTTTATTCATCAACTATATCTATTTACAACTTGCTGGAATTTGTTTTCAGTTTCTGACAAAAAATGGAAATTTCTTTTCCACAAGGCAATACCAAAAGAGAATGATAGTTTAACATTGCTTAAACATCAATTTCTCTGGGTGCTTACAAAAAAGGTGTAAAAGAATAGTAAATACGTCACAAAAGTACAGCTCACGATTTCCAACATTTAAAAAACTTATTTTTATTTTTGTCATGAGAGTATGAAAATGATAAAGATATACCTGTGGAATAATACACGGGTCAAAGTTCACATGCAGTTCAATACACCAAGAGGCCACCTCCAGATGTATTCTGACGTACGTGAACTCCGATCTGTGTATTCTTGACGATAAAACGCGGCTAGACATGTTTTTTTCTTAATTATATTCAGAAGAACGAGAAGTACTTATTAATTCGTACTTACAACGCTTTTTGGCTGGAAACCTCATATTGGCCAGATTGCACTAGATCTTTAAACAACTCAATCCACCATTGAGAAGATCTTCTTCTGAAGCTTGACCACCAAGATTCTATGCGCTAGAAAAATTGTCAAATATACTTCAATTACTTTGAGTAAATACAAGAGTCATAGTTTTATCATCAGTATAACCCATGTTCTAAGAAACGGGGAATATGCCTAAGTAAAAAAATACGGATTGTGTTAAAAACGAACATCATTCATGTACAAAACAACCTGTATACAGAGGAAACTGAAATCCTTGGTAGTGTTTTTGTTCTGGGGGTATAGTGAATGAAGAAACAAATCCACAATATAGCAAAACTTAGCAAAGAACTTAAGAACATTTAATGATTTATCAGACGTAAAAAGATAACGATTCAGCTAAAAGTAACAAATAGTCTGAATGCGTAAGTTTATTTTTTTTTATCTCTGCTCTTCAACGTTGAAGGCAGGAAAAACCATGTACCTTGCGAGTACTGTAAAACAGTTAATACCACCAGGGCGGATATCATAACAAACTGTCGATAAATCAGTTTTCCGTTCATTTTGCCCGTCTGCATGATAAACAATGTTACCCCAATTACAAATTATATATGTGTTAATTTTACAGCACTAGACGACCGTCATCAGTAGTGTTTAGACCGAAAATACCAAAGTAAGGATACTTGCAATTCATGTTTTTTGGAATCAAGTTATCAGTATTGAACAAGCTAGTGACAGCAGTGCATTTCTTTTTTAAAGAGGAAGATGATCATTATTGTTGTCGACAAAATTATTTTGGTTATCCTAATGCCAGAACTAGTGATTTATACAGTGCATCAATATTCTGTCGTGCTAAAACGTCATGCCTCGACGATAACTTCAGTAAACTGTCCCATCTTCAGGTGTCACAACAACAATTATGGGACTTGCCAAGGAAGAGTTCGTTCACGATTTAAGTAATTTGAAAAAAGCGTATTGAAATGGTACAATATAAATTTATAACCATACTCGTAGTCATATTTGTCGTGTCATACATAAGTAAAACAGTAAGGTTCTGAAAAATGGATAAATGATGAAAACCACCACTAAATCCTATGTATAATTCAAATTCGTTGCATAAATAAATAGGACCGTATTTGTACCTGATTCAATTGTGATGAAATATACTGAAAACCCCTTCTTCCTGAAATTTCACGATCGTCGTCCTCTCTGAAAATACACTGCAAGGCGCCAATTATGGTATTTTCAGTTCCTTTGTCAGCTTGTACAATTAATGGGCACCCTAAAACATAAGAGAGAGCAGGATGTTAACAGCCTGTTCATATAAAATCCTTTAAACCTTGTTCATGTACAGGTATTTATACAACTATCTTTTTTAGGATATGTTTTACTTCAGTATAAGTACATCCTTTAAATGAACTTTACAAAATGTATGAAGAATAAAAACATTTTATTAATTTAATTAATAGCTTTAAATAACACAAAATAGAGCACTTTTTGTAAGTGTTGACATTAACTCAATTACTCACAAGTTTACAAAGCTGATGATATTTAATTATGTTTATAGTATGCGGCTTTTTTTAAATAATAATATATGTACCTTGTAGTTTTTTCACTCGCGACATGTAGAAGTGGGCTACAAGTTTTGGGTCGTTGTTGGAAGGACAAACATTCAACCACATAATTTTCCTGGAATACCTAGTTAATGTAAAATTTTCACAATAGAAATTATACATCCTTAAATTTTAAACTTACAATTTAGGTATTAGCAACCGACTACATAAACGTATACGTTTAGGTTTCATATACTTTCTGGTTGTTCTTCCACTGTATTGCAAAATGAAACTAGTGCTTAACTTATTTTAAAATCTGTTTGTAAAACATTAACTAGGATGATTAAAGTATATCTCACCTCAGTATTGATCAGTGCACGTTAAAGTCGCCATTTTTAAAATTCAGTGTTACTTACGTATCGTTTGAAGTTCTGGTTTTTGAGACGGTACGTTTCATTCAACCACAACTTATATTTATTTTCTTTTGTTACAAAGGCCGACAGCGAAGAATTTTCTTAACAAACAAGTCGTACAGAATTTTTTTCCAAGACATTTATGTATTCACACATGCATGTGCAGTGATACTTGACTGGAAGTACAAAACCAATGAACATAGCTCTATGACACTGCAAGGTTGTTGCCGATTAATCGGAATATCCTCTTCGTACGTTAATGTGTTGGATTTGAGTTAACGAATGTGTAATTCTTTTCAAAGACCAATCCATGAGGAAAGCCAACTTTTTAAGAGAGGTTGAAATAAACATACCAGAACATATTGAAACAAATCCAGTCAACTAAATACTTTGCATGAGTAAGCATTTGTTGTTTCTTGAGAAATTTATCAATTTAGGAGGCGGAAAATTTCGTTGAAACGGCATTTTTTGACCATACAAGTATTACGTCCTGGGTTAGTGATAACCTCTGGGATGCTAAGTCCATCATCAGAGATACTGCCCCAGTGGTCGTAATTATTCATCATAGCTGTTTCAAATTTACAGCACTGGGCTTTTGTTTCAGATTGCAATTCCCCATAAAGAGTGCTTATTTCTGACAGTAAAAGTGTTACCTCCTGGGTTAATGATATCCTCGGGATACTAAGTAACCAGCAGAGATACCAGCTCAGTAGTTGTAATTAATCATCAAGCCTGATTTAATTTTATAACAATAAGATTTTAATTACTATTTCTTAATTTTTATCTAGTAAAAGAAGTGCTACTTTATATTAGCGATAAATGGCCGAGTATATACATAACATGACATAAGGGACGGCAGAGTCACATTAGCATACCTACTCCTTTAGTTATTTTCAATTTACTGTTGCCTCGCCCAACTGCATGCAAAAAGCATCTGTAGAATTCACTACTTACCCATCAATGCATCCATGAATCGGAAAACCATATGGCTTGAGCTTGTCGTATCTGCAGTATACAATATTGAATTATGCAGAGTATACACGTGTATCTTTTTTAAGTTAAAACAAGTTGATTTCTTACTAAAAATCAATACGTTGGGAAGTTTGTTTTACGTAGGCGCTACAATTTACTTAAAAAGGGTAGCTCATTTAGGATATCATTAACCGAGATGTTTTTTCATAACAAATGCTAAATGGTGTAATAATTAAAGAGTGCTCAGTCTGAATCGTGATCTGTTGCACCTATACTGCATTGCAGTATGAATTACCCCATCTGAAGCTATCATTGTTTCAACATTTCTCTTGTAATTTACATTCATATGAATATAATAAAAGACGCTGCATATCAGCCGGTATCAATTTTTTGGATTTTGTAATCAGGGAGTCAAAAGTCAAGTCCGTCGAGAAAAATTACGTTCCGATAGTAATGAAGGAACATGGACTTTGTGTCTTTGGAAACGGTGTTAAATCTTTGAAAGAATGCTGATACAAAACAAACAAGAAAAGATTTCTAATCTTTGACCTGGCTTTCAATAGTTTTTTTAAATAGTTCAAACATGTTATATACACCACAGTTTCCAAATAATAAGGCGTTCAAGGACTTAATTTTTCGTCTGCTGGCCACAGCTGGGAAGACGTCGCGAATTCATTCAATAAGAAATTTTGGTGAAAAGTTTGACGGATATCGTTTAAGGAATTTCTTTTGCGTCAGTTGACTTCGGTAGTTAACAACACAAACATTAGTTTGCATCCGCTTTTCTTTTCGTGAAATCGTATCCTGCATTTTATTTAACTATTTTAAAATTATTGCGATATTCTCGGTTCTTTCGTTAATTAACGCCAAAATATAATGATCGCAAGATCCTGATTAACAGTAACAAGAGCAGCGTGTGTATAAATACCAAAAGCAAGCACAATAAAATTTTACCCGTCTATGTGCCATGTATGATTGGGTCCCAGAGAGTAGTATGTTCGTCTTAATAATCGTCTACGTGAACGAAACTGTACACCATTTGGATCTACTTGCCGCAGCATAGTCATAACCTGGTCCCTACAGATAAAAATATTATGAAAATGGACCAAATAATTATAGTATGTTTATTGAGCCTGTATATAATTCTAAACTTTGCATGTTTTGCTTTGAAATTTTAGATATCGGAAACATTAGAATTTATTATGTTTACATTAAAACAGATTTTCACCGCACATTTCGATGTATATAATTTGTTTAATATGCGACTTTTGAATTTCTGTATAAATATGTTAGGCAATAAAACAATACCATATCAAACTGTCACTCTTAATTTAATTTCTGCCCATTATTTGTTGTAATAAAACCGGGGAAGACAGATCATGTCAATTTTGCTTAACTTGTTTTGGTGACGAGTACCATAATCTTTTTGTGTGTGAGAAATATAATGTTATACGAATCAAATATAAGCCAGAGTATATTTTTTTAAATATCCTATATTCCTGAAAAATTTCACTGTTTAGTATTAGTATGTAATACAAAACTTTTATCTAGTACATGTATATCTTTTTCTCTAACATACTTATTTAAGGATTTTAATTAAATTTGTAGTTATGTAATCAATATGTCAGTTCGCTCAACAATAATGTTTGTACCAATGCCCTCATGTATCGCTGAAAAGTAGCTGAGTGCATTATATCTGAATAAAGAATAAAGAAAACCATACAATAAAATTAAAAAGGTACGGCAACCCACAAGTGACCTATATGTCAAAAGTCATCAAGACTGTTTGACCTTGTATTGCAATCTGATAAAATGGTGATGACAAATATGAAATGAAAATATGATATGAAAAACAGCATGATAATAGGAATGTATATATTAAAAGTAAAAATAGATGTTAAACTACTGCACTAATTTCTTGGCCTTGACATTCTACAAGCTGAATTATATTTACCAACACATGTTAAATGGATGGAAGTCAAAATTTGAAGTTCAAGTCAAAATTTGACATGCCATGATATAACTTATATTTTCTTGTGGGTTTCGCTGGTGAAGTCTCGATATAAGTGAAATACGTTTGACTGGGACGTTAAATCCCCATTAATCAATCAATCAATCTTGTGGGGTTTATTACAATTTTATTTCATTTGTCAGTGTTTCCTTACTTTCCATAGTAACGGTATTACCAATTACTTTGTCAATGAATGTTTTGCATTTTGTCTATGTTTCCTTATTTTCCGTACTTACTGTATCACCAATGTCTTGGTCTTGAACGGTTGCGGGCTTCAGCCAAAGCGTCCCATGTTTTAATCCAGAATTACAAACAAATTTAAAAGATCAATGAAGATGTGCAGACATGCAGGCTAATATATAGAGGACAAACCTGATTCCGGTAAAATTAATGAGTATGTAATAGTTTTAATTCAATGTGTTGACATCTTAATTATAATAACTTTAAAACTAATACTCATATTGGACAAATTTAATTAAGAGTGTCAGTTTAATTTTGCTGTGTGATAATATTGCAACAACTGAGTTATTACACAATTTCCGAGGCTCCGGGGTTGTGTTATAGCAACTACAGCCTTTTCCGTGACCTCCATCTAAAACTCGCGATTTTAAGGTACATTATTATTACTAGTTGGTTAAACCTATAGTAATTAACTCACCAATTAATTTCTATTCTATTTCTTGATATAAAATATTCGAATTCTTGATATCTAAAATTACAAAGACTTTTTGATATCAGGTATCCAGAACTTTTGGATATCAAAAAATCAATTTCTAGATATCCAAAAATAGGGGAATGTAAAAAGAATTTTCAAAAATGATTACTCCCTCCCAGGTAAATCTTGTGATTTTGGTATGAAAGGAGCGGTTATTACAATTAATATATTCAATTTCTTGATATCAATAAATCCAATTCTTGATATCTAAAAAATAGAATTCTTAATATAAAAAGTTGTTTTCTTGATATCAAAAAAATCGATTTTTGGATATCAGGAATTCGATTTTAAGATATCTAGAAATCGATTTTTAGATATCAAGAATTCGAAATTAAGATATCAAGATATCATTTTCTGATATCAAGAAATCGAATTTTTGATATCAAGAAATAATTTTGGATATCATAAACATTTTGAGATGTCAAGAAATAGAATTCTTTATATCAAGAAATTAATTTTGGATACCTAAAATACTGAATAAATAGCAAATCGGTGCCCCATAAATGTATCTACAATTTAATCTTGATTCCAGATTTAACACAGTAAAAGGCGGTTTAATTAAAAACTCTCCGACAAGTACGAAAGAAACAATTTAATCAGAAAGACTGAGAACGCTTAAAACATTTTTTCTTCCTGTAATATTAAAAATATAATGATACCTTCTCACATGATGGCCTTCTTGTTTCAAGAGGTCAGTTAACTGTCTATATCCAACAGTTTTGGGTAAAAGTTTCAATTTATCCTAAAATTAACAAGTATTAAGTAATAGAATAAACACTTTGAAATATTCTTTTACAAAGAGAGGCCTAAACTGGGTCGTCATTCGGAAGTTTTGTTCATATACGTAACTTTATATAGGTACAAATGTATGTCACCTCCCTACCTTAGACAATTTTCATGTTGCAGCAAACTCATCAATATAAGTGTTGCCAAAGGTTTCTTCGTACATTTAAAGAAGGAATTTCAATGTAAATTATAAATGATACAGGTATACTGAATAAATAAAAATGGAATTGAAAAAATTTTCTCAACAAATATTTATCCACTTCGGAACCTCAATAGACAGACTCCACTCTCCGTAAGTGGGGCGATCCGGACCGAGTCTGTCAGACTCAAGACATAAAAGTGGGCAGTGATTGTTCTTTCGCCAAGCACTTGACACTAAAAACTGAAAGACATGGGTCTTTCGGATACAACTTAAAACCGAGTGCACATGCCACATTAGGGGTAGCACGATTAAGAAATCATCAACACATACGGTTACGTCTTGTTATACGACAGTGAAATGTTCTTGACTATTACACGTTAAACCTAATTAAATCAATTAAATCAGTTAAAAGTAGCTTAAGACAACTTTTAATTGTGATGCAATATATATGGTAAATACTAAAATGAAACTAAAAAAGCCAGCCAGACCTTAATTTCGGTTAAGTGGTCTATCATTTTAACTTACTAAAACAATTGATTGCAGTTCCTGTTGAGTGATAGATACCGGTCCACGCCTGCATTGTAGTCCGTATCGTTTAAGGCGTTTACAAATTGCGTTTGCGCTGTAATTAGAAAATTAATTATTACTACTAAAATGCACGTTTGCCAGTTGATCATATTTAAACTCTTAGTGACTTATCAATTTGGTGTATATATAAAGCATGTCAGCACTGAAACATATTTTCATTTTTGTTGAAACAAAGTTTTGAAAAAGATTACTGATACAAGATATATGGACAGGATCACACACTCACTTTTAAAATAATTAATATGTACACAATATTGAAAACAATATTGAACAACTAATGTATGAATAAATAACAACAATACGAAATGTGTAACTACTGAAAAATATAGAAATTATCCAAATATTGGCGTTTTGCAAGAAAAATTTGTGCAAACACAACTCGAGACAAATAATCTGATACATATAAATTAAGAACGATATTACTGCACCTAGTTTCTGGGGGTAAAACTTAAAAATTACCTGAGTAATATGTTGTGATGAAGATGAAGGATTTCAGATATAACCGCATATGTCATACCGCATTCAGAATAAAACAGAAGAAGATCACGAACTAAAATGGAAATATAGAAAGTAGAAATGAAACTCTGAAATGAGTCAAGCAGAGCTGAGATTATTGCAAAGCGTCAAGTGAACACTTATGGTGTTACAGGTGTAATACTAGATAATTATATTGTTGCACAATCCCAGGATTACTGTCCCGTCTATACGTCCTGGTATTTTTGATATTGCACGGTGATCTTCTTTTGTTTATCAATTAATTTTGAACGTAACCTAAATCCAAATGTGTATCACGTCGGATCATTGACTTAAGAACAATTTTACTATGTATTTTTGAAAAAAAAAAAAAAAAAAAAAAAAAAACATAAAAAAAAAAAAACATAAATAAGATTTAAAAAATTAAAAAGAGGTAGATATGTTTGAAAATAATAAAACGCTTTTAAGACATAACAAAGTAAAATAGAAAAGAAAAGAAAATAAGAAACAAACCAACGCTGTACTAGTATTAAGATCATGGCTACTGCTCAGCTAGGTTATTCTAAAGTCATTCTTAATTTAAACTTGTTTATCAGTGAATGTTTGTTAAAATTGTAAAGCAAATATTGCTACAATGTTTCAGTTTATGGATATTGCGGACATTATGGATTGTATCCATACGAAATACGAAATGACACATGAAATGGGACGAAAACACATGGAATTGTTGGACAATTGCGAAAACTAATATCAGGCAGCTTGAACAACCTCTCATGCCTTGAACAAAGGATCTAAATTCCGTAAATATAAGTCAGAGTGATTATGGAAATTTCAACCTTGTATGTTATTCCGAATTCTGACTTAACTGATGTTGTCTATATAACTTGCTGTCGTCGCGAATAGCTGAAAAATTGCTGATTCTACGTTAAACAAAATTACAACCAGCAACAGCAATCTAATAACTCTATAAATATATGCCACTAAAACTCTATCCGATTATCTATTGTATTTTCCTCGACTATACCCCATCTTAGGCTCTACTTTCCAAAATACACCCGTTCCTTGCAGAATTATTGACAAAAATGATACCCAGACCGTCTGAAAATACCTACCATGACTTGTGTAGGGAATGTGTCCGCCCCCGCCCCTTAAAACATTTTAACGCCACCTCGGCCATACGTAGACTCCTTGAGATTTTAGAAAAACTAAGCTCAAGTATAAATGTAGACTTGCACAAGTCCCTTTATTTTAAATTTTTTTTCCCCACTTTAAAACTATCACAGAGAGCAACTGACAAAAATAAGTTTACTGAGAATTTGTCAGTAAACTTATTTTTGTCAGTTGCTCTCTGTGATAGTTTTAAAGGGGCAAAAAAAAAAAAAATTATGAAATAAAATAAAGGGACTTGTGCAAGTCTAGTATAAATGTGACATATCCCAGCTTCTCTTAACTGTTTCAAACGAAGGGTCATTTACAAATTTACGAATGCACAAAATGACGTATTTTCTCCAAAGGAAAAAAAACGGACGAATAATAATTTTTAAAAACTCAACTGTAATATATATTAGGATTCCTTTTCAATTCGTGTTGTGGGCAAAAAAGGAGAGAGAGAGAGAGAGAGAGAGAGAGAGAGAGAGAGATACCATTTGCTATGGCTGTTGCGGGAAAATCAGGAAGCATTTCTACGATATTTTTACGACAAGTTGTAAAATCTTCCCAATCTGCACAATCCTAAAATCCCGTCATTATACACAACTAATTCTAACGCCACTATTACGTGATGGAATGCGGTCTTATCAAAATACAAGGCATGTTTGGATTATTTATACTACACAGAGTCAGACAGGTCAATATAATGACCTTTACATCAGATTAAACAATATAGGGCAACGGGTGCAACAACACATCTTTTTTTGTCGAATGGCTGTTCTCGGCTGTAAAACTTGGGCAGAAAAAAACAAAGGTGGTCATTTAGTGTACCATATATAAGTGTAACGCGGTACACAAAAACGGTAAAAAGGTCGTTTTTGTGTACCACGAAAAAAGTGTAACGCGGTACACAAAAACAGTAAAAAGGTCGTTTTTATGTACCATATAAAAGTGTAACGCGGTACACAAAAATGGTAAAAATACCATGTTTTTGCCTGGCTGCTATCGGCCATCGTAATATCAATATCGCCCAGTCCAAAAACGCACCTACTTTGTGCAATTTCACCCCAACAGTCGAAATCCCCCACCCCACCCCGTAAACTCGTCCACAAATTTTGAGATATCTCTCTTTTTTGGAATGACAATATTGGAACTTCTGAGAATCTGAAAATTGAAGTGATGTTGTGTTGATTTTTTCAATATGTGACATAGTAAATAATTGATAGGTGGCTGAATTCGGTATTTTAAAAGATTTTTAATCGATGGTTTTTTGTATGTTATTTATTGCAATATAATAATTTTAACACACAAGTCTATATTTTTTGACAGGATCATTTGAATTTAATATATACCGACGTAGAAGAAGCGTTCAAGCTAATATAGCATGTGATGTTCCCACTAACAGCAAAATGGTTTCCTTGTGAGCGCGTGGATATTTGTTTGTCTCATTAATGATTCAAACTCTTAACATTATCTTTTATGAACAGTTCACTGTACCCACTGTAATGATTTTATTCTATCAAAAGATGTAATTATTTCTGTAACTTAATGACTGAAGACGGTAATCACAACACATCTGGGCTCTTTAAGCTATGAAATACCTTTATTAGGTCAATACATTTGTATGAAATAACAACAAAATACATTGCAACTAAAACAATATATATAACCAAAAACATCCGCATCTCATTATAAGATATTCTTTTAAAATCTCAAGAAAATCAGATATTTTTGTCATTCCGAAAAGGGGCATTATTAAAAAATTGAGGGCGAATTTTCAGGACGCAATTTTGATAGGGCGATATTGCAAAAAAAGTGGGGGCGTTTTTGAACGGGGGAAATTTCGACATTTGGATGATTTTTTGAAAGTAGGGGCTTGTATGACGGGGCGATTTTACCGTGGGATGGTTTGACCTGATACCTTTATCAATCCTATTTTGGTGTTTTAATAACTAATAAATGTTACCAAAGTTATGAAAATATTTAAAGAATTTAAAAACACAAAGTACCAACATTACAAAAGATAAAAACTATAATAATGAAATCAAGAAAACTTAAACATTTATTAATGCAAGTTTAAATGTATGAAGTGTTCTTATTGGTACCCGCAAACCCCATTTCTGTATAAACCTCGATTTGGCTTTCCCCAAATAAAATGAAAAATCTTTTATTTTAGTTAGTTGAAATAAAGACTGGATCGCAAGACATGTACTCACTTCAAAGTGTATGATTTTTATACTAGTTAATTATTAAAACATTTATAGATTTTTTTTGTAGAAAGCTTTGTTGTCTCATTTGGACCGTAATTTGTTTTTAATAAAATTGAAAGTAACTTTATCTATTTTATTGTCAATTAAAATAACCTTTATCTATAAATTAATTGAGACTTGAATAATCAAAATTACTGTAAATTAGCAAAAATCTATATTTGCTATTAGTCAATATTTACAATAGCTAATATTTTATACTATGTGATCCCTTGTTAGACTCACTAGTTCATATCTTCATGACTTCAGTATAGAACGTGCAGTTATGTGACGTAACAACTAAAGTCGATGTGACGTAACAACTAAGGGCGTAGGAATACACAAAAATTTGTAAACAGATGTCAGGAATTTCCTGATCTGTTTATAAAAACACATGTCAAAGCACGTGTTAATGTTTATACATAAACCTTCCAAAATATTGCAATATTGTGCATATATTGCATTAAAGTATGTTATAAACTTGGAACTTTTTTTTTTTGTTTTTTTATGTGGCCCGAAACAAGCACATATACAGGAGTCTGTAAAAAGCTATACAATGTAAGAAGGTTCAAGAATATGGTACATCATGATTTTAAACATAATTTATTTATTATTTTATACATGAATATGCCAAGAATTGTAAATATAAGAAATGATTTGCAGATTATGCTTCATTTGCGCGGGATTCACTATCGTTCATACCCTCATGTACGTTACCAAACACGAAGTCATTTCTTAAGTAATATGGGGAAAAACTTTCCGGTCACATAGTCTATTAGTTCTTTTTCATTATCTGTAGTAAAATGAACATCCTGTAAACAGTAAATATTACAAATTTTATTTTGTATTAATTTTGTTCTAAGTCATCAACAATTGAAAGAAACAATTTACATTTATGTTTGATTATTTTTATACTTCCCTGTCAGATTTGTTCTGACTCTCAATTTAACAATTAACAGTAGTGTTTTCCTTAATATTTGTTTAAATGTATTTGTCATTTCCTATAAATGTGTTAGAAAAAAACGATTATCACAGACGTTCCTAATAATGTCACAAGATGTATTGTTAGTCGTGTTATTGTAACATTTCGCTTATTACGATTTACGTTAGCGTCATGTAACTATTTATTCTCACGACAAATGACACGTGATGAAACGATATATTGAACATTTGTTAAATACTTGTTTATGAATCTAAATTATGCGAAAATTTTCTCGTCTCCACTGAAACGTAAACTAAACAAATTCTGAGCACGGTTATGACGCTACCCGAATGGAAACAATGATAGATGTCTGCCAACAGCATGTCAGATTGCTCAAACTTAGCATAATTTTTGTTGATGAATTTACACAAAGATGCCATGCGGTTTCATACTAGAATCTCAATCTAAAAAATACAGTTATGACTGATAATTGTGAAAAGGTTAACTTGCACCTGGTTAGGTCGGGTTATCTTGAAGGATGAGTACCTCTTATCATTTGTTTAAAATATATCTATTTCTGCTTGCACAAGATCACTTTCATCTGAACATGAAAGCCTTTTCCTGTAAAAACCTTTATATGGCTTTACCCAAATAAAATGAAAAATCTTTTATTTGAGTTAATTGTAATAAAGACTTGATCGCGAGACATGTACTCACTTCAAAGTGGATGATTTTGATACCAGTTAATTATTAAAACATTTATAGATTTTTGTAGAAAGCTTTGTTTTCATTTGGACCGTAATTTTGTTCATAAAATTGAAAGTAACTTTAACTATTTTATAGTCAGTTAAAGTAACCTTTATCTATAAATTAATTAGGACTTAAATCATTAAAATTACTGTAAATTAGCAAAAATCTATATTTGTTACAAGTCAGTAAAATGGGAAAAAAACTTTCCGGTCAATTAGTCTTTTAGTTCTTTTTCATCTGTAATGAAATGAACATCCTGTAAACAGTAAATATTGCAATTTTTAATTTTTTTTATCAATCAATACAGCTAAACTTGTTGCACTAAGCTATAATTTATTGAAAGAAATAATTTGAATTTTGTTTGATTATTCATATATTTCCCTTTAATTTTTGTTCTTACACTTAATGTATTAATGAATAGTATTTCTTTTAATTAAAAATCATGGTTTTCCTTAATACTTCGTTTAATGTATTTCTTTTTTTTAACAAAGTAACAAAAAAGCATTGACAGATTTTCCTTATAATGTCACAAGGCGTATTGTCGGTCAATGAAACATTTTATTGTTACATTTCGCTTATTATGATTTAAGTTCGTGTCATACTGTAATTATTTTTTCTGACGACAAACGACAGGTGACGGAACAATATATCGAATAAATTTGTATGAATCTAAACTATGCGTCTATTCTAAAACGTACATGAAGCAAATGATGCCCGAATCGAAACAAATGAGAGATGCCTGCCAACAGCTTGCCATATTATCATTTTTGTTGATGAATCTAACACAAACATGTCGTGCTGTTTCATACTAGAATCTTAATTTGAAAAGCATAGTTATCACTTCGAAAACTGAATTTAGTTTAAACTCATTGAACTTGCTCCTGGAGGTGAGGTCGAGTGATCTGGAAGGATAAGTACCTCGTATCTAGCTCTCTACACCCGTCACTTCTTAATTCAAAATAAATGACTGCCAAAAAATTGAGACCTGTTGATGTAAGACATAAAAGTTAATTATTCTAATTAATTGAGAAGAAAATAAACACAAATATTACTTTTAACCTTGAAATTAAATCAGCAAAACTCAAGAATTTATTATTTCAATAAAAACTACGAAAACCAAATCAGGGAGACATCCCTATACGATATGGCGTAACGTAACGCTAATGCAATATACATCCCTTTAATTTGGTTTATGGTAATAAAAAACTGGATCACGAACCATGTTGTAGCTAAAATAATCTAAGACCAACTTGGAATGGCCAATCTTGATATCAAGATAATGTTTTTTTTAAAGATCCCTAAAAATGGAATTTAAGAAATTACAACAAAAAAATACCTATGGTTAAATAGGCTATTGTACAAACATACAGATTAACTATACGATTGCACCAGTAAGCCAATAAAATTGAAGTTATCGATTGTTCCTTTTATGACAAAGACAGGAATAACTTGAAGAACATTTAAATTTAAAAAGAAAATCGAGAAATAAAAATTTTTACATTTTGAAAATCTGTTACTGTACGGTACGACATCAAACAAAAAAGCTTCGTGACATCAACACAGAAAGACAACCGATAACAATTATTGTACAGATGATTTTCAGACTAATTTATATTTATTAATGTACCAATTTTGTTTAAGGATATAAGAAGGAACTGTTCATGTGTTGCTAGAAATAAGGTGACTACCCGGACACTTTTCTATGTACGTTTTCTGGTAGATGATCAAAGTTTCTTTGCAAATTTAAAACAATCCAATAGAATGTTTTCATTTTGCATGAATCAAAAGTTAGAAAATAGTTAATATTTATCTATCTGTTTTTTTTCGAATTATAAATAACAGTTTTATAAGTTTCAAAAGTTTTTTTCATATTTTTAACTGTTTTGCATCGACCACATACATTACAACTAAAATAGTTTTACCTAAAAATTAGAGTTACGATCTTGTGGTTCCAAACATCTCGTAGCTCCCGCCATCTATCGATATAACTTTTCAGGATGTGTGGTCTGCCGCCGGATGAAGCCGAAGGTCTATGTTTTGTACTAACAACTATATCAAAATCGTTGTTGTAAAGGTCTTCTAGTCTGGACACCTTCCAATCCACTGTTTCATTTGTTCATTGAAGCTAATAAATTCTGGGGCATTCATTCCTTTCTCGAGGACATCAGATCGAAACATCTTAAAGGGATAATCCTCTCGCATAAAATGCGTACAACCATAAAAAATTCACACAGGAAGATTTTCTTAAATGTCATAAGGTTAAGTGATATCATGCAGACTTCGCGAAATACTTGAAGAACTTCCAGGACATTCTGTCGGGTAAAATAAATAGTATTACCAGACCAGTCCGAAGGTAGGATATCAATTTTTTTTTTTTTGCATTATTCTATAAGAAATAAAATTACATTGATATATAAATGTTTAAACAGCTTAGATATGGTTATCAAGAGAGAAACTGCTATTTCAAAATGTGATTAAAGCTGCATTAAGGTTATCAATTTTCTGAATTTTTTTTTGATTTTCTAAAAATATATTTTTTTAAAAATAGATATCTTCTAACCACGATCCGTGACATTCATTTTCTAAAATTTCATTTCTTTTAGCTGTAAATAAACGGAATCCTCTGACCGGTTGGTCAGAGTTTTACGATTGTAATTATGAGCTTGGAGCATGCGCACGGATCATGTCGGATGTACGGAAAAACCCTAGAACCGAAAGTGAAACATAACAGATTGCATTAATTGTCCTTCATTTATATCCGGATGTATTTGAAATGGTGTTTTGTATCCCTTACTAAGTCACAAATGACAAATTCAACGAAGTTCTGTGTTTAATTTATCGTATTTCACCGTTTTGAAAGTTGTGTTTAAATGACCCGGGTTTTTGATGACGTAACCATGTTCTAATATTAGATCCTAACTGCTGCATCTCGCTGGGTAAATATTGTGATTTCTGCTTTTATTCGAGCTTTTATCGTTGAACCAAATGTAACATTGTTTATTAGGAACATCATTAGTTAGATTAGTACCGTTTTAATATTTTCTTTGGAAAACTTAATGCAGCTTTAATCTCGATGAACAGAAGAACTTCCAAATATTTGACTGTTCTTGTCATTGACCGTACTTCAGAAAAGTGCCAGTGTGAAAGAGCGAGCATTTATTCACATGCAACACCACATTTTGAGTCATTACCTGTTTTTTGTAATTTCCTATTAAATATCAAAAAAATAATTCATTTCCTATTTTATTACTTTAATCAAATAATGTGTACAGAGTTACTATCTGTATCAATTTTTTATGTAACTTTCACTGACATTTTCTAGGCTTAGTCTCACAGATTTAAATAAAATTGTCAGCTTGTCACGATCTGATTTCTTCAAACTCAATAAGGCTTTTCCAGGCATCGTTTCATTTACCTCCGTAACTTTTACATTCGCATGACGTTACAAAATTTAATCTCGATCTATAAAACGTATCACTGGTAGATTAAGTTTGTCGCTACTTTCAATTGTTTAAGTGACTACGACGCTTGAACCTGCGAGGATGATTCTAAAAGTTTAACCGGACCAACGGTCCAGAAATGAGGACAATTTTACCGGACCGCGGCATTATTTACCGGACAGGTCCGTCGGTCCGACGGTATTTTGGAATGGCTGTATCATGTGCCTTTTTAGGTAAACTGTTCTTATAAAGGCATCTCTTTAACTATCCGATCCGAACAAGTAACACGTAACCAGACCACTACCGCCAAGTATTGTCTCATTGAATAGGGATAGTAGGACCTAAAAGACATCAAACCAGCCTTCTTATCAAGGGTAAAAAATCACAACCAGCCATATCAACTCTGTCTCTATCAGGTCTAGAAACGAACGTCTCAAAAATGCGATTTATGGCTTACTTAGACAACATATTTGTTGTGTTTGGCAATATTATCTTTCAGCAAACAATCGGTATACCAATGGGCACAAACTGTGCGCCTTTACTTGCTGATTTGTTTCTTTATTCATATGAATCAGAATTTTTACAGAACCTTGTCAAATCTGGAAAAAGACTGTCGCTAAATCATTCAACTACACATACAGATATATAGATGACGTTCTTTCTCTAAATAATCACAAATTTGGAGAATATGTGAATGTCATCTATCCAAGTGAGCTTGAAATAAAAGACACGACAGATTCTCCATGTTCTGCTTCATATTTGGACTTATACCTCAATTATGACACCCATGAAAGGTTACATCTGAAGCTATACGACAAACGTGACGACTTCAATTTTTCTATTGTCAACTTTCCGTTTCTTTGCAGTAATATCCCTGCTTCTCCTGCGTATGGTGTATATGTTTCACAGTTAATACGGTACGGTAGAGCTTGTTCCCACTATGGGAACTTTCTGCAACGAAGCAAATTACTTACAATTAAATTGTTGACACAAGGATATTGCAAGCCTAGACTAATCAAGGCCCTTAAAAAGTTTTATGGCCGTCATCACAATATTGTTGATAAGTATGTAGTCACTGTATCCCAACTTATACTGGATATATTTGACTTACCATAGTTCTTTGTTCCTTTCATTCTCAAAATTGACTTGCACGTGACGGGTGTAGCTAGCTAAACAGGAGGTACTTACCCTTCCGGAGCACCCGGCCTCACTTCACGTGTATCACCTATTTTGCCAGTTTGCAAAGTTTTTACTTTGTTTTTGGGATTGTGATATGGACAAGGTCTGGTATGTTTGTTTTATTTTTATTATAACAGATAAAATGTATGAGGTACATTTTCAACACATTAATAATGACTGCGGTTTTCACGTCCAAACACATCACCACAATGCGTACTTTACCTAGACGAAATTGGCGTAGACCTGTGTGAAATAAAACGGCTGTTTACAGGCAAGAAGTGTTTTTTGTTATGCTCTGCTTTTAACGAAATTCCATTGCTCGACCTTAGTAAAGTTGCTCTTCCGTACTACTGATTTTTATCAGTTTAGCAGTTGTAAAATTTTCTATTGTATTTAGTGTTTTCTAGCCGTAAATAGCTGCAACAATGCTGATGTTTTAAACCAAATTTACTCACCTTTGCATGTAGACAGCAGCAGCATATAGGCTAACTTCTGTTCTTTTTTTGATGACCATTAATCTGATCATTGCAGTTTTATTCGGTTATGTATTTCTTTGTAGTTCTTGGTTCTGTTCTGAGATGAAAACTTCGGTGCACTTCGCTTGGAAGAACTTCCGCCTCAAGAACAGAAGATTGGGGCTAAAGCCCAGTCTGGGTCTGGGTATAAACTTAACATTTGTAAAACAGCTTCCTCTTTTGGCACTCGGTAGTAGGAGGGTATTGATCGGTTAACCCGTTGTCAGATAGTAATATATGTTTGCTATGCTTGTCTGCAGCTCACAGACTTGTTATGAAATTAATCCGTAAAAGTGAAAAACTTTGCTCTTTTGTAAAAAAATTGATGATGCAAAAA
The DNA here is from genome assembly GCA_029721355.1 of Tegillarca granosa. Classification (NCBI taxonomy): domain Eukaryota; kingdom Metazoa; phylum Mollusca; class Bivalvia; order Arcoida; family Arcidae; genus Tegillarca; species Tegillarca granosa. The sequence continues at coordinate 35,779,056 of CM056606.1, read as the reverse complement.
TATCTTGCTATTCTTTATAGTTAAAAATCTTATTAAAAATATTAATTTGACACCAACAGAACAAATGCAAAGCTAGAAGCCTATCAGACGGCTGTGTCAAGTAGGGGAATGCGGGATGAATTTTGACACGAGACTTTTTGCCACTAAACAAATAAGTAATTTTTTTCAAGGTGTGAGCTTGAAAACTTACATCAGACATCACGATAAATGTGGCATAAAAACAAACCTTGATGCACTTTCTTCTTTGGTGCAAGTCTCTATGCATGTGAAATATTCCTTACAGGATCATTAACCAATCTGAAACGAGTCAATTCTTACTAAATTCGATAACGATTTACTTTATCAAACAAATAATTTGATATCGATTTACTTTGTAAGTTTCGTTTATAGGAAATTGTACTTCAGTCGGTATATATACGTGACAATCTATACATACATGTATTACATTTCTGATAAAGTGACGATGGGTCATATAATTTATTAAAAATGTTATGTTGTTTGACTTCGCATCAGTAATTTTTCAGCGACGACACAAGGTTATCACTTTTATAAAATAATACAAGTACAAGTTTATATCCGTCTCAAGTGCGAGTGTGACGAATGATCTATATATTACTAGCGCGCACTCATTGCACTAAGGTGTTAGTTTACCAAAGCAAAATGCCGGAGACAAACATTTTCCCAGAGTGCATTATCCTGGTGCTGGATAAACCATTCGATTAGCTTTTCTTCCTGCGAAGAAGCAATATCTCAAATGTTCAAGTGTTTTGTATGACCAAACCGGGGTTTGAGTCCATAACCTCCTGCTCTCGAGGCAGACAGCATTATTGAGCAATAGTGACTGATCTAAGATTCGTCTTATCTTTTATCTGCTATAATACTAGTGCTTTTAGTTTAGCATTGGTTTTATAATGGTCGACTTTTTGTACAATTATATCTCGTTTAATTTATTTATATTTTCTAGCTGCGAATAGCCGAAATGATGCTGTTGAGGCTTAACGGAAGCAGAAACTGGACTTAAATGACAAAGTTTTCATTGGAATATAAAATAACATTACTTGAGTTTTATTATACATTTTACAAATCAGGCTTTTTGAAGAAATATCTTTATCTACCGACTGTTATCATGTTATACCTAAAATACGGTTCTTAAAAAGGACGATTTCAATAAGCTGAGGTATCTGTACTTTTCGTATGTGTAACAACGTTCCGACACAATAAGGCGTTTCTCGGATACAATGTTGCGGACGAAGTGTCACCAGACTTTCTTGACCACGTGACTGAATTTAGGGCACTTGTTTACCGCCTTGTTTATAAACATATAAACAACGAACTGCTAGGTCTCGTGATGATAAATTAAAAAGTTTTCCACCAAAAATGTTATCTTAGATTATTTTAGTGTTTTCAATCATACAGACGATAAAAAACATTACAAATTTTTTTTTATTCAATTAAAAAATCGCCGGAAACATCGCTGTTGTGGTGACTGCACAGTGAATCTACGTGACCGAAATTCAAGATTTGTATCATAAATGATTTGTTTTTGTATATTTAGTATAATATAAGAGAAAATAATGCAAATAAAATTAAAATCAAGCAGTCTAAAGATAGTTAAAGATGTATATTCTATTTCACGTTTCCCTTAGTGAAGAGGCATTTCGTTATTGCTCCCAACCAATATAACCAAAAATCTTTATAAATTCTAAATTAGATCTTGAGATGTCATTTAATCTATTCATTTAAAACAACTGAATTATTTGATACAGGTATAAGCTCGAAAATATGTGTAAACTAGTTAAAATTACGACCCTTTCCTATCCCCATGCAGTCGGTCATTGTTGACATTTATGTTATGCCTTAATTCGAGGCTGGTCACATGATTCAAGTCGATATTGGCAAGGAATGAATACATCCGCGAAACGACGTATATCAGGTCACTGCTAATAACTTTTACGTTTAACTCTTTACAATGACCATCCTAGTGAGAGAAAGTTTGTCAGTTCGCTTGGTTTTTTATTGGTATTCCGGTTTCCTCCACCATCCCAGAACTTCGACTCGAAATGAGTGAAAGATTCTTGACTGGGGCGTAAAACATCATTACTCCACTCCACTCTTTACAATAACCGGTAATGAATTGAAAAATGACAATTTATTAAGTTTATTTTGCCTGTTAAGACTTCTACTTCAATTCCTTACAATCTAAAGAGAAATCGTTAGTATTAAAACAAAGTCTTTTTAGACGCATATATAAGTTTGAAACGCAAATATAAAGGCACTTTTGGCAAAAAATCTTAATTGTATATGGCTTCGTGTTGATGTTTCGTATAGAGGTCCTTCGAAGATGTAATCTTGTTTCTTGACTTGTTTTCTATAGGCAGATCGGTCGGCTCAATAAGACTCGTCTTTTTCGGGAAGGAAGTGTCAGTAAACACCGAGTACTGCACAGCATTAAACCCGCAGTCATAAATATGTATCAAATATACCATCTTCCTTCTGAGTTTCAGGGGTAATCTGTTGTCGCTGAAACAAACATCATTTTATATATATATATATAATACTGCAAAAAAACATTTACAAACATAATCGTGTATTTCAGCAAAATCAAACGACACGTGTATTCAAAATACTGTAAACCAACTTTTATTCGCGTGCTATTAACTTACGCGTGTTTCGCGAGAGCAAAATAATCGCGAAAGTTAATCGTCGCGAATTTGTTGGTCTTTGGTACATTTGATCCAGTTTTCGATTTTTGAAGCCATTGTACAACCGACATGGTTAAGACCACAAGTAATAATAAAATGTGATGAGCTTAAACAATACAAAAACGCCAAACGCTAGTGAGTATAAATCACTTGTTTATTAAATTCGATATCGGATTAATATCGCTTAGTATACTAGTACATACTTTATACATACTACTGTTTACGCAACACTTTGTTTACGAAAGTAGTTACTCAGTTATAGTCCGTATCGTGAAAGTTTATGGTTTTTCTTATTTCCATCTATAGTCCGCATCGCGAAATTTAATTGTCGCGAAATAGTTTTGGTAAGAGAATCGCGAAAGTTAATAGCCGCGAATAAAAGTTGGTTTACAGTATGGTAAATTTTAAGCATACATTGAACCTTAGTTCGATGGTATAAAATGAACATTTTCATTAACTAATTGTTTAATTAACACGGTGGTAAGACTGAAATTAAATACCATTTAATAGTACTTTTATAGAATTGGAACTCAAAATTAGAGATTATTTTGTGTTTGTTTTGTCTATTACAGTGAAAAATAACAATTGAAACATGTAGGTTTTTGCTACAAAATGCATTCTCTTATTTTTATCGTCGTTTGATATATATTACTATCGTTTTTGCTATTCATAATGTGAACAGGAGGTGCTCACCCTTCCAAAGCACCCGGCTTCGCTTCCTTGATTGAAGTTATGTGTATAATTAAATTTGTCAGTTTTCAAAGTTTTTATTGTATGGGATTGTGATTTGGAAATGGACCGGTATGTGTTTAATTATTACAACAAAACAAATCAAAATATTCTAAAAATATCAATTTTATCGGTCAGAAAGCAGATATTATACATATTTTGATGAATTATTTTTTATTGACTATGTCTTTAATATTACCTTCTCAAGTTTTGGTATAAAAAACATCAACAAAGCTGAGACGATGATAATAGATCCGGCACCATGGAAAGCCGCTTTATAATTCCCGAAATTGTCATAACATATACCTGTTAATTAGAACCAAAATGTTCGAGACTAATTCAGTTATAAAAAGAAAAAAAGGTAAGTATTAAAAAAATTAGTATTTTTAAAAATGTTTTGCGCAGTCATGTAGCATGCTATCCGTTGCACATTGAAACAGGATCAATAAAAGTAAACAAAAATTGGGAAAACTGTAATCATAAATCTGTAACTTTTGTCAATATTGGATAAATGACCATCTATTTCAATTGTGCATTTTAGACAACTCCTAACGTTTCTTTCTTTTGAAAACAGAAAAATCAATAGTTTTAAAAAGCATTAAAAGATGTATTTCACCTGTTTGGCGAGATGGAAGATGGTGTTTTTTGCCATGACTTTAAAAGACGGCGTCTCGGTTGCCTATTGATCTCAAGAGCGTGCTTCCGGATCACGGTGACTATTACCGCCCAGGGTTGGATGATCCTAATGTAAGAAAGTTTGTCGGTTCGAATGTTCTCCATCTTCAAAAAAAACTGACATTTGATATAAGTGAAAGAATTTAGACTTGGGCGTAAAACACTAAAAGTCCAATCTTTTGAAAGACCGTAAAATATGACGCTTTATGAGGTTCATTTATAAAAAATATTTTTGCGCATTTAAACGGCCTTATACATATATTTGTTTTAGTGTTTTCGTACTGATGGCGTCTAGATAAAAGCAAATTTATCTCAGAAGAAAAATCGATAATTTCTCGCTTACCTGCCGCTGGAGGTCCTAACAACATGGGTAACGAAATAATGGTAAACGCCCATCCAATTGCCTGTGAAGAATCTTCGTGTCCAACTATGTCAAAAACTATCGGACCGACTAGAAGAACAACCATCCCATCACAAACTCCAATTATACCAAACAAAACCATTAATATTTCAAACGTTTCAATAAATGGAATGCATGCTGTTGCCACACCGAACACAAAAACCGCAGTTTGTTGCATTCTAATTCGATTAATAGCTGGAATGTCTGATACTCTTCCAGATACAAGTCTGCTAATTCCTGATGTAATCTGCATGACTGTAATCAGCAAATCACCATTTCTGTTTGGAAAGACGTCTGTTGTATGTTTAACCTGGAAAATCAAAAATAATGTACGATTTGATGGAAAGCGAATAGTGAAATCGCACACACACGCCCCTATGACTTTAGTCTACTGATTTTTTACAAAAAAAAAAAAAAAAAAAAAAAAAAAAAAAAAAAAAAACAAGTCCCTGAAAATGATTTTGGTCATGATCAGCAATCTGTTTAACGTATATAGCTAGATTGAATTGACTTTGCAACTACAGGCGTAAGGCGATACTTTAAATTCGAAACATCGATATAACCGTTTTAGCAATATTAATGGACTGAATATTTTTACTCTCTTTTACAAAAAAATCGTTTAATAAAATATTAATTAAATTATATATGGTCTAGTTTTTCATTAATCTTTTTATCTGTGATGCTGCCGGTTTTTCAGCTGGGTGTTTGTAAATTTATAATGTATTAGTAAACATTAATAGTTTGAAGTGTTAGTCTCGAAAATCTGCAATAATGTGATGTTACATTAACCATTTATTTACTCGTTCATTAAAATTACTTTTTTAAAATGTGTTGGTGCTATTGCATATACTGTAAACAACAATCACGTTACGACATTTGATACATACAGATGGAGATTATTCGCAGTTATATATTGTCTAGTTTTTCATTTATCTGTTATGCTGCTGGTTGTTCGGCTGGGTGTTTCTAAATCTAGAATCTAATAGTATTTAGTTACCATTAATAGTTTGAAGTGCTAGTCTCGAAAACTGCAATAATGTGACGTTACATTAACCATTAATTTACTCGTTCACTAAAATTACTTTGTTTAAAGTTGTTGGTGCTGTATACTGTAGACAACAACCACTTACGACATTTGATACAAACAGATGGAGATTATTCGCTAGTCGATGATACTTACTATATGAACAATTGGAACGAAGTAGCTTAACGTAAAAAATCCTAATAACAGCACCCATTTTACGTAAAGTTTATTTTGCCAAATCCTCATTTTGCAAAGCCTCTGTTTAGTGAACATTTGTTCTTCATTATCTTCCGCAGTAGTTGGTTTGAAAGCAATGGCAGTAAATATGAGAAAGAAGAATAATATTCCTAGTGTCACAAATGTGTATTTTATACCGATATTTGAAATAGTTAAGGGTAGAATCAACGACATTATTATAGAGAATATAGAACTACCAAAGCTTACTAATCCATTTGATAAACCAATATAACGTTTAAAATACTGAGCTAAAATAGAAAGAGAGGGACTGTATAAAAATGCCATTCCAATTCCAAGAATGCCTCCAAATGTCAGGTATAAAAGCTCTATTTTATCTAAAAAACCACTGATAATGAGTCCACATGAACCTAATATCGCACCAAATATAACCACTAGTCGTACGCCAATTTTGTCTACGAGAACACTGACTGCCATAGACATTGAAAATGTCATTCCTATGTTAACTGAACCAATCCAAGCTGAAAAAGAAACGTAAATATAATTACATGAAAAATCAATTCTCAATTTCACTACATTGGCGTCTTTGAGCAACAAATCATTGTTCTTGTGTAGGAATTTAAATATTTAAGAATTGAATTTCACTTTTTACTATGATATCGGGGTGTAACAACGTGAAAATTATTACAATTGTGTAAAACTGCGTAGCGTCGCGAAGCGGTTTTACGCAAAATTTGTAATAATTTTCACGTTGTTACACCCCGATATCATAGTAAAAAGTGAAATTCAATTCTTATAATTGCCTAACCCGAAATTAAACATTTTTTTAAGCTGACCTACATTCCTGAATTGATGAGCTCATTTTCTGATAATCGATGTTACAACGTCACGGCGTAGTAATACATTAAATATCACCTTTAAAACACGATAAAATGTCTTTTACTGAAAAAGGTTTTAAATTCATATATTGTTATTCATTTTCTTGTTTATTTTAGTCAACATATTAATGATATTACAATAAATCCTTTTAGAAAAAGGTACTATTTTATGTCTCGTGACAACACATTTACCAACAACAACGTACGACTATCGTACGTTTGTAGGACACGCCTGTCAACTTACAGGTTGACGTTTCCCATAACAAAAGAAACCTGAATGAACAGTGTTTAAAAAACCGTGGAACCAACTAATGAAATGAAAATAATGTTTTCTTGGTTGAAACCGATTTTTATTTGCAATGGGCTGGAAGTAAGACAAAGGGATTTCGTTTAATGATGACACCAGTGGTAGCTGTAATGGCTGATCAGAGACATGTGGAGGTAAAACAAGCGGTAGGGGGTGCATTAGACTGGACGTTACCCGAGAAGGTATCACTGATGTTTCTTCTATGAACAGAACAGTCCCTACTATAGCTGTATTATAAGGCCTCGTTTCTGTGGCCTGACATAAGCATGATGTGGCGTAACTGAAATTCAGCATCATCACTCAGCATAAATATGGCTGTGGCTCTCGGGCGATGTGCAGTGTATACCTGACTTCAATTATAATTTTTTGCATGAATTCGGAAAACACGCGTTTAGAAATTGGTTGAGGTGTGCAACAAAATTTATTTTGCCTTTGGATTTTTAAGGGGTGTACAAAGGGAATTCTCCGCGACTGGATTACAGAGATAAAAATATTTCATAAATAAATATTTAATAGTCTTGAATATTTTGGTGAAAAATACCAGAACATGTAAAGTCGAATAATTTTTTGCAAAATTTTATTCTAAACAAATGAAGTACTTAATGTTTCCCGATCTCGACGCCATTCTCATTTCTTTATAATTTAAAAATAACTTCTATTTAAAGAACTGAAAGATGGGTAATCCCCGAAAGTGGTCGAAAGTAGTTCCGGTAGAAAACGTTGTTATTGGAAAATAACAACGTCATAGGACAGGAAAACGACAAATGGAATTGCTCTAAATCGTGTAACAACGTGAAGTTTGTAATTATAAATAATTAATAAAGCAAATAAAACATTTCCAAACGTTATGTAGGCCAAACTGGGATAAGCCTACGCCTTAGAATCACAGTTCATAGACAACAAATAAATCAACCACAGTGTGAACAAATACCTCTTAGTGGATATAACAGACAATGTGCTGGGAAAAAACCCAAAATTTACCATCTACAAATTCATAAGAGAAAACAAAATTCAGAGCAAAATTAAATACAAATTAAGCAGTAAAACAATTACATTCCTTTTCCATTATGACGCCATAATCACGTCAGGTGACTTAAGCATAGCAACAACAATCAACTTCATATTCCTGTTGTATGTAAATGAAACAAGTTGAGTAAAATGAAGTGATACAATGTTTTGAAATTCTTATGAAGTCTTTTCATTATTTTGGATTATATACTACCTTGTGCAAGATTTTTATATTATTTGAACTACATATATATAAACATAATGCCGTTCATGTCTAATTTTAATGATATTTTTGAGTTACTAGGTAGCTAGGTATATGCTATTTAGCCGAAAATTTCTACATGTCATGTTGTACTAAAATCGCATTATATCACCGTACTTACAAGTTTTAAAGGCTGCGTCCGGAACCTTTGTCTGATAATCTTCTAATATCCGATCATATATTATTCCAAAACTGTTTATAATACCAAAAACAACTCCATTTATAAACATCGATGAAAAACACACAAACCACCCCCAGCCCCGATCAGGTTCAATTGTGCTCGATTTTGACCCAGAATATAGGTCTTTTTCTGACAAGTTTTCTTCATAATCTTCACCATGCGGTTGTGTTGGAATACATTTATCATTTCCCTTTTTTGCGTTTTCACAAGTATATTGAAAGTTTGATATAAAATACGGATATTTGTATTTTTCTTTGTTTGCTTTGGTTTTCGTTCTAGGTTCAAAAGAATTCATATCATAATATCCATTTGTTTCGCTTCCGTAAATTGTCTGTAAAACATTGTTCTTTGATGCAGTTTCCGGTGTGGAATATTCTTTCATGTTTTTACCAAATAAACCTGGAGTAAAAAAATAAAAGTCAATGAGTTTAATGTTTACTGATCAGGTATTTTGGTTATGGATAATAAAACAAACATACCAGTCCTTGTCCATATCACAATCTCAAAAACAAACATACCAGTCCTTGTCTATATCACAATCTCAAACACAAACTTACCAGTCCCTGTCCATACCAATCTCAAAAACAAACATACAAGTCCTTGTCCAGATCACAATCTCAAAAACAATCATACCAGTCCCTGTCTAATTACAATCTCAAAAACAAACATACCAGTCCCTGTCCATATCACAATCTCAAACACAAACTTACCAGTCCTTGTCTATATCACAATCTCAAAAACAAACATACCAGTCCCTGTCCATATCACAATCCCGAACACAAACATACCAGTCATTATCCATATCACAATCTCAAAAACAAAAATACCAGTCCTTGTCCAGATCACAATCTCAAAAACAAACATACCAGCCCTTGTTCATATCACAATCTCAAAAACAATCATACCAGTCCATGTTCATATCACAATCTAAAAAAACAACATACCAGTCCTTGTCCATATCACAATCTCAAAAAACAAAGTAAACTTTTTGCAAACTGGCAAAGTGTGTTATACACGTGAACTTCCATCACGGAAGAGAGGCCGGGTGCCTCGGAAGGGCAAGCACCTCCTGTCTAGCTAGCTACACCCTTCACGTGCAAATCAATTTTGGGAATGAAAGGAACAAAGAACTATGGTAAGTCAAATATATCCAGTACAAGTTTGGACACTGACTACATACATATCAAAAATATTGTTTATTACGCATGATTATTACAGCGATATATTTCCGGAATGAGTGTTTGTGTGTTTTACCATATTAAATCCCCGTAAAGATTTTAGAAAGCTCTGCATTTAATACTCCAGCTAAGATGGCACTTAGTTTCTTCTAAAACCTTGAAAAACTAGTGCTACGACAGACGTGAATCAGACAGTAGGCTTGCAATATCCTGTGTCAACAATTTAATGGAAAGGAATTTGCTTCGTTGCAGAAAGTCCCCATAACATATTTATGCCTGACTGTGGGTTCAATATTTCGGAACAAAACACTTTCAAGATGAAGATACAAATGTATATATTATTGCATACTCCTAAGTAAAACTATAACCACGCAAGAAAACATCATTATTAAATTTCGTTGCATCTGTGCAAAATCGGTAACTGTATAATCCCAATATGGTTACGTGTTAACGTTTTTATTTTCGTTTTCTAGTTTAAGTATTGGCTATTTTATATATTTTTTAACTACTTAAATGAATTTTGCGATGTTTAAAGTTTGTATAATGGTTACCAGAAATGTTAAGTTAAAAATTATCTATCGAATGCACGTAAGCATGAGATTTTATTTACGGACTACTGAAAATCTCTGAACAAACCAAAGATAGTAACCTTTTTTTCGTCACGGTTCTTCAAACATTTTTTTCAGATAGACTATATATCAATTTATTAAAGGTTAAGTGTAGCGAATATGACTTTTTTTGGCTTTCATAGTAGTGGTATGTCATGATGTATGGGTACTGTATATACGGGTATATAAGAGTTATATGCCACTGGGCGTGTTGTTTCTTTAATAAGAATGCAGTTACTGGTTTAGCGAGGGTGATTGTGTGACGTAGATGCACAGGGTTTTAGTAAGAAAAAAGTTCATTCGAGCCATTACTTCTTAATAATACAGTCGAATTTCTCTTGTTATTAAATGTTTTATTATTATAATAATTGTTAATATTATTATTTGTTTTTGTAGATTATTGGTCGAAAAAGACAGGCATGGTATTTTTAATTGTAAATTGATATTTTCGACATTAAATACTTGAGTCGTAAATGACGCCTCCCATATAAGTATTTGTTTTTTATTTTATAAATATTTTTATGTTTGTTTGAGGAATCGAATAAGAACATCAATTATATTTGAAATACCTATATACCTCCGTATTTAATATAGTGTTAGGTCACCTTTCAGAAGCGTTATGTTTTTCACCCGGCCCTCCGGTTTTTTTTTTCAAAGTGAAATTTCGCGAGGACTTAAATTCGACCAAACTAGACAGCTGAATATTCTTGTTTGTTAATTGATGTGAAAAATAATTTTTAATAAGATATTTTTTAAAATGAGTATGCGAGTATTAATCTTAAAAAATATAACAAGGGTATATATAAGATATCATTCAATATTCGAGACTTATTATTTGTGTATTCTAAGATTTGTAATCAAAATTAAGAAACACAAAGCATGTTAATTACCTAAAATACAATTCATATACGGTTATAATCTTCTGTCAACAAACTATACTATACTATTCGGTGCGGCATCATTAAAAGACAAACTATACATACGATGCACAACCTCTACATTTTCATAAAATAGAAAAACTTGTCACTGTTTGAAGATTTATATAATACCATGTTTAATTTTTATATATATAAAAAAAACCTTACTTATATTAAAGATTGAAATGTTAGTATAAATTAAGAAAGAAAACATTCGTATACATTATTAATATATTAAGTCTTTGTTAACAGCAAAAAAAAAAAAAAAAAAACCAAAAAAAAAAAAAAAAAAAAAAAAAAAAAAAACATAAAGGTTTCAAATGAAAAAATCTAGAATTCGGGGTTATGGGAACTGTTAGATGTTTTTAAAACCAATGTTTTGCCAATAGAATAACTTGTTAGTTTCTAGATATAAAATTATTTACTCAATAATTTATTCACTACCTATATTCAAGACAATCGGCTTATATTTAATATATTGTGTTAAATAATCTAGACCTGTGTGAAATATTGATAACTTAGTTATTTTATGTAATTCCGTATCGATTTCCCGAATAAAAGTTAATGTTTATCTTTTTTAAACAAAACGGGTTTATTTTCTTTTATAACAGAATGTTACTCGACTCTATTATCATTGAATGTGTTTAAGTTTCCTTTCAATTGTCTGTCCTTCGGGGAGTTTGGAAATGCATAAATTCAAACTTTTCTTCTTTTGGTTTTTGTTAGTTTTGTATCATTTTGATAAATTTTAGGAGTCCAGCAAAGTTATGTTAAAATTTTAAGACTGATGTTGATATTTTGTCACCGATATAGACAGCACTTGTAAGATGGTGAACGAAAACCGGTGTCATCGAAAATAAAACTTCCTATCCTCGCCAAGTGAAATGAAAACATCTTCCAGTACGATGGAAGGCGATATTATCAAAAGGTATGTACACTTTCACTTGACCAATAAAATATTTTAGATTTGATATAAAATTGTATTAAAATAGGTATTGAAAGAATCAAAACAAGAAAAGCATGCCTACTTAAATATAAGTTGTACCAATTAACAACATTTTTAGCCGTCTATATTTTTGATATTTTTTAAACCGAGGTTTGTTCCTTCATGCAAAACCTTCTTTAGCTGGATTTCGATTCATATTATTTTGGAACTTTAGATTAATTTTTTAACTGTTTGGCTTATTATATTTATCTATCAAACCTTTCGGCCCCTAGTGTCACTGATGAATGATTTTCCGAAATGTGCACATATGGCGCGTCAAAAATTAACAGGTATTTGTGTTATATATTTATAATAGATAAAAACTTTTTTAAACAAAACTCACCAGAGACGCCGAAATCTACACAGTTATGTATATTATATTACATATATTTACATCACCAATGAACGACTTCGTATTGTTTTTACAGTACACATATCGTACATGATTGAATTTATATACCAAGCAGTCACTTATTCTCACAATAATTAGATAAATAAAATATAATTTAATCGTTATGTTAATATCTTTAACCTTAAAATTAATATACATGTTTTCTTGTTGCTTCTTGACTATATACTAATTGTTTTTTTTTTTTTTGTATTATTGAGGAAGCAATTACATGAAGTAATAATAGATATTTTTGTCCGAATAATGACAAAGTGTTTGATTATATTCGTGTTAAAAAAAAGTTTTTTGTTCAATTTATGACTTATTTTCTTTAATTTTTTTCAAAAATTTTGTCGAATTATTGGGTATTTTTTGCATTTGAGGTAAAATAAATTTTTCTTTCCAATTAATTTGTTTTTTATTCGTGTCAATATTTATGGTAAAATAGATCATTTTGTCCGACGTATTACCATTAGTATAAGATAGGTCATTGAACTTATCATACAGATATTTACTACATGAAATTGTAAGATATTTTTAGTATAAAATGAAAAAACTTAGTCAGATCCTATGATATGTCAGATTTTAAACATATCAAACAACTGCTTTTTGGGTTTATTTTCAAACATTACATTTCAACTGCAGGTGTATGAATGGCCCAATAGGGCCTGCATTACTCACCTGGCACACCCTGATTTTGTTTTTTCCTTTTTCTTTTTAAATATATCCAATCGGTAAAATGTAAACAAACTCACTTGCAATATCCATGTCAGATACAATTTTGAGTATATACCACCCAAGGACCTTCCACACTCAATATCCTCTCAATCGGCCATGTACTTTCAGAGAAGAAGATTTCGGCTAAAAATAGACTATATTTGCATATTACGTAATTATTGCACAAAATTGTACAGAAAACGCGTTATATACATGTATGTTATATACGCGACATCTATTTTCTATTTTCTAAGTTTTAAATTTCAACAAAAACAAACAAACCCATAATAGTAACGGCAGCCATGTTGGATTTTCGACAGATATGTCGGATACAATTTTGAATCTATACAACCCAAGGACCTTCCACACTCAATATCTTTTCAATGTACTTTCAGAGAGGAAGATTTTCAAAGATTTTGGCTAAAATATATATCTTATTGCATATTATGAATTATTGCACAAACGAAAAAATTGTAAAGAGAAACACGTTATATATGTTTTATACCCCGACATCTATTTTACTATGTTTTACATTTCTACAAAATCGGTACATAAATAAACCCAGAATGGCCATTTAAGATTTTTGCTGTTTATAGTAACAACAGCCATCTTGGATTTCCAACAGACATGTCGGATAAAATTTTAATCTATAGCAACTAAGGTTTCAGAACAGATGATTCAAGTTTACAGACGCACGCACGCAAGCTTTGCCATGTCATAAGTTGACCCTGCCAGGTGAGCTAAAAACGGCATACAGATATACACTTAACCTGAAGTATAAGGGTTTTTTAATTGTTTTTCATAATTTTTATTGTCTTAATTAAACAAGCGCACGATTTCAAGAACGGTAATGGGCTAAATAAAACCAAAGAACAAAAAAGTCATGAAATGGATTACTACGCAAAACATGAAGTCTTCGTTATACAAATGCTGTTCAGATGTGCTGTAAAAATTCTGACAGTGAAAATTGAACCTTTACGTTTATAGATATACGGAATTTACACTTTTACAACAACTTAAAAATCCAATCAATTTACAACACGTTTTTAACAACTCTTTAATAAAATATTACACGGTATTTATAAGGATTTTAGCAATATGAATTATTTCAATGACACAAAAACACTTGATTTGGAAAATAATTAGACCCAGTATTTCACGTTCGTCTCGAATTCTGTGTAACATTTTTGACCGAGACGAAAAACCCCATTACATCATCTTTAGACTATAAAGACAGCATCAGTTCGCACTTGTCATTCAGTTGTGATATGACTGAAAAATTGTTAAAGTGACTCTACACAAAAACAAACATTGCTAAACAGTGATACTACTAGAAAGATGAAAGTGGTATGAAAGAGATCTCCATGTAGAATAATTTGTATGTAGAAAAAGTACATTATCTCAGTTAGAAAAGCTTATGGTTCAGATCCCAATCTGGCAACTGAATGTTTATTTTCATGTTTTATACTGTAAACAGTTTTACATTGGCGCATTGAATTATAGCAATCTTGGTATATCAAATGTATTAGCGCCTTTTTATTTTAGCACATAAAATTACCTTCCGTGGTATCCTTTGATCTAGTAAAACATTAGTGGCAGTTTTATTTTAGCACCTCAGTTCTACCAAAATAAAACTGCCGCTAAATTTTCACTGTTTACGGTATATGTTGTACTTTAATATTTTTAGCGATTATAGACAGATTGTCACCAGTGCTGAAGTATTGGAGAGGGAATTTTAGAACACATCATAGAACTAATTATCAGAATGATTCAGGGAAGAAGAAAACTGGTCCAACAAGAAAACTAACAAGATTTCATGAATTTTTACTTACTTTGCTCCGTTTACGTCTTGCATTGCCAACATTTGTTCTTGCAGATTTGTTTGGAATATCAAAATCAAGAGTATCACAAATTTTTGTGACATGGATAAATTATTTAAATTTTGTGTTTTCACCTATGTTAAAGTGGCCTAAATCAGGTTCTCTGTAGAAATTCATTCCTAAGTCTTTTAAACATACTTATCCAAACACAATATGTATTGTTGACTGCACTGAATTTTTATAGAGAAACCATCATCTTCAACCGCTCAGATGCAAACATATAGCTCATACAAACATAGAAATACATTCAAAGCTTTAGTATCCATAACTCCTTCTGGGGCATTTTCTTTCGTTTCAAATCTTTGGGGTGGCAATATTTCAGATCGCTTTATCACACAGAATTGTGGCATTTAAGATTTAATAAACCTGGTGATGAAGTTATGGCTGACAGGAGATTTTTGATAAGAGATCTTTTGTTGGAAAGGCATGCATCTCTTAATATCCCCCCTTTTACAAAGAAATGCTCTTGGGGGAAAGGAAAGCGGCTGGCACCAGTGGATATTAATAGGACAAGAAAGATCGCCAAATTGAGAATACATGTGGAGAGAGCTACTGGACATATAAATTTTTTAAGATACTTGAAAATACTATTCCTTGGAAATTAAAACCATTATGTAACCAAATTTTGAAAGTTTGTGCATTTTTCTGTAATCTCCAAAAGCCTTTAGTCCAATAGAATTTAAAACTGCAATACTGTGCTTTTTATGCTATCAGTCTCAAAAAATCAGTTGGTCTTAAAAATGTTTTAAAACTGGTTATTACAGCTTTTTATTCTATCTCCAATAATGACTTCACACTATTAAAAATAAGATTATTTTTGAACTGTATAAGCAAGACAATACATAAAATATTGTTGAAAGAACTGAAATTTGCAATTATCAATCATTCTACCATTAATATTTTCACCACTGTTTGGAGTATTCAAATCTAAAACAGTAAACAAAAATTTTGTTTTAGTTTAGTACAATGCAAAAAGTTTGTTATATGTCTAATAATGTGTACAGTGAATAATGTCATTGTTGATATGCTTTTACAACATATCTCAAAAAAAGTGTACATTTTTCAACTATTTGCTGATAAATATCCGGATCATATTGTATCCTATCTACAGATATTCCCTTTTTTGTGTAAAACACAAAATCGCACCAAGACAAACCGCACACGCCCATCTGGCCTTGCATTTGCAAATACCAAGGACTTGAAATTTTTAATTTCACCCTACCATTTTCATCACAGTAAATATGATAATGGTTATCATTGCAAGCTTCACTTGGGGTTACATTTTGATAAATGTAACTACATTTTATTTCGAGCAAACCCTTGCCACAACATTTGCAAGTAACAATCCCATCAGGAGATGCACCCATGTGAGGGTTGTTTATATCAATGCAAAGTCCACTTTTCT
This sequence comes from Tegillarca granosa, assembly GCA_029721355.1. Taxonomy (NCBI): domain Eukaryota; kingdom Metazoa; phylum Mollusca; class Bivalvia; order Arcoida; family Arcidae; genus Tegillarca; species Tegillarca granosa. The sequence goes on along the minus strand of CM056606.1, from coordinate 35,762,617 downwards.
CCACCTTTAATGACTTATGGAGGTATTTTACATATTCAGAGTATTGATGTCTGGCAATGGATTCATGGTCTCTACCAAACTGAAGAGATGCTAATTTTGCTTGGTCACAGGAACCCATTACTTTTTCAAGATGTAGTTGTCACAATTATTGTTAAACCTGAAATGCATTACAGATGGGAAAATAGAGGCAGTTATCCTGCCCCGTCTGTGACTAAACCAAGCAGGATTGTTTGTTTGTCCAATTGTTAAATTCTCGATTTCCCTGATAAAATCATTTGTAAAAACAGACTTTAAGTGGTCTCCAATTGATTTTTGAATTTTTAAGGTGTTATATTGATTGAAGCATCCTCAATTGTTGGGAGCACATATTCATCAGATGAAATTGATTCATCATCTGATGGGGGATCAAGTGTTTGTAAAACTAGTGCATTGGTGTATTTAAACAACATATACACTTCTTTTTCCACATTCTTTAAAAGGAAAGGTTCTATTTCCACATTAGGAGAAAAATTGGATGGTGTTGGTGCCACTAAAGGTGTAAAAGCATTTTGCATTCTTATATTGATCAGATCTGTTTCAGCTGGCTCTGTTGTTTTCTTTGGTCTTTCCCATGAACATTCAATATCAGTACATGCCTCAGTGTGTCTGTCTTTATGCCTGTCACAAAAACCCATTACGCTGAACAAGAAAGCGACGCAGTGTTTACATGTTCCATTGCCTCTGAAATACAACAAAATACATATATGGTACATGTACATTTATACAAAAAAAAATGCACATAACCTTGAAATTGTTGAACTTAAGACTAAATTACTGATAGTATTTGCGATTGAATATTTCAACTAATAGTACACTGTAATTTAATCATTATTTATTATTAATTTATTTCTTGAATCAGATTTAAAGATTAATTTGCTATATGCTCTGAACCTTAGTTTTTCTTCAAGTAAAGTTTTTGTTACATAAAATTTTTTGTTGCTATTTCTATTGCATTTTTTGGTAAAAAAAAGTACATGTCATTTATATTTTGTTGTATATTTTTGTGAAACTGTAAAACTTATGAACTTTCATTTAATAACATATTTTTTTAAATAAAAGATGCAAAAAGTTCATTAAGTAAATAAATCATATTATAAATATATTTATGTGTGGGTTGGTATGTCTTAAGATGCCTTAAAATGCAAAGGGAAAGGTTGCTCTGAATTTTCCTTCTTCCTAGAAGCTTTTTTACTTTCATTCAGTACTATCAAATAATTTGTATTACACAATTTTACATTCATTGATAGTTTTCTTCGCATCTTCAGATTTGTGAAACAGGAAAATTGTAAAAAACAATATGTAATGCAAGCTAATAAAAACTAACAAAAATAGATTTTACTTATCTTATTTATAACCTCTAATTTCTTCAGCCTTGTGGTGACTCTGATTTCAGCCCCTCCTGATGACAAAACAATGTAGCAAATGATTAAAGAACAGAAAAGTCTGCTTATTTATCAGATCAATTCATTTTCTTATCTCAGTAGCCACATCATAACTTGAAAAAGGTCATTTACGGAACTAATGTAAAAAAAAGAAACAGCACAAATTCTTAACTAGAAACCTAAAAAAGTAAAAGTAAATCAAATAAAACTCACAAAAACAAAGGATTCAGAATCTTGGAATTATATATTTCAAAACCAATATATTTTATAACAAATACTCGCGCTACACATATGCATCCACCTGATATTACTTCACCATATGAAGATATAAGTACCCAAACTGAATAAGGAGCCTCATTTTGTCTGGTCTGGGGAATGCATGTTGACTTTATATAACAGTATGATGAATTAAGAAGTGGACAAAATTCTACACTGTCTATGTGATTGGATAAATAAAGTTTATATCCATCATCTGATTTGTATTTTCTTAATCTTGAATCACTCCAGCTGCAAGAAATGATATTTTGAAAATAATATAAACAATTTTATGGTCTTCTAGTTTGCTAATCTTTTCCTAACTTACATCTGCTGCATTGTGCAGTTAAGTAATCAAAAAGACAAATCATTAATGTAAACTGTACTGACTATAGAACCAGATTTCAGCACAACATAAATCTGCTTTGCAGTAAGTACTAGATGAAAACCATACTGCAATATGGTATGTAACAAAAAGAAACACTAGGTCATGACCTTGACCTTCACTTTAAATTATTGCCAATGTAACGTCCACTTCAAAAGTGAAAATCATGTGTGGCACTAGCTACATGTAATAATGCCTTAGAATTAGCATGAAAGACAAAGATCAAAAACTAGATCATAAACTTGACCTTAGACCTTGACAATAAATGGTTGCAAATGTTAAATATATGTTAGGGGTGAAAATTCTTTGTACCTATTACAAGATAAAAATAACAATGGTTAAAAAAAATCAAAATAAATGAACAAACACGTGACCTAAGTATTAAAGAAATTTCATAAATGAAAAAATATATGGTTCTTGGTCTCCAGAACCAAAAAATCACATCAGATTTTGTCTGCAATGTATGGTTTCTAACAAAAGATTTTATAAGGTTTTCTTAGTTCAATGTTGCAAAGACCTACAATGATGCCATGAACAAATCTGAATTCCAGTCTAAAATAGGTGTTTAATCAAATATTGACCAACAGTTTCTGAAAGGTCGAAAATGTGAGTTACTCAATGCACACAAGTACACACAGACACACATTATATAATGTCTATAGCTAATATGGCCTATCATCCAGGTGAGCCAATAAAAACTAAAAAAAAAAAAAAAAACAAACTCAGTTTTACATGATAAATCAGAAGGCAACCAATATTGTTTTTCTTATAGTCTATATAATAAAGACACGAACAAAAACACATAAAATGGATATGCCGCAAGACTTTTTCCAATAAATATGGATGTTATCTTGGAGCTTGCAATGAAATCTTTTCAAAAATGTACTGCACAGAACATTTTGGGTTATTGATCATGTTGGTACATGTATGAACATCTGACATTATTATTGAGATCAACTTGTGGTGACTTTGTATAGATTTAACTGAAGATTTTACTGAAGAAAATAATAGCTGTTCAAAAACAATGATTTTAAGGTCTGGCTTATAATTACAATTGTGTGATTGCTTATTATACCAGTTTGATGTTCACTGGGGTCATATTTTGTATAGTTTATTTATGCAGGGACGTATAACATATATACTGGTATAGTATACAAGTGTAAACAAACCTAGTGATACGCTACCTACAATACTTGAGTAAATAGAGCATGACATCGCATGACTCTATATCAGGGATTTTAGACAGGTTAGTCGTCCATTCTGAACACGTTTCGATGGGTTCCAGGATGCGTTTTATACCACAGTCAACTACCGTTCGTCTACTTTCATAGTCCTCTTTCAACATTACACCCATGTCTTTTCCGTCTAAAACTTCCACACACAGTTCATCAGCCAATTCACACAACCGTATGAGGTGCTGCTTTTTATAAAAATAACACGTCACTCCTCTTTCTTTCAAATAATCTTGTAGTTCCTTCACATCGAACAGTTTAAAATCCATTTCTAGCGATATGCTTAGTGGCAATGCTTTAACCGGAAGAATAACTACCCACACTTTTTTAACTTGGTCATGAATAAAAGTAAAACTGGCGACGGAACGGAACAACTAGAAATTCGTCTTTTATCCTCGATTTATATATATCGGATCCGCATCACGATGTCATAATTATTTTACAGTATTCAAAATTATATTATGATTATTTTACAGAAATATATCAGTGTATCCCTGATATTGAATTTTAAACAGGTTGTAGAATGAACAAAAAAAATCTAAATATGTTTATATCTACAATTCATTTTTTATATTTGAATATGTTTGTTGTATAACATTAATCCGTATTTAACATTTTACAAAGACGGTTTGTATTTAGTAGGTACCTATGTCTTGTACGTTTCATACAGTTTTATTCTGATTTTTTTATCATTGATTTGAATTAAAGAACAAAAAAGTAGAAATATTTACCATTTTTGATTGAAATACATGTATGTTTGACAGATGAAGTACTTTAAGAAACACCGATCGTCATTTGAAACATGAAACTTTTAATTTTGAACATTTTTCATCTTCAAATGCACACTTATTGGGAATAAGTGTTCTGAAACATTGCTATATTTTGATATTTTTCAGCCAGCGCGACTGTACCTCGGCTTTCTAAATGCCTGTTATCTACATAAATTTTTAGTAAGTTCGAAAGTATCATAGATAACGATACTGATAGTAAATTTGAAGCCTTCCTTTTTTTATTGAATTATTTCCCCTGAAAATATTGTATTTAATATTCTAAGCAATTAAAGTAATATACAAATAATTTCATAGCAACGTTTGAGTAAAATAATGTACACACAATGGTTATCTTGGATGCCGCAGGTAGTTGTTTTATACAGACTTTAAACTACTCCACCTACGGGCCTTCCAACCCAAATATTGTTCCGTTTGGCCTCTACCCATAACGTTTCGTCCTTTTTACATAATCATTAGTGTAATTCAAATAGAAAATTTACTGCCGAATTTATTTTATCAATTTCTAATGAAAGAATTTTTTCTGCTTAATCTGGATTATTCCAAATAAATATGTATTTTCGTTTTCAAAAAGGTGTGTACTCATTTATTGAAAGTGACACACCCTAATTTAAACTTGTCAATCTTGATCGTTATATACTGTTTGTTTGGTTATGTAGTAAACTCGTCCTGTAAAAGATGGTAAACCGAACCGACGTAGGTGAGTTTGGCGTACAATAAAAACCAAGCAGTATATAAAAATATATATAATGTGTGTCCTCACATACAATAAATAAATACGATCACAAAATGGCTATGGGTATTAGGATTCGTTGAGAGGGGGACCTAGCTAACAAACGGATATCAGCGCAACATAAAGCCGATATTGTGTTCTATATCGGCCCAATATCGGTCAGTGTATCGGCTGTACATCGATCCGACTTCGATTTGCAACACGGCTGATAATCGGGTCGATATCGGTCGAAATGTCAAACGGTCAAATGGTATCAATCGGATATTATTCAATCGCTTAAAAATTTCCGTGGGGTTCCTTTTTTCTTTTATAGACAAACTTCATCATGTTCCTTATAGCAGGTTGTTCAATATATATAAACACACACACACACAAAAGAATAAGAGGTAAAAAAACCTAAAAAGATACTGAAATTATTTTTCATTTAATGGAACTTCAATCATTGTTGTTTCAAACAATATTGATGACAGTATTTAAGCTCCTTACTGTTGATTAGTTATGATGGATAGGTAAATAAAAACCCGTCAATGCTAAAAACAATATGAAAAAAAAAAAAAAACAATTTCACTCCGTGGCAAAGAAACTTATATATAATTATATGTATATTGATTTAAACAAATGACAAAACAGTTTATAACATAAACCATATTTATTTATTATTTCTTTTACATTAATACATGTATGTAAGTATGAAATAAAACAATATTTTGCGTGTCCATAAAGTAAAATCCAATTAAAATTTTAAAAAATCAGAAACAAGATATTTCCATTTTTTACATCAGATTTTGTTCAGTTCCAAGGAAATATCAAGATGCAAAACAAACTCTGAATAAAGGTCCCTTTGACTTGACACAAAAATGACAAATTGTGATTTGTGACCAAAAAAAACCCACTTTTAACATAACTGCAATACACAATACATCCACGATTGCTTAAACTTGAAGACTGTTCACTTCACTATTACTAGTGTTCTCTTAATCCTGCGGGATATTTTTTAACTGTCTCATTATTCTCCCACCATCTCGGTCACTAACTGTCCTCAACCACACTCTTGCATGTATTTCAACATCTTTTACTGACATGTCTAATTGTTTTACACATAGCTTCTAAAAATTAGTAAAATTATGTTAATATTACTGAATTGTATTAGGATGAATGGATGTTTGATAATTGGCTGAAGTAATATAATGTAAATTTCATCATAATGACAATTTTATTGAGAAACTGCAGTTACAGTGTGCTTAAAGTAAGCAATATCTCTGCTAATATTTACACTTATAGGATAAGGTACATGTTAAATCTATCAATTATTGTTATACAATACACTTTACAGAACAAAATGTTAAATCTTAAACATAAAACATGAAAAAACCTATATTTGAATTTGTCCACAAGTGAACTATTGACTAAAAAAACACCAAAAAAATTCAAGGTATTTTACATCTAGATACATTTTTTGTATCATAAGGCTGCATCACAATACACGAATGGTAGTTTAAGGTATAATCAAAGCATTCCTTAGCTGGATTTGGATTTATATACTAGTAATTTTGGAACTTTAGATTCATTATTTCCAACTGTTTGGCTTATGTTTTTTATTTATCAACTTTTCGGTCTTAGTGTCACTGATGAGGAATGAATTTCCGAAATGTGCACATCTGGCGCATCAAAATTTAACTGGTTTGTGTTTTATATATTTATTACATTAATTTTTTAAAAGTTTTTTTTTCAATTTGACAAAAAAAAAAAAAAAAAAAAAAAAAAAAAAAAATCATTCAAATGTGTATTTACTAAATCACCAGGTTCTTGCTAAAATGTCATGTATGAACATGAATATTTAAAGTACATATTGGATCTTCCCATCCTTTTGCTAAACCCTTAAGCAGACCTCATTAGGAACTTTACATAGATTAATATGGAAACATGTTCTAAAATACTGTACATCTCAATTTTATTGTATCGAGTCTCAGTCTCATTAACATCTTTGCCACCTAATACTACCAAACAGCTAATCTATATTATAAACAGGATGGTAAATTTGTTAGTAATGTAAAAATATTAATAGCAGAAAAAAGGCAACTGAAAAAGTAAATGCACAATGTGTTAGTAATGTAAAAATATTAATAGCAGAAAAAAGGCAACTGAAAAAGTAATGCACAATATTATTTTCTAAACACATTTATATATATATATATATATTGTATATTATTATTTATTGTCTTGCTTGAGAAATTTGAGAAAATAAGAGGGCCATGGGGCTTTCTACTTACATGAATAAATGCAATATATCTGGCAGTATTGCAAGACAAATGCCATCTGTGCAAATTGAACTACTGATTATAAAAATGCGAAATAGGTCAAAGTCAATTAGCTGGAGAAGAATTTGTTTAAGGTAAAATTTTACAGACTGATTACAGGTTACTATAGCAAAAGCTCACTTAAGCATTGGCTCAGGTGAGCAAAATATACAAAACAGTTATGTAGTGAAATTCTTTTATCAGTGGGCAGAATTGAAATAATAACACCTTCTGACATGCTTTATTTTTAAGCCAGTAATAAAAAAAATTAATTGAGGTACTTTTTATAAAAAACAGAAGTCTATAAAAAAGAAGAGAGAGAGATAGCAGTATTTAAAATTACTGAACATGTTTTGTAGCAACATTATCAACCTTTACTCCAAAGCTTTCACCTGTTCAGCTGTTTCAAGAGGAAAAGATATATTATCAGGAAGACTTGCAGAGTCAATTTGTTGATTATCAGCAGATGACATATTTTGTAGCAACCTCAAAATTGACTGAATAATGCCTCACTGCTGAAGCTGCTTCTCTCTTATTGTCTCCAACAAGGTGAATAACCTCTGATCTCGTGCTGAAATATGTATATAAAATATAAAAGCACATTCCATAACATTTGTGTATATGTCTTAAATTTTCAAAACTGAACTCTATTATAAACACTAACCTGAGATACAGTGGCAATATATTTCCTCAAGGACCTTGAATTTATTTGTTCTTGGTAATTGATTCCTGGACACTTAGTAACAATTTCTTTTAGCTCTGTGTTTCCATTCAATGGTGAGACAGCATTTAGCCTTGCAAATATGTATGGATTTGTGACTGGAATGCCAACCTCATTTCTGAATTTTATAAATACATCTATTGCTCTCTTTCCATCTTGGGATATAGGAACAAATGCCTCAATGTTCTTCCTAGACTATAGGCTAAAGACTGCATCAATAACCACATCCATTCTGAAATATTTAAAACTGAACATTTAAACATAGAAAATGTTGATTTTAAAATGTATCTCATTTTAGTCATTATTTAACAATGATGTACCAGTAGCAATATACAGGTAGCTCTGAAATTATGCCAGAAAAAGAGATATTATGCTCGATTTATAACTTATGGTTACTGCTTACAATACGAATCTGAAATATCTGATTCTACCATTAATACAAATACCAAACTATTTTTAGCACTACAACCTTTCAAAATTCACGCAGCCAATTTTCACTTTTATTAAGTCCTGAATATGAAACTGTATATCATACATAGTGGTTCTAGTTTTAAATTTTGTTCCAGTACACAATTTTGACAAAGTTATGTCTTGAACTTAGAAAAAGCTGCTTCAGCCTTTTACAAAAAATCCAAGATCTAATATTTTAAAGAAATTTAAAGGCCATGTCCCATATGTTTGTTGAAAATCAGTGAACCAGAATCAAACTCTGTAACTCATTATGGTAGTCTTGCGTATTAAATTTGATTTCAATATCTGCAAGTTTGTAAAAAGATAAATCCAGAAAACGAATATTTTAAGGAAATTTTCTAAGTCTAGCTCCAATAATTTTATCAGTGAACTGGAACTCAAACTTGATCTGTTACTCATGAAGGCCTCACATACTAAATCTAAATTTCAAAAATTAATGTGTATATGAAACAAAGCTTGAATCTGTTTGTTTTTATCATATCACATGATATTTTAGTCTTCTAAATGCTTGTAACTTTACAATTAATCATGTTATTAAGAAGTGGGAGGTCCTGGGATTTGAACCGCGACCAGGTGTGACCCAAGACTTGAAAGTGTGTAATGACTGTTCTTTTGCCAAGCACTCGGCATTACTAAATTATAGTCACGGTTCTTTCGGATGGGAACTTAAAAAAACGAAGTCCTGTGTCACGGAAGACGTCGCACGATGACGCAACGCACAGGCAAAATTTCTGCACTTTCGCCTATAGCTGGCGACTTCTCAATAGAGTGCACTTTTATACAATGAAACATAATGACTAGTCAGCAGTCCATCAGTAATTTCATGGAGATTTCTTCTATTCATGCGTACAAGGCAAAGTGGTACTGTCACTGGCTTTCAAAGTCAAGAATTGTAGGTTCAAACCTCACTCAGGACTTCGAAATTTTCTGAGATAATTTTATCCTCGAATTCTGCTATACTAGAGCCATAAAAAGCTCGTTACCAGGTTGTGTTTCGGATGAGACTCAAAACTGAGGTCTCGTGTCTCAGTGCACGCTAAAGACACCTTTTTAGAGTTCGAAAAAGAGTTGGCCACTTGTGGCCGCTACAGAGGACGCTTATAACTAGAAGCGAAAGAAACTGACTGAGCAAAGATGAACTTATCGCATAAAAAAAAATCGTAAAAGCACGTGATTTGAGGGGGTAATTGGATATTTGAAAAACTCTGCATTTCAATAATTAGCCTGTTACTATTTCTAGTGCTAAGTGAAAACTACTTGGTGCTAAGTATTTAATGCCAGGTTTCTTGGCACAGTGCCAAGCTGTTATAAACATTTTATCTGAGCCCTGACGACCAACTATACAATTTATCAACAACACAAAGAAACTAGTGGATATGTGACTGAACAACACATATGCTATTAAAATATGGATAACCTTTATACAAAAAATCAAGTTGTTCTTAAACTCTAAAATATCAGTCATCTCAACATGCTCCATAGAAATGTATCTGAAAAACAAATACTTGTAACACAATAAACAAAAAAAATAACTTTCCCTAAATTTCAGAGATTTACAGGACATTCAGTCTGGTAAAGCTGGAACTTTTACCCATTCAATAGATTGATTACCATACATAAAAGTGTGGTTTATATTGATATTATAATTGAGTTAAAAACATACAGATCAAACCTAACACATCTGAGATTTTCCTTCTCGCTTTTCCTCACATTTATTATTAACAAACTTTCGATTCTTCTGCCTTGTGGTTGTGCTTAATCATTTACCTAATATAGCTCGAGGAACGCATTTGATCATTAGCATTTTCTTGTTCTAGAAGACATCAACCACAACAGGCCAAAATTTAGTAAATTGATGTCAAATTCGTGCTTTTCTGGCATTTTTAAAGCATGTGACATTCAAACATTTTTTCGATTGAGAATTTTATTTTTAAGGTGATACTAAAACCAAAACCAGACAATCTGTTCCCGGAATTTTAACTGGTTTGTCAAGCATTTTTATCTGCCATGTCAGAGGTCAGACAAAGTTTGGGGAAGCCTGACAATTTGTGCTATACATTGCGACCTGTGTTTTAAAACTCCTGACTTTGTATGGGCCCTAGATATAATAATGTTACAGTACTTTAAGTTCTATACTAACATTCGCACATATAAGCAGTGACCAAACATATTTATAATATGAATATATATTATTTACTATTGGAATACACAAATGACAACAAACTTGAATTGATATTTAAGACAAAAGTTGCAACTATGCCTACCTAGGTTTAAAACAAAAATGAATTGTAACCTGCAGTCCTGGAAAGTGTTGTACTAAGTGTTATAATCCTGCCTACTCTAACTAGGCCTAGTTTGTGTAGTTAATACAAACCAGTAGATTAAATGGTTAATGAAGCTAATTTGATTCTGTTGAGAGTATCAATATATTTCACTTTTTCCTTTTTCGAATACTTGTTAATATTTTCCACAATTATTATATTATTATGCAGCGATTTTACAGATCAACCTTAATTTCTTTATGGATGCATAATTTTTAAATTTTAACTACTCGCAAAGCCATTGAAGCATTACAGTTAGAATACAAATGATAGTAAATGTCTATCTGATCCAGGGCTGTAAATGAGCCACTTCAACTGACCTAATGTCTTGTACAATACAATCACACTCTTTTTGACAACAGGCCCAGGGCTCTATGGATCAGAAAAATAAGTATTGTTCTTTGCTATTTGGGGGAAAATATAGTAAAATACATAGAACTGTTACAGATACATTTTTGTACTTAATGGAATCTGCCAGTGGTACCACATGATCAATATCCATTAATACATGTGTTTGTGCGAGACATTTTAAAAAATGGACACAGCAAATTCCAGGAACAACATCGTTTTATGCGAAAACAACTAATTCGATTCCATATCTGATGAAAAAAAATATTCTGCACAGACTTCACATAGAAATCGCACAGTACACAGCAGACCCCTTTTTCAAATTAGGAATATTCACCAAGAGAAAAATCAGAGGGGCTTGGTGTCAGGAATTTTGTGCTTATGTTTTAAATAAAGATAATTTGTGTTTTCATTACAAACGTGGTTACAAGTTCATACATATCTATAACTTTGCCTGAAATCCATTTTTAACAAACTCAAAAAAAATTCTGAAATTTGACACTAAGAAACACAGCCCCTGTGTGAAAAATATAAATTTTAGACACTGTGAATGGGATCCAAATTAAGCAGACTAACAGTGTTTTCGTAACTTACAAAACGTTTAATTTTTTGACTTAAATGGGGAATTTAATCCTATTTAAATCAACCGTTTCGGTTATTGTGCCAATAGTTCCAAAGACGTCGCCACTAGTGCCATGGCGTTGTACAGCACATTGAAAGTGATGTCTGATTCTATAGTTAGCGTCTATAGGATATTCGGCGGGTCCTGCGCAAAATCAAGAAATTTCTGTATTTTGCCTTTTAAAATTTGCCTATACGAGAATCGCTACAAAGACAACACTTACACAATTTTCAGTCAAAAGGAAGCCGCAAGTTTATTTTTGTACATCGTTTGACTCCGTCTCTTTTCGTCATAGGTCGTATATCGTAAGCTGATAATTGGCTGAAATTATATATTTATACATCTCTTGAAAGGTCTAGCTATGTTAAGCTAACGGTGTCGTATACATAGCCGATTATGGTAAGCTGATAATTGGCTGAAATTATATATTTATACATCTCTTGAAAGGTCTAGCTATGTTGAGCTAACGGTGTCGTATACATAGCCGATTATCGTTAGCTGATAATTGGCTGAAATTATATATTTATACATCTCTTGAAAGGTCTAGCTATGTTGAGCTAACGGTGTCGTATACATAGCCGATTTTCGGGTCCAAATAATTCGGTTTTAGACGAGACGTTATTTTAAGTTTATTTAAAAGAAATATCAAATTGAACCTATGAATTTTGGAGACCCAACAATATTATTGAATCATGTCCCAATAAATGGAAAATGACCCAATAGCCAGTTGAAGACCCAATATTTCGAATATGAAAATCACGAACGTCCCAATACTTTTGCAAGTTTAAAACTATATATATATATATATATATATATATATATTTATATATATATATATATCATATGCTATTAGAGTATAAATAAGGGGGGGGGGGAGGTTAAGGACAGGTTAAATTTTGATCACCCATCTGCACATTGTCTTTATTTGATTTCAAATCTTGTCAAATTGCACACATGTATTTTTTTAAAATCAGACTGGGCCAAACATAACAAGCAAGTAAATGTTTATAGAACAAACTACAGATTCTAAGATTTGATATATTTGATAAGATCACAGTAAAATAAAGATTAAATGTCATTGAAAAAATTCTATAATTTGTGCTATGCGAGCTGTTTATTGGTTATCAAAGGAAAAAGTGCCTACATAAAAATGTAATCCTTAACTAGAATTGCAAACACTCCAGGGTTGTTCACTAGGAAATTTGCACTGTGGTGGAAATGCTTCCTATATGGCTGATTTGAACCCTAATCGGAAACCATGGCTCCTTTTTTTCAATGGCTTAGACCCGAATGACCCCACTTCTTTTAGTTCTAGATTGTACACTTCTGGCAGCATAGATACAAGTATATCCCACACAAACATGTTCTACTGTCTGCTCACCAATAATGTACAACGGCGAGTAAGAATAACTTTATCATATTGTCGAAAAGGATTTCAGACTGGCGACATGTACATTATTGCACAAGATGGGTTAGCGAAACCAAAAATGATTCCAGGGCTAGCCCTGAAAATGTTATGGGTAAAAGATTATTAAGGGACATGTTTTCTACTCGAGGTTGCTGATTCCCTGAACATGCAAATACTGGTGATGTACCAGGTTGGAAATTCTGTGGAGGTCTTGCTAGACGATGTATTACTGGCAGACTATTTTTTTCTCTTGAGTGCTGCACTGTTAGAGGTGTCACGGGCAAGCTGGAAGATGAGAGAGGTGAAGAAAACAGATGTTGAAACATAGCTGGTTTCTTGAGTACCAACTGTTGCTGAGTACATGTTCTAAAAAGCTGAGCCTGTGATTCTTTTGGTGGCTCTGGAAACTCTTTTTGTCCTGTTTGTGATATTTGTTTTCTTTCTGGAAAGTCGTCTTCCTCATCAAACGAGAATATGGTTCTGAAATGAAATTATATAATGGATTGGTATCATTGTTAGATAAAAGAGTATAATGGATATATCAAACTCTGGTGAAAAGACTTGATGGACCTAGATAGGGCACATGATGAAAACAAATACCTTGGACTGTGTTCTTCATAACTTTCATATAAATAAATCAACAAAGTTGATTGAAATTTTGTATTTAGACACGTTCTTCACATCATGATCAGCAAAGTAGGTCACTAACCTTGACCTTATTCAAAACAGTTGTGCATTATTTTCTTTAGCACTTTACAGGTGTGACTTGCGATCCACAAATCTCATTTTATTTATACTGCAACATATATAGCATTAGTAATCTATTCAAACTTTATCTAATTTTTATCAACAATACAGTACTTTTTACAGTTTGTATTAAACAGAACCACAATTCTATCCATATCTTCTCTGTATATTATGGTTTTTAAAATATTTTACCTTCGCTTTCTCTTGGGACGTCGGTACCTGTCAGCAGTACTTTCATCTTCAGAAACTGCTGTTTGCAGATTAGACTCTTCTGCCAACCCTAAATTTTAGCATATGATTCTAAAAAGCAGACAAACCCTTGCACACTTAAATATATACATTTTCGTTAAATGTATATTTAGTTTATTCTGGATTCCTCGACACTGGTCTAAATTTATAATCAATCAGAGAACTTGTTTATTTGTTGAATTATCATGGTAGACGAAATGCAGAAAGTTAAATCAAATAATAATGTGTAAAAGATTTGAATGTACTCATAAAAATATGGATAGAAAAACCAACTTTACAGTATGCAATTCATGTCTCCTGTCTTTGTACACTGTCAATAAGAGGTGAAACAAGGCTATTCTTTGTTCTTATAATAATTACTGTAAATCAACTTATTTTCTCGCAATTAAATTTTAGAGCAAATGCTGAGTTGCCACTTATTCGCGCAATCATAAATTAGCGCACACTCCGTGTGCCGATACGGAAAACAAACAATACTTGCAGTCGGTAGAAATTAATTTCCAAACCGGAAAACGGGCAACGGAATCAAAATAAGATGCGTTTTAAGAATAGTTGCAAGTGCAAATAATAAAATCGCAAAATCACCACCTTCAGCTGTTGTAAAACAAAAAAGAGGAAATATAAATCCTACACAAGTGAGCAATGTGCTAAAATGGCCCGCTATGCTGTTGATAACGGAGAAATGAATGCTGCCCGAAAGTTTTCCGTTAACGAGTCAACTATTAAAAATACCAAGAAACAGTTTATCAACATTAAGGTAAAATTAGCAGAAGAACCTTTTGAAATGGGAAAAAAAGATCGTGGAAAACCATTAATGCTTGGTAAGCTTGATGACGATGTGCAAACATATGTCCGGTATTTGCGCCGATTAGGAAGTGTTGGTAACGTACTTATATTGTTGGGGGCTGCTAGAAGTACTATTAAAAATAAGGACAGAATACGGTGGAAGTATTGAACTGTCAAAGTTATGGACTCGGTCGTTTTTAAAAATAATTGGATATGTTAAACGGAAGGGGACAAACGCAGCTAGGAAATTACCTGATGATCTTGATGAAATAAGAATGGAATTGTATCTGAAGTCCAAAATATTGTGAAAAACCATGACATTCCTTATGGTTTAATTATTAATTTTGATCAGACCAATATTTATGTTGTGCCTGCCTACACACACTGAATGATGGTCAGAAACATTACCTTCATAACTTTCATAGCTCAACAAGAATGCCAATTGAACGCATATTTGGTTCAATTAAAGGCCGTTTCAGGCGGCTGAAATTTATTGATATGCTAGATATTGAACGTATTGTAAAAGTTGGTTGTCAATATTGTACTTTGCATTAATTCTGTTTACTTGAGGATGACATATACTGCCCTGATGACCTGGAACATGATGAAGTAAATATCTTCCATTATCTTTTGCGTGAAAATCACGTTGCTGAGTTAAAAAGGAATGAGATTGTGCAACAGCTGAATGCTCAATAAAGTTAACAGTTTTTGTGTATTTATGCCCTTATTTTTATTTAGTTGTAGTGGGTAATGTGTTTGTGTTACCTAGGGTCTCACCAATGTGGGTTCGATTCTTGGTCTAGATTCATAGTTGGCCTAAACTGGTTGGCTTGGTATCAGTTTCATTTGCTATAGTGTGTATTAGTGTATCAGTGCACAAGCACTATAAAGATATCTACTCAGGTCTCTACAATAACTTTTTTGCACTTGTCCATTCGGACAAATCTTGAAAAATTTTACTTGTCCGAATGAAAAATCCACTTGTCCGAACTTTTGACAGTAGAGAAAATGTAAGAATATTATAAAGCAAGCAGAAAGCAGTATATACAATTAGTCTTAGAGGTGCCAATAAATGAACCTGCAGCAGAAGCATCATCATATTTAAAATGATATAAAAAAGACTACAGTTACAATATAACATATAAACTAATTTAATTATATAGTGAAACACTGACTCGTTACTAACATACAGTTAGCTATTGACATGATTTTAACATAACAGTTGAACAAATTAAACATATATTCATGCATGTAAGAATGTTAAATGTTGCACTTTAAATATATATGTTATAGCGACATTTGTTTATCAAATAAAAGTTTCTTAGAACTATTGCTACTAGTCAGAGTCAGATTCAGAGTCTCTGAGACAGAGCCTGTGGTCCACCACCTATGTACTGCAGCTCTTGCAGAATACTTATGAAATGAAGGTCCTTCAATAACTGTGTGCATTAGCATTGTCAGCATTTGTGGCTTAGGAAACTTCTTCATTCTCTTCATGGCAGAAAAACCTCCTTAACACAGATGATGAAATTGGCAATGCTAGTAGAATTTCAGTTAACATGAGAAAGTTTTTAAATCTGCATTTTAAATCATTGCTAACAAAATACTGGTGGATTTGTGTATTTCTGTGATTCCAAACATAAGCCTTGAATTCTCTAAACTATTGACCGTTAGATGCAATATTACACCCAGCATTTTCAAGTACAGCATGAAAACGCTGCATTACAATATGAGTTCAACATTGCCATAAAGAGCCAACTCTGCTCTAGCTTCAGAATAACTAACAATATCTAACGGGGCAATACTAGCT
Organism: Tegillarca granosa; assembly: GCA_029721355.1. Lineage (NCBI taxonomy): Eukaryota > Metazoa > Mollusca > Bivalvia > Arcoida > Arcidae > Tegillarca > Tegillarca granosa. The sequence goes on along the minus strand of CM056606.1, from coordinate 35,746,023 downwards.
TTTATGACAGGATCATTTAACATGGGATTAAATATGTTATCAATAGCAGTGTTTACTGCATCAACAATTTCCTCTTTTTCTTGAGCATAAGTTTTATTCAGATCAACATTTTTCAGTTCAATTGTTTTATATTTATAATTATGGATCTCAGAAATGAACGCATCAAGGTTTCCCCCATTATTATGCTTTAACTCCACAAGAGTCAAGGGTGCACTTGTAATTGAATCGCAGAGCTTACTCAGGGTAAGATTATCTTCCTGAAATCTTGGACTAAAATTACCAAGCACTTTCAAAATATCTAACATGAAAAATACAAAAAAGAAAAGTTCTCAAGTTTCCTACTGATATTAGTAGCCTAACCTTGGAGGGGCCTCGGTGGTCGAGTGGTCTAAAGCGCGCGCTTACGGATCACAGTGCCTCTCACCGCCCAGGTTCGAATCCCACTCGGGACAGATCCTGGTGTGAGAGAGTTTGTCAGTTCGCTTGCCGAAGGTCGGTGGTTTTCTCCGGGCACTCCGGTTTCCTCCACCATCCCAGTACTGACCGTCTCGAAATAAGTGAAAGATTCTTGACGGGCGTAAAACACCAATACTCCACTTCTACCTTGGACTTCGGCAGGACCTGCTCTTGATGCTCTGACATGATTAAAATGAGTTATTATTGTAGTAAAAATATTTGTCAGAACCTCAAGGGCTTTACTAATATTTGGCAGCCACCTAGTCCCTTGCAAATTAGTAGGCTTTAGAACTGTTCTTCAAGGGCATCTGCTATCGCTTTTAGTTCTCTTAAGGCTGTTGGGGAATAATGGTATTACTTATAAACATTTTGAAGCATGTCCTGTAAATCTCCCATAAAAGCACGATGTTTTATAGCATTGTTTGCTGCTAACTCTAACCGGTGGGCAACACAATGCACAGAGTATTAAAAGTGGAAAATCATGTTTCAACAGAGCAGCCACACTACCTCTAACACCAAGATTAACGGATGTCCCATCAGACCCAAACGCTACAACCTTTTTTTCCAATTATCAATATTTGAATTTTCAAATGCATTGTCAATTGTTTTTAAAATTCCTCTAGCATTTGCATTTTCAATATATTCACAGCTAATGTAATGATTGACAGGGACTCCGGTTTCCTCAACATCCCAGAACCGACCGCCTCGAAATAAGTGAAAGAATCTTGACTTTGGCGTTAAACTCCATTACTCCACTCCACTTTTTCAATCTCGTTGCCACGTAAATATCAAGATACATATGGGTACTCTATTTTCTTTTTAATATATTAAAATTTTAGGCCATAAACACCTTTTGGTTTATTTGGATAATATAATAGAACATTTTTCTTTATCTGCAATGCATATTTTGCAACAGTCCCTTGACATTATGTTTTTGATAAATGAATTGAAATTTGTTTTTGTGCTGTTTGGTAAGCCTTACCACAAGCTTTATGTAAAATCGTGTACAAACTTACCAACATTAGCCATTGTCCAGATCGAACAGAAAAATTACAAAGCACATACTCTGAAAACAGGCAAATAAAGTAAAACATGTCCCATATAACTTTTGTTGTTTGTCCCACAAAATGTCTCACCGTTTATACTTGTATTTAATTAAAAAGTAGGGGTTAAGTTATAGTCTGCTTCAAAAATACATCAAGAAAAAGTAATATTTAATTATTATATTTCATTCAATAATAAAAAAGTACAAAATAATCCAAATCTGAAGAAGTATAAATAATATTAATTCAAATGAAATAATAAGCACTAAAATTGAAATGTGAGAATGTTAATTAAATATTAAAAAAAAAACATTTAAGGTACTTATACATTTCAATATTAAAAAAATTATCAAGCACTAAGACAGAAATATGAAACCTTATTAATTTTTTAATTATAAATTGTCATCAAACACTTAAACAGAAATACGAATACAAAATACATATTTTTTCGCTTATGTACAAGATAAGTTAAGGAGAACTAGTTCACTGCAGAAATTCGAGGATTTGACCTTGTGACACACATCTTGTGATGTTCAATATTTATTAATTGCGATTCACTTAAGATAAATTCAAATTTAATAAAATTTAAAAAATATACGCAAACTAATAATGTTCAATCAGCTCCAAATTCATGGTTGTAAATCAAAAATTAAACATCACCAGATTTTGGATTTACAAAATTTTAACAAACTAGAGGAAAGGGGAAAAACCTGTCCAGCGGCTTTCAAATTCATTCAATATAGGAGTTGCTTCCCTTTGAAAATGGACCCTATTTGGTAAAAAATACTTTGAAACGGAATAATGATCAACACTTGAATAAATAATTAAGCTATATATTAATAGTTTCAAGCCATATGTCTGCATATTAGTTGATATTTATGTGTATTTGAGTATATTTGAGTAAAAAGACGCTCCCCAGCTTGGATGACACATTATTCAACTAACAGTGGGAAGAAAACTGACCATACTGAGTATGTAAACTGAATCCTGATTGGTTGAGAGCAATGTAATGTGAAATGATCCGGTTTATGCTAGTATGCTATTAAAGACGGTATTCTTGTCATAACCATCCGAAACAAAAACTCAGCTTTAGTTAATTTATACAAAAAACGTAAGCATTATATACTTATAATACATTATATAGAAAATAAATAAAACCTTATTTTGATACATTGAATGCCTTATTTACTACAAACTTATTTTGACTTATTTAGGTCAACTTCCGGTACTAAAGTTTACATTTTAAGGGGGGCATGGAAACTATCTACTCATGTAATTTACGCACCCCCAAAACTTTAATTTTATTTTTTTTTAAAAAGTGCGTAAATCACATGTGTTTTTACGGAATATTACTCTCGATATATTCAAAATTAAATGTCATCGTAGTTTATAGGTCTCGTGGATCAGATTTTTGTATCGTGTAGAGAAACAACGATTTTTACTTATTTTACTGGCAGAATGAGTGCATTCACACATGCGTTTGCCATCGGATTTGGTCTTTGGAAAATGAAACCAATCTTTTTACTATTGTCGCATATTGTCATTTAGTTTACTTTTTGCACTCTACATTACATCGCAACTACTTAATGAAAATTCACTAAGATGTTTATTTTTTTAATGTCATTTTCTCTAGTTCGAGATAGTATTATGTACTCGACTTGTTTACCTAATTATTTTTACAAATATTCTATATGTTTTTAATGTAAATAAATTAAAAGATTTCAATATAAAAACATTAAATGATTGTTATTGTTTAACGTCGGTCTAACAATTTTTCAGCCATATCACAACATGCATAATTGCGTGTGTCTTCTGCTTGACCAGTGCAGACTGATGTTGCTGTATAGTGCTGGTAAACTGATACACAGTATGACAGATACATACTACATACCACCGGGTCAAATTATACTGATGTTTAACCTGTATGGTAATGATAAACCTGCATGTTGGTGATGATGTTGAATCTTTATGATGATGGTGTTGATAATGATGAATTAAAGCTGCATTAAGTTTTCGAAGGAAAAATTAAAACGTGCTAATCAATTAATGATGTTCCTAATGAACAATGTTACATTTGGTTCAACGATAAAAGCTCGAATAAATACAGAAATTACAGTATTTACCCAGCGAGATGCAGCATTTGGGATCTAATATTAGAACATGATTACGTCATCAAAACCCGGGTCATTTAAACACAACTTTCAAAATGGTGAAATACGATAAATTAAACACAGGACTTCGTGAATTTGTCATTTGTGACTTATTAAGGGATACATAACACCATTTCAAATACATCTGGATATTAATGAAGGACAATTAATGCAATCTGTCATGTTTCACCTTCGATTCCAGGATTTTCCGTACATCCGTGCGCATGCTCTAAGCTCATAATTAACACCGTAAAACACTGACCAACCGGTCAGAGGATTCCGTTTATTTACAGCTAAAAGAAATGAATTTTTAGAAAATGAATGTCACGGATCGTGGTTAGAAAAATTCAGAAAATTGAAAAACCTAATGCAGATTTAACATGGTGATGATAGCCAAGAATAATTTGTGTTTGATGGTATAATATGGTTGTGTTTTAGTCAGTATTTTGAATGTTTAATACAATTCTATTCCTTAGTTTTTTTTTATCTACAGTCAATGCCTAAATCAAGAAACTGGAAGAAAGGTGCAGTGAAGAAAGCGAATGCCTATAGAGGTAAGTATAGACTGACGGACCAGACTGAGGATCCTGGCCTCAATAAAAAAAGGGCAGATGACATAGACCTGACTGAGGATCCTGGCCTCAGTAAAACAGGGCAGACGACATAGATCTGACTGAGGATCTTGGCCTCAATAATAACAGGGCAGATGACATAGACCTGACTGAGGATCCTGGCCTCAATGATAACAGGGCAGATGACATAGACCAGACTGAGGATCCTGGCCTCAATAATAACAAGGCAGATGACATAGAACTGACTGAGGATCCTGGTCTCAATAATAAGAAGGCAGATGACATAGACCTGACAGAGGATCCTGGCCTCAATACAAACAAGTCAGAAAATCTAACGGTTGACATGACTGAGGATCCTGGCCTTGTTAAAAACAGGACGAAAGACCTTGAAACTTTATCTAAGAATATATTTGAAAATATGTCTGAAAAATGTTCAAAAACTATATTAAAAAATTCATAAGAAACATTGTCAGAATCTGTACTAGAAAGGTTATCACCAACATTACTAGATGAAATTACAAATATTGCACAAATATAAGTCATAGTTTATTATCAGAAGATGCCCTTCAAGGTATTACTGTAAATCAATTTTAATTGCGTTTAATTCTTTAGACAAAATAGTAAGATACATGCATGCTGTTTATAGCAGCATGAACATTGAATTGTCATCTCAGTTTGAGATTTTGCCACTCAAGTTTAAAGCAGTACCTGAAAATTTGTTGCAAAACTATTTTCAAGATCAACAAAATCGATCTATTTTGAATTCAAGATTTAAATCATTTGACAGAAAAATTGGAATAAAACAATGTTCTGGAAGAAAGGAGTATTCAAAAAAATACAAGCAAAAACAACGTCAAGAAAAATCTTTTGTGGAGAAAGAAATACATGTACAAGCTGTTCTAAAAAGCAGTGTAGGTCAGATGCAGATTTCAAAGAGAAAGAAAACAGGTTAATTACAATCAAAAAGAAAAGCTAGGTCACTTTCAGAATTTAAAGAAAAAGAGAAAACAGTTCGGTTGCAATCAAAAAGAAAATCTAGGTCACTTTCAGAATTTAAAGAAAAAGAGAAAAAAGTTCAATTACAATCAAAAAGAAAAGCTAGATTGGATACGGAATTTAAAACAAAGGAGTTGGATTCAAAGAGAAAAGCTAGGTCGCTTTCAGAATTTAAAAGAAAAAGAAAAGGTAATTCAAAACAAGTCGAAGCATAAAGCTAGATCACATTTTGATTTCCAAGTAATCGAAAGCACACGAAAAAAAGAAGCAAGAACAGATATTGATTATAAAGTCAAAGAAAAGATAAACCAAAATTGTCAAAAAGAAAAGCTAGATCGGATCCATTAATGTTGAATGCAGAAAGAATTGCCAAGTTTCAATCTAGATTAAAAACTAGAAAAACAAAAAATAATTTCAAAGGTAGCAAAACATATTTCAAAAGAAAGATGGATGACAATCCATTTTTGAATATTTTCAAACAAAGGAAAGAAAAATAAATGCGTCAATTGAAGACAGCATAAAGCTTTTACACGAACGTATTAAACTAGGCCCTGTTATATTTGCAGTTGTTGTAACCAAACCTGGTTTAAAGAAAGTGTTTCTGATGTCAATAGACCCTAAATTTTTAAGAGGCAAATTATCAGTTGATAACAAAGAATGGATATGTACAACATGTAAACTTAGTGTACTCAAAGGAAAAGTGCCAAAGTTATCTGTGGCTAATGGAATGAAATGGAAAAAGAAGCCAAAAGAACTGGAATTGTACCCCTTAGAGGAACGTCTAATTGCTTTGTGGATTCCATTCATGCAAATACGAGAATTGCCAAGAGGCAGACAGTATTCAGTTAAAGGCAATATAGTTAATGTTCCAGTTGATATTCAACCTGTTATTGACTCACTTCCACGACAGTTTGATGAAAACGTTACAAAACCAGTCAAGTTAAAAAAAAATTATCACCCAAATCTTATGTCTTCAGTGAAAATGTAAGACCACAGCATGTGTTAATAGCTTTACACTGGCTTATGAATAATAGTAAGTTATTAAAAAATGCAAATGTTACTGTTGATGATGCATGGATTGAAAAAGTTCACCAGAACAACTGTGAAATTATTCAAGAATTTTTTTCTGCTAGTGGAACTGAAATGAAAGAAACAAATTCCAATTTAGCAAACGTTGATAGTTTAGTACAATATGACTCTGATGCTGAAGAAGTTTTAAATGAAAATGTTGGAAATATAGATACTTTTATTGATGGAGATAATTTAGAAAATACAACTTGAATATTTACATTTGCACCTGGGGAAAATCAAAGGCCTCTAAGCATTTATCAAGATACTGATTCAGATTACTTGAGTTTTCCTACAATTTTTTGTGGCCAAACAAGAGTTAAAATAATGAAAGGTTAGTCCTTGTTCATTATAGTGATGTTGCCTAATGGGAACTTAGAAGTTCTGACAGAAGAGCTGCTAATAGTGTTCCTAATATTTTTTTAAATGAAAAAAAATTCAAATGAAACAATTAAATGATAAGTTGAACCTGGCTCTCAGGAAATGTCAGACATTTGGAAAAAGAATAACTGCATCAGAAGCTAAGGATGACAGATGTACAAATGACATTGTGAAAAAAGATCAGGGATACTATATTTTTTTTTCAAACAATTAAAAAACCCACCAGCTTACTTGGAAGCGAAGAAGAAAGATGTATTTGCAATGATACGTCAGTTAGGGTTACCAACTTGGTTTATTTCACTTTCATCTGCAGATACTAGATGGCCTGAGCTTTAACAGATGCTTGGGAAAATAAATGAATGTGTTGACTATAGCATTGAAGACATTGAAAGCATGACATGGGAACAGAAGACAAAATTAGTTCAGCGGGATCCAGTGATTTGTTCACGTTATTTCGACCATAGAGTACAACAGTTTATCAAGATTATTTAAAACGGGATTCACAATCTTTTAGGTGATTTAACAGATTACTTTTCTAGAGTTGAATTCCAGCAGAGAGGTTCTCCACATATTCATATGATAGTCTGGGTGAATGATGCTCCAAAGTACAATGAAACTACCAATGAGGATATTGTCTCATTTGTTGATAAACATATAACCTGTTCTGCCTCAGAAACTGAACTAGAAGATTTTTTTGAATCTGCAAACTCAAACATTCAAGAACATGTAGAAAAAGAATTGTTGATAAACATATAACCTGTTCTGCCTCAGAAACTGAACTAGAAGATTTTTTTGAATCTGCAAACTCACAAACATTCAAGAACATGTAGAAAAAGAAAAGACAAGATATGCAGATTTGGTTATCCATTGTCCCCATTACCACACACTATGATATAAGAACCTCTAGATTCAGATGTAGACAAATACAAGAAATTGTACAATGAAATACAAAAGAAAATGGATGAACAGAAAGAACGATATGACTTGACTTTTGAACAGTTTTTAAAAGATGTTGTGCAGTTAACTAAAGAAGATTATATTAAGAGTATTTGAAGCTCCTTAAATGCTCCAAAAGTGTTCTTGAACAGACAACCAAATGAAATTCTATTAAATTTGTATAAATGCAGTACACTTAAAGCCTGGAGGGCCAATATTGATATTTAGTTCATTTAAAGATCCATATGCAATGTGCAATGTATATTGTTCCATACATTACTAAATCACAAAGGGGATGTGGTCTTTGATGCATGCAGCTGTGAAAGAAGCAAGAAATGGTAACTTAGACTTGAAAAGACAAGTAAAACATAGAAATGGCTAATGCACCCATTCACATACAATAAACATTGTTGAGTTAAGTAATGGTGTTTAACGTCCCAGTCAAGAATATTTCACTTATATCGAGACGTTGCCAGCTATAAGCGCAAGTGCAGAAATTTTGCCTGTGAGTTGCGCTGATGGCAGGGTTCTTTATCGTGCCATGCCTGCCATGACACTGACCTTGTTTATTTTAAGTTCCCATCCGAAGAAACTGTGACTTCCATTTCGTAATGCCAAGTACTTGGCGAACGACCAGTCACTACCAACTTTCAAGTATTGGGTGAGACCCATCTTGGGTCCGAACCCACGACCTTCCACCAACTGAGCTACCGAATTAACATTGTGATTTGACTGAAAAACTGTCAAAGGAACAGTAACAATAAAAAAATTTTCAAATCTTTTCATTCCCTACATTCATGATCATATCGACAGAAAATTCTTGTCCTGTATATTTGTACTAGTTATGCCACTTAAGGAATATTTCTCAATAGTGCGTTTGCAACATTTTGTAAGCACTTCTCTAAAATCACTCAACATAATGCAAAACTAGGAAATTGCTGTAAAATAGCAGTCCAGTACGCATGTTAAGACGAATTTCTCAAAAACAGAAATTTCAAATAAAAATAGTGTCACATGACAAATTATTAGTTTTTACTATTTTTAGTGATGGACGCCATATTGGATGTCGGATCAGCATCAATGCATTACACAAACTTTAATCTACTTAACCAACAGATCATCACTAACTCATTTGTTCTAAAATGACCTCAAAAATGTTTGCCATGAGGACGGGGATCATGCAATGAACTTAGAATTAGATGGCTTTAGCCAGATGAGCTAGATTCTAAATGTCTACTGTTCACTTAGCATTACTGTCTTGCAAAAGAATCTGTGCCCCCCCTTCTAAAATTTTCGGGTATTCATATTAGGAAATATTTTACCAGTCCATAAATGCTCTACATAGCTTTTGACCCCAACCACAAATTACAAATTGGTCACTGCCCCCCCCCCCCCCCCCCCACACACACACATAGAATCCTGGATCCGCCACTGGTATCATCTTTTATTAAGCGGTCTTTGAAACTGAGAAAAGGGGACTCTTCAAGTTTTGCTTATTTCTCAAAATTGACACTACATCAAAGGCATATAAAATTATTACATATATTTCTGCACAACATATGCAGAAAATTATACAAACTTATAATTTGCAGGTCAGGACTATCGACGTTGCTGGGCGTTAGGAATCGCGGAATCATACAAATATCGTGTCATATGCAATGAACTTCGTTGAATTACGAAGTTTGCCGAGAAAAGGCGAGGATTAAATAGAGATATAAATAAATATATTTTAACATTTAACCTGTATGGATTTCTGTTAAATATACTATAAACAAGTTTTAATCTGATGATTTTCAGAAGAGTAAATTATATATATTTTTAGAATTTTTGAAAGCCTTTTCGATATTCATCCGCATTTTCCCGCTTTAAACGCATGTAGACTACAAGACAACATGGCTAAACGTTTGCAAGACGTCGAGGATGCAACAAATTCCGTCGAGGGATACTTAGATAATATAAGTGGTGTCACTGTAACGGAAAAACTAAATTCTTCACAGGTTGTTTTCAATTGTCAAAAACTGATGTCAAAAGGATAGTCTGTTTCACACCTGAAAAACACCACAAGTACGTTACTGCAGCCTCGCTTGGATCTCCAATCAGAATCACGGGAGCTAGTTTAAGTCCGGGAAATATAATAAAGTAGAAGTATTGTGTGAGAAAAAAACTGCAATTGAAGTAGTGGCACAAAAAGAGCTTTCATTCAAAAAACAGAAAATGGACATAGCAGAAACGGTTTCGGCCACCAAAACATTGAGTGAACTGACGGATGAAAATGTGAACGTAAGTTTCTTTTTTATATTGTAACTAATTGTTGTCCGTCTTTGTTCCACAAGGCCAAAAGGTTTTACCTTGTTATCCTAGTTCTAAGGCTTTGGTCGCCCCCAGTGTCCATTATTATATATGCACACCGTCCTAAGATACGAAAAATTATTAATCAGTAAATTACGATTATTAGTAATAACACATTTAAATGTCCAATAACTTATCTCGTTATTTCTTTAAGTAAAAATTTAGTGTCCATATACCCAAATTTAGTGTCCATATACTCAACCCCGCTACAGCCAAGAAGGAAACAAATTGTGATTTTTCAATCTTTTAAATTACAGCTGAGATCAGTACGAAAGCGTGTTAGTGCCATGTTATATACTAGAAAAACATTTACTACCTCGTTTAAACAAGATATTTTCTCGTTTAAACACGATATTTTCTCGTTTAAACAATATACTTTCTCGTTTAAAAAAGATAATTTTCTCGTTTAAACAATTAGCTATTAGTAGCTTATTTTTTAATTATTTTTCTTCTACAAGTAGACAGCTCCAGCTATAAGTAGCCAGTTACTACTACTGCTTTTAACTATCACTGCTTTTGTCAATATACCAGAATAACAATGAAGTATAAACAAGATATTTATCTTGTTTAAACGAGATAATTATCTGACTCAGTGTCAGTATAATATAACCTGGAGATATATAATATGTATAAACCTGCAGTACTTTGTATCAGTGTACCAGCACTATGAAGATGACATGAATGTGCACCGGTAAAGCAGATGACACATGCATTTATGCAATCAAGCTATAAATCATTACCACTACACGATGGACTTTCTATCCAATATAGCATGTCAGCTGGTTTAAAAAAAAAACTTGTATGTTTACTACCAACAATAATCATCAGAGCCTTTTTAAATTATGGAAAGCAACCACTTCGATCTAAAACAAAGTTTTTTTTCTCATCTAGTTGATAACAGACAAAAACTAAAGTCACATCAGATTACTCCAACAATTTAGAGGTCCATGCATATATATTTCATTTAATGAAAGGTTATAAGTAACAAAAATAGCGAAAATAATAAAACCAGTTGTCTTCAGACCTCAAATAATCAAATTAATTCTCTTGCTCCTATTTAAAAAAAGATAATACATGTCTATCAAACAGTTAGACCTGAAATTTAACAAATTTCAGAATAAAAAGCCATTACAGAGCCATGATTATGTTGGTGGTCTAGAAATTAAATACCGAGTAACACTTGTTTTTCACCTGCCTGGAATCGCTTTATACCATTTGGCTTGCTGACAATAATGTGACAGACTGGATTGCATTATATTTCTGCCAAACTGTGTATTGATACTGGGTTACCAGTGTCTGTTTTCATATTATTGCTGCAAAGACAGATTGTAGTTTAAAAATGTTGATTCATTACAAAATCAAACATTCTTTTAATAAAACTTTTGTGCTCACCTGGAAATTATTTCTCTAATGATTAAAACAGATACTTTGTATTATAACTAACTACAAAAATAACAAAAAAAAATTAACCAGTGTCCATGAGGTTCAAGTTGTCTAAGCCAGATCAGCTTATGGCATGATGCAGGTGTGCATCTACGTCTCAGAGCCAATTTAAATCAAACTTTGTATCCATTTGTCTACATAGTCTTTTAAGTGAAGACAACTTTAACTCTTGGCAATTTTTAGCTCAACTGGCTACAGCCAACTAAGAAACTACTGGGCCAATTTAAACCAGATTTGCTAGGAATGATCCTTAAAAGGAGTGGATGAAAGTTATTACAAATGGTTACAGTGGCAACCAAAAGTATGTCAAAGCATAGAAAGCAGAAAACTGAAAATTTGCATTTTCTCTGTAACTGTAGGATTTTAGTGGGATATCAACTTTAAAATCTTCTTTGAAACTGAAAGGCCTAAAGTTTTCATATTTGGCAGTTATCACCAACTTGAGCCCCTTTCTCAAGTTTGTACAAATGGTGGTCCCAAAACTATTTTTTTATATTTTGGCCTGACCATGACGGGTTGTTTGTCTACATAAGCAAATTTAGATTTCTAGTCCTCCAAAGCAATAAAACCTTAAGTTTTAATATTTAGCATTTATAGACAGCTTGAGTTCTTTTACCAAGTTTGTACAAATGGTGGCTGCTTAAATTGGCCCTAACCCAGGGGGTTGTTTGTTATGATAGACATATGGGAAAACAACTTTAAACATCTTCCCAGAAACTATAAGGCTTAAAGCTTTCATATTAAGAATTTTACATCAGCTTGAGCCATATTAAGAATTTTACATCAGCTTGAGCCACATTAAGAATTTTACATCAGCTTGAGCCACTTTACCAAGATTTTACAGATGTTGGCTGCTTGGTCAATTTTGGCAACACCCCAGGTGGCCATTTGTTTACATTGCCTTATATGGGAGAAACAAGTTTGAAAATCTTTTTTCATTGGAACTGAAAGGTCTAAAGATTTTATATTAAGAATTTTACATTACCTGGAGTGCCTCTACTAAATTTGAACAGATGGTAAGCGTTGTGGAATTTTTTTTTTTGCCCCAACCCAGGAGGTCATTTATCGATGTAGACTGATGTGAAAAAACAACATTGAAAATTTCCTTCTCAAAAACTGAGGCCTAAGACCTTCATATTTTGCAAGTATCATCAGCTTTAGCTTTTTTACCAAGTTTGTTCAAATGCTTTTCATAAACTATTTTTGGCCTCACCCCACAGGGACCATTTTCCAACATAGGCTTACATGCGAACACAACTTTGAAATTATTCTCCGTAACTGTTAAGCCTAACACTTTCATTTTTTCGCAGTTAATGTCAGCTTGAGCCCTCTTAAAAACCAAGATTTTGGAAATTGTTTCCTCTGTATCATTTTTGGCCCGAACCCAGTGAGCCATTTGTCAATATAGGCTTATATGGGAAAACAACTTTGAAAATCCCCAAAACTGTATGGCCTAAAGCTTTCAAAATTTTGACTGTAATCCTAAACTTAGCCTCTTTACCAATTTTGTAGAAATAGTATAGTGGCTACTTGCACACTTTATTCGTTTTCGAGAAATTTTACAAAATACATAAATTACTGTAGGTTGTTTATTTTAATCTTTTCTAATGAAAGTCTCGACTTGTTCAGAAGTTCAAATGTCTACTTGAACTTACGTAGGAAATCAGTTTTGAAAAACATTTTCTTTTATCATCTGAACATGTCAGACTTTAATTATAAAAATTCTATTTTCAGGCAACAGTTTGTGTCAAAATCGTAAGGTTAAATGAAAAAAGACAAGTGCACACAAGGTATGGTGTGAAATATACACAAAATGGTGTTGCAGCTGACAGTACTGCATCTATAAAATTTACCATATGGGAAAAACATATTGGGAGTATCCAACTTAACCATTTTTACCGAATGGAAAATATGAACACCAACAGTTTTAATAATGATGTTTATATTAATACTACAAGCTCTACAAAAATAGAAGAAATTGAATCCTTTGGACAAATTATTGAAGACGCAAGCATGCTCATAAATCAATCAAAAGAGATAGAAGTTACAGCTGTTCTAGTAAAGGAATCAAAAAAATGTAAAAATACCAAATGCGCAAGAAATAGAAATTGATTCACCAGAACCAACAATAAAATGTCCGCATTGCCAAATGAAACAGTTGGTTAAAAACGTGACCACAAAAAAAAAAAAAAAAAAAAAAATGGAGAAGATGGTTCATGATATAAGTTGCATGATCCACAGTTGAAAGAGTTTCTGGATACAGAAAAAAGGGAATTCCTTTTAAGTGGCAATGATCGTCTTGAAGACTTTATTTTGGAAGTTGAAAACTTTTTGATTGAATGTGATACTAGCAATAATATATATTCTATTCGAAGAAAATCTAAATGAACTGCTTGGTATTTTACGTCAGCTTCAGCCCCTTTACCAGTGTTGGCTTTTTGAAGAACCAACATGCCAGTTGAGCTTTACATGCTCTTTTGGTACCTCTTATTCATAATTTTCTCCTTCATCAGGATATTGTCATTCACATTTTTGAAAGGTGACTGGAATATGAGATCTTAATTTAATTCATTTAGTTATTTTATTTAGATCATTGAAATATATAAGTTGTTAATATTGGATTGTTAACCAGGTTTTCATTATGATAGTAATATCAAAGTGTTTTCTTTATTATAATTAGAAATGTAAAAGACATTTTTTAAAGAAACTTAGCACATAAATACATTCTGACAAGATTTTACTTGGAAATACATCAGATTTCAAGGTCACTAAAATAGCATAAATTGTTTGAGACTCGTTTCATTTATATGAGAAGTCATTTTTGAAAGAAACTGAAAATTGACCCAAGCTTAGCATTGTTATTTAATGTATAACTAGGTCAAGATTTAGGTCAAGGTCATGACCTTTCATTGATGTTAGTAGTGAAGTTAAACACAAGGGGTTTTCACTTTTGCATTAACTTAATTTTTATCCCCCGCTACAACGAAGTTGGCGCGGGATATAGAAATAGGTTCCGTCCGTTTGTCACATGAACAATGTTAAGTTTTTACGTTAAAGTTTTTCAAACAGTTAAAATTCTGATTGAAAGAAATAATTATTCTTATTTATTTTTAAACATGTGTATATGTTTTAGCTCACCTGAGCACAAAGTGCTCAAGTGAGCTATTGTGATCAGTCTCCTTCCGTCGTGCGTCAACTTTTGCCTGTTAACACTCTAGGGGCCACAGTTTTAATCCAATTTACATCAAACTTTGCCACAGGGATCCTCTTGACCAATGCCAAGTCAAGTTCGAACATGGGTCATGTTGGGTCATTAAGTAAGTCACTAGGTAAAATCATAGAAAAACCTTGTTAACACTCTAAAAGCCACAGTTTTTGATAAATTGTCTTCAAACTTGTTCACATTGAATATCTTGACGAAAGCTAAGTCAAGTTTAAATATTGGTCATGTTGGGTTAAAAAGTGGGTCAATAGGTCAAATACAAAACCATTGTTAGCACTCTAGAACACACAGTTTTTGATAAACAACAACATTTCTAGTGTGAAATGCTCTTCATGTAGACGTAGAAGTTTATCAGTTAACGTTAATACAACCTCCAAATGTGAACTGACAGTTAAAATGCCCAATGGAAACATGATAGATGTGACAGTGCCCTCACATCTACTCACAAATGTTTTAGATATTGCAGTTCTACCTGAAGATCAAGATCATCATTACTTAATATAAGATTCGTTAATTTAAAATTTGTGTCGGTCACTGGCCATATTGTCTCCAAAATATCAAGAGTTTAACTTTCAATCATGAATGTTGTGTTGACTGCTTCTGTCTATTGCCACATATTTTCGGACCATTTAGAATCTTCATACTCGGTATTATGTATAACCATAAAAGTGAAGCAGAGCACTCAATGATTTTTTATTTGTTTTTTTGTGCCAATCCAGATTTCGAATAATTTTCTTTTATTTAAATAACATTTGAAGATTTTTAGATTTTGCTTACAAAATATTTATAACCTTGATTTAAAGGCGTTACAAGATGCCAAGAACAGTTTTGATTGTTCAAAAATATTCAAACTGTTGATGTCATATTCTTCACTAAAAGGTTACAGTTGCTAAAGTTCTGTTTACTCAAACCTGAGACTATGTATCCATCTTGTGGCTAGCCACAGACACTAACTTGTGTATAAGTGCCTATTAATAATTATCTGTCTTATTATCAACTTTAACCTTGGCCATAACTTTTGTCTCTTTTAAGCTAGGGCTTTCATATTTGGCATGTGTATTCCTTGTGGCAAGACCATTTTGAGTGGTACTAAAAATTTTGACACCTTGACCTTTGACCTACTTATATAAAAAAATAAACAATTTTGGCCATAACTGCTACCAGTAGCATAGTGTTCCACAAACGCATCTTGTTTGGTTAAAAGTTTTTGCCTCTATCGACCTAGATGTGCAGGCGGGCATTCTGTTCTTCTGACACCTCTTGTTTTATAAGTAATACCCTTTTCAGAACTGTAATACAAAAATGCATCTTGGTTTTAGAATTTACAACATTTGTTAACTATATTCCGAAGGTATTGGACATAGCAGTCATGCTGTTGTTATCATCAGTATTGTTGAAAAATTTGGATTAAAAATTCTGCAAAATGAGTTTACTAATTTTTAAAAAAAATTGTGTTACAAATTTTGGCAAATGGAAGATTGAACATATGTAGAAAATGCTGAACATGCAAAGTTATATTAGTGATATGTCCTAGAAATTAACATTCAATTATTTCCCCAAGGGTCTTGATGTTGGAGTTAGGTTGGAAAACGCCTGATGTTGTTGTATTTAGCACTTATATCGTACATATCTGCACTTATAAACCATATACACATGTATTTACAATGTAAATGGATACACATATATCTATGCACATTCAATTATTTCCTTGGGGTCTTGGTTTGAGGAAGGGGAGGATGGGGAAACTCCTGAGGTTGCGGTATGTAGCACCTGTAACATACATATCTCCACCCATAAAAAATCATATAAATTTACAATGTACATGGATACATGAATGTTTATGCACATTCAATTATTTCCCCGAAGTCTCAGTTTGGGAGGGGGTGGGGAAACACCTAATGTTGTGGTATATAGCACCTATATCATACATATCGCCACCGTCTCAGTTTGGGATTGAATGGGAAAACACCTAATGTTGTGGTATATAGCACCTATATCATACATATCGCCACCCATAAACCTTTAATATATATATGATGTCAAACCAATTTTTTAAGGGCACGATTATTATGTCAACTAACACCATTCCTAAATATGTTAACATTTGTTCAATTCACCAGGTTCACATTTCTGCACTTAGGTGTGTCAAACAAAATATTGTTTTTTGGGGACTTTTCTAGTGATTGTGCCTGCAACATTGCAGTATCTAGCTTTTCTTCAAGTTCTTGTGTAGTAAAGAAAAACCTGTTGATAAAAAATTGCATTGCGAAATTTGTTTTTCTGTTGCAATTGTTTGATGATGAAACTTGTAAACACATTGTAAATTTGCTAATAAAATTTTAAATCCAATGTTGAATCCAAAATTTACCTGTAAAATTAATTGGGCATTACTAAAACAACGAAACCTACTAAAACAACATCCATTTTCTCTGCATGTAGGAATACCAAGAATATATATTTTTAAAATGTTGGAATACCCAAAAGACACCCTCTCGGCTGAATCACAATATTTAGCGATTTTCCATTAGCACTATGTTATATGATATTTTCATACATTTATATTCATTTAAATATAATTTCTTTAATTTCAAACGATAAATTAATATGCACAGAAGGTTTGCTGCAAATTTCAAGATTTTATCATTAACGATTTTTAAATGATATAAAAAATATGGTCCAAAATTGTGTCATTTTGGAGCGTTAAGCCATTTCATCCTTGATTTTGCATATTTGCAGTTTACATTTTCTTCTTATTTTAAACACAAGTTTCACATTTATTCATCATAAAGATAGAAAACATTATTACAATCATTTTGATATCTTCTTTGTGTGTATTGATGAAAATTTAGTCAAGAAATTACCTTAAATGTGCGAGTAGTAGTTCGTTATGCATTTTGCCATAAATATACCCCTATCTTGTTATATGGTTGTAAATCATATCCAAAAACAAAGTTTCTTTTAAAAAATAATTAAAATATGTTTCCAAATGGATTGTGCATTCAGGAAAAAAACCTAGACTAATCATTTTTGATAATTATTTTTTTTTGCGAATTTTCAAATTAAAAAAAAATGAAAATAAAATCTGTAGTGTCCGTAACTTACTATATTTAACTGGCTGTATTTTATAAGTTCTATATTTCTTACTTGTTTTATATTTTATCTTTTATTAAAGAATTAATATTTGAGCAATAATCAAACTTGTTGTGTTGGATACTAAACTTTAATCTTGTTTTAAATCACTGAACCTAGTTACAGGACACTACAAAATGCCTGTAGAGTCCGTAACCTAAATTTCACTGTAGACTCTAAGATTTTTTTCTAGTATTTAAAAGTTAACTTTGAGCAATCACAGATTTATTTTTAAAAAAAATACTTTTGTCTTTCATTTCAAAGAATAATTGTTGATGTTGGTATCAGGAATGCATATTGCATCATCACTTAATATAGCACAGGTAGTCAGTTTCAGACAGGATGTATTACATAACAGCAGAATATTCTCTTTTGTGGAAGGATGTTGACTTCATTGCTTTTCAAAGACATTATTGATCTTCTTTTGCTAGTTTAACTACAGATGACCCTATTCTCTTGATAAAGGTAAGTTTTTTTTCTTCATTTTAAACATTGAATTTCATGTAGTGTCCGTAACCAAATATTGCAAGTTACAAAGATCACACCACACTAACTAGTGACACGGAATTATGCTAAATACACATGTATAGCAAGTAACTAAACAGTTTGTTTATACAAAAAGTACTACAATTGTTAGAATTAACATGCATCAAATTTGTTTAAATGATAGAAATTGGTGTTTTCATTTAGCTATGTTACTTAAATGCAAAAAACAAAAGAGTTTGTGGATTAATTAACATACATTTGAAATTTTTATTTAGGGAGTACTTCCTTTTCAATATTGAACTTCAATTAAAGGAGGAAAATTATCCTTTGTACCAATAACTTTTGTATATATTGATTCTAATATGATGAGGTTACGGACACTACAAAGTATATTTTTTATATAAATTGTCAAATATTTCAATGTTTACATTAAAACTAACCACTATGAAACAGTTTTGTTTTAGTGTTATTTTATTTGCTTAACTTTGAAACAAAAATGGTTATTGTATCTTTTATATTTGAAAAAAATCATATGTCAAAATGCCCATTATGTAACTCAGTAAATTGATAAATAATACTTATTTAATATGTTTCAGATGGATTTACTATCAAGTGCAGAAGCTAAGAAAAAGAAACTTAAAATGCAAAAAAAATGCAGAAAAGGTCAGAAAATGGAGAGAAAAACAGAAGTTAGATTTAAACAAAAATGAAGAATTAAAGAGAAAGGACAGGGAAAGAAAGAAAGAAGCTAGATCGAAACAGAAACAGGAAGCAATGGGTAGTAGGCAAAAGCTAGCAGAGAAACGGAAACAAAAACGAGAGGAAATGAGACGATATCGACAAAAGAAAAAAGAAAAAGAAAGCACAGTTTTGGAGGAAGCAGAGAAAATGGAAGTGTCTTATCGTCTCAAAAAGAAATTAGCTGTGCAAAGAACAAAGGCATGGCGACTACGGGTTAAGCTACAAAATAAATCAAATGCAGATGAAAAAGGAACATCAGAAACACATCAAGAACACAATGATGAAATAGCTCAAAATTCTTCATTTTCATCCAGATCTACTAAGTGTAGGCAAGTAAAAAAAACTAAATCAACTTTGCCAAAAACACCAACTAAAAGAGCAGAAGTAGTTAAAAGCTTAATCAGGTCCCCCACAACATGTGAAATTCTCAGCAAAGAAGGAGTCATTGTGACCCCCGAATGCAAAAGGAAGCTCGATGTTGCAGATCAGTTGATTTCGTCACTTAAAGAAAATGTAAATGATGTGAAACAGTCGAACAGTTCTCAATCAGAAAAGAAGTATGCATACAATATTCTCCGAGCCACAATCCAAAAGAAAACACAAAAGAAAAGTGGGACATATGTCAGAAAGTTATTTAGTTTTACACACAGATCCAAGCAAATTACAAACAGAACATGGTGCCAAAAACAAGTCAGAAAAAGGAGAAAAGACTCCCTTAATGACAATATTAAGTTGTTGGTAAAAAAGTACTATTTGTCTGCTGAAGTGAGTAGAGAGGTACCAAATAAACGGGAAGTTGTGAAAGTCAAAACAAGTGATGGGAAAAAAGAAACCCTACAAAAGCATGTGATGACAATGACTCTAGATGATGCTTTCAAAAATTTCAAAGCTATAAACCCAGACATTAAAATTGGTTTCACAATGTTTAGAAAACTCAAACCTGAAAATGTTCGGAAAATATCAGAAACAAGTCGAAGGTCCTGTCTGTGTCAAGTATGCTGCAATATTGCCTTAAAGACAGATGCACTTAAAAACCACACCAAGACAATTAAATATCAAAATAGCACATGCATAGACCTTAATAAAGACAGACTTGCAGCAGAAACACTATGTCCTTATGAAGATACACCAAGTGCATCATGTCTTAATAGAACATGTGAAATTTGTGGCACACAAAAATTAACAGAATATTTGAAACCTATTATTGAAGAGAGCAAAGATGCAAAGGTGACCTGGTTCAAATGGGAGCTAACAGAAATAAATAAAGATAACAAAATTAAAAAATGTGTTTCCTGTGTACCAAAAGAGACTTCTTTTTCCAACTTTCTAACAGAAATGAAGAAAGACCTAGAACTATATCCAGGACACATATTTCGAGTCAAATGGCAACAAAAGCAAATGTCAAACTGCATTAACAATCTCAGGCAGGGAACAGTAGCAATGGTAATGGACTTCAGTGAGAACTATGGTTGTGTGTTCCAAAGTGAGGTGCAGTCTGGATTTTTTTATAGAAACCAAGTCACCATCCATCCAATGATGGCCTACTACAGAGTAAAGGAGGAAGAAACTGAGGAAGAATATACAGTGAAGCATGCAATAATTGGAATAAGTGAAGACAACAAACATGATGCAGATGCTGTACTAGAATTTGAAAATAGAGCCTTGGAAGTTGTGTCAAAAGAAATAGATATAGTAGAAGTACACGAATGGACTGATGGCTGTGCAGCTCAATATAAAGGAAAGAAGTCTTTTGCTGATATTAGTTTAAGAAGGGACTTAAGAATTTACAGAAATTACTTTGAAACTAGTCACGGTAAGAATGTCTGTGATGGGTTAGGGGCTATAGTAAAAAATTCATGCTACCAGGGTGTAATTAGTGGTAGAAAAATAATAGGCAATGCAAAGGATGTCTGATTTTTGTGAACAGAAGTTAACAACAGTGAAAACTGATAAAGATGAAAAAACCATTTCAAAACGAGAGTTTATTCTAGTATCTGGAATAAAGAGAGATAGAGCAGAAACCCAAGTTGAAACATCGAAGGGCACAAGAAAGATCCATGCTGCTAGAAACACAGGGGTTGATTACAAGCTTCAAATCAGAAAACTTTCATGTTATTGCCAAAGTTGTTTAGGGGAAAGTGGGGAGTGTGAGAATGTTGAATACTGTGAAGTGTGGGAAGACCAAGCTTTGAAATTTATCCAAGGATACATTCAGAAAAGAATTCAAGTAATTGCAACTCAAAACCAAATGAGCCAAAGGTTAAACAAAAGCACTTTAAATCGGAGTCCTAATAATGATAGCCATGGTCATGATGATAAAAATACTGAAAAGACAGATGATGCTGACGACTAGAGGGAAAATCAAGGAACAGGAGGTACAAAGAATTTTCAGCAAGGAATGTTTGTGGCTATCAAATTTACATCAAACAAAAACAAAACAGTAACAATATATATTGGTCAAGTTCTTGACATGGATGACAATGAACTCAATGTTAAATACATGAAAAAGAGTGGACAGAAATATATTTGGCCTGAAAGGGAGGAGGTCTACTGGGAACTTAAAAGCAAAGTAGTCAAACAGCTGTCAGAGCCCAATATGGATCAAAGAGGTCATTTTGTTTTCAAGGGGGCAGATTTGAAAACTGTATTAGAAGAATTATCAAAGATCTACAAATATGTGTATTTTCAGTAGATAAATTAAACATCATGATATAGTATGGAATGTGTTTTCATTATGAAACAAGGTTGATAAACTGAAACTGTAGTGTCCGTAACCAAATGATATTTTGTTTATGAATTGATTATTTTTGTCCATTGCACTCTTAAATTGTGTTAAAGTTACACAAAAAAGTACTTTTAACATTTTAGCAATGTTTGGAAGGTGGCCTAACATTGTTAAAGCTTTAAAAAGAAAGATTTCTTTTAAATTTATCCCAGTTTTTTGCATTTTATGGTTGAAATTTATTATAATAATTTCAAAACTGCTAAAAAAAGCCATATTAACATAATCATAGTATTTATATCATGTTAATTTATTTATACTTGAAATTTCATGTTTTAGTTAAATATTGTGAAAATGACCATTTATTTGTAGATTACCATTATAACATTTTATGTAGTGTCCGTAACCATTTTTGAGGTATCACTTTATAAATGAAGCATAACTCCAAGCCAATGATATATTATTTTAATACTACAAAGAATGTTGTGGCTTTACTATTTTATGTTAAACAAATTTCCAGCTTTTAATTTAAAGATTATCTATAGATTGAAAAACAGCAGATTTTTCTGAAAAGCATAGTATGATAACTATGACAGCTGAAATGCATAAAAATCATTTCAACTGCATAAATTTAAAATTCAAAATAACTAATGAATGTGTCCTTGATATAATCATAGCAAAATATTAAAGTTTTTTTAAAGATTGGATGTTTTTTATTCTGTTAAGTATCATATGTAGTGTCTGTAACCTAAGAGCACTAGTCGATACAAAATCAATGAAAAATATAAGTTCTTCATATTGTAGCCACAAAACTTTTGAGTTTTATAAGCTACAGACATTATAGATTCCAGAAAATTGGTTTTCAATAAAACATTAACACTTTCAATTTTCACTCTAAATGAAACACAAGTGTTCCCTTTATTGTGATTCAGCCGTCTGTACTAGCAATATTGTTATTTCCGAGATATTGACATACGTTTCCATATTATACATTATTTTTTAATGATCTAATTTCAAGTAATAGCTTTCCAAAAATATCCTTACTTTTTAATTCTTTCATATTTTTTCAGTTTTTTACAACAAATTATAACAAGTTAAATTTGTTGTAATAAATTTTATAATAATTATATTTTTTTAGTAATAATTAAAAAATATATATAACTGTTGCACGAAAGTAAAATAAAAGCAGTACAGTTTTCAAAATGTAATAAATCGTTACATTATTTCGTTATTCATAATCATTACATTTCCATTTTTTCTACAATCTTTTATACATATCTTTACAATTTTGATAAAAATTTACATAATTTTTCATATACTTTTTACACTTGTTATCTTTGTTACATATACATTAATTCTTTCTATATTTTAAATATCATGTTTTCTGTATTTGTATAACTGTTCTGTGTTCTGTGTGCGTGCATTTATTGCTTTTTTTGGCTCTACGGGACCTATAGGTTCTGAGAGCCTTATGCTGTGAGTAGCAAAATTTTAGGCGATATATTGTGAGTTCGAGATCTCCAGAACGATACAAGATTGCAAAATGTGCATTCGTATGCACTCATAATAGCAGCTGAATTTGTGCATCGTGATGTGTAAAGCACCTCACATCGGTAAACATTGAGAAATTTTCGGAATATTTGTTTCCCGCTATATTGTCTACAGTACGATGTAAACAGCTTTCACCCAGATACAACAAGGCGACCTTGATATTGATGACACTGTTGTTGCGGCGAAGCAAACAAGTGTAACAAACACAACGCGACGGATAATCTAACAAAATTTTTAAATAACGGTAAGAAGTAATTCTTTATAAACATACGTGCATTTATGTGTTATTTAGATACGGACACTAAATTCTAAGAATTCTATTTTCAAAGATTTTCCGCATAGTGTTACTATACTAGGATCGGCTACACTTTTTAACCACTCCAGTTTATAGCCACTGACACGCTTTAAACAGGCAGCCGGTAGTCTATAACTTCTAAAAACTTCTATGCCTATAACCACCTCCTGAATCAAAATATGAAAATATTTCAACGTCTCCCCGGAGAGCCATGTGGGCATTGCCCTCTTGTTATTATTTAACATCTACTTAATTAAATGCTATATTCAGCTTTAATTGTTGTGCTCCTTTTTGCAAGTCAGTACAGCTTTTTCTTTCGTACTTCGCATGACATGACGATCATTTTGATATATGGTTCAAGGTCATATGTTGAAACGTCAAGGTCACAGCTGCTAAAGAAGACATAAAGTGCTAATTACCTTGAAAACTATTAACTTTTTGTATAGGCATGTATATTAGAATATTGTAGGTATTGACATGACGATAATTTTGATATATGATTCAAGGTCATATGTTGAAACGTCAAGGTCACAATTGCAAAAAAAAAAGACTTAAATTGCTAATTATCTTAAAAACTATTACCTTTTTGTATAGGCATGTATATTACAATATTGTAGGTATTGACATGACGATCATTTTGATATATGGTTCAAGGTCATATGTTGAAACGTCAAGGTCACAGCTGCAAAAGAAGACCTATATTGCTAATTATCTTGAAAGCTATTAACTTTTCGTATAGGCATGTATATTAGAACATTGTAGCAATTGACATGACAATCATTTTGATATATGGTTCAAGGTCATATGTTGAAAGGTCAAGGTCAGAGCTGCAAAAGAAGACTTAAACTGCTTATTATCTTGAAAACTATACACTTTTTGTATAGGCATGTATATTAGAATATTGTAGGTATTGACATGACGATAATTTTGATATATGATTCAAGGTCATATGTTGAAACGTCAAGGTCACAACTGCAAAAAAAAAAGACTTAAATTGCTAATTATCTTAAAAACTATTACCTTTTTGTATAGGCATGTATATTACAATATTGTAGGTATTGACATGACGATCATTTTGATATATGGTTCAAGGTCATATGTTGAAACGTCAAGGTCACAGCTGCAAAAGAAGACCTAAATTGCTAATTATCTTGAAAGCTATTAACTTTTCGTATAGGCATGTATATTAGAACATTGTAGCAATTGACATGACAATCATTTTGATATATGGTTCAAGGTCATATGTTGAAAGGTCAAGGTCAGAGCTGCAAAAGAAGACTTAAACTGCTTATTATCTTGAAAACTATACACTTTTTGTAAAGGCATGTATATTAGAATATTGTAGGTATTGACATGACGATAATTTTGATATATGGTTCAAGGTCATATGTTGAAAGGTCAAGGTGACAACTGCAAAAAAAAGACTAATTGCTAATTATCTTGAAAACTATAACCTTTTTGTATAGGCATGTATATTAGAATATTGTCGGTATTGACATGACGATCATTTTGATATATGGTTCAAGGTTATAAATTGAAAGGTCAAGGTCACAGCTGCAAAAGCAGGCTTAAATTGCTAATAATCTTTTAACACTATTAACTTTTTGTATAGGCATGTATATTAGAATATTGTTGGTATTGCGGCAATGATCATTTTGATATATGGTTCAAGGTTATATATTCAAAGGTCAATGTCATATCAACATAGGAATACTAAAATTATTAATCATCTTAAAAAATATTAATTTCATGCAAAAGCATGTATATTAGAATATTGTAGGTATTGACATGACAATCATATATGGTTCGAGGTCATATATGTTCAAAGGTCAAGGACATAGCTGCATAAGTATACTGAAATTGATTAATGATTTGGAAATCATTCATTGCACTACAGTTACTTCATGCATATTATATAAGCTACTCATAAATGAAATGTGAGTGGATATATTTCTGATTTGTTGGAGTTCTTAACTTGAGAAAACTTTCAAAGTTTCTGTACTTAATAATATATTTTTATTGCACTTTGCAAACAGTATTTGACAATATCTTCAGGTGAGCGTTAAGGCCCATGGGCCTCTTGTTAATATTGGTTTTAAACAGATTATTTTTGTGCGTGAATAGTGCCTATTGAAATAATTTTTGTTGCGCAAAAATTCTTAGTTTTCCTTTTTTCAATTTGTAATTGCATAATGATAATTGAATGCCTTGTTTCAAATTTCTGTGAATTAGTTTTTAATTGTGAATTGTAATAATTGATTTTTGCAGGAACGCACAAACTGATTTTATTTTGTGCGTGAATAGCACCTGTTGATATTTTTTTCAACTCGCTCACATGTCGGATAAGATCACGAGCAATAATACACCCGCTTTTATAAATTCATTGTTATCTTTTTATGCTTGTTTTTTTTTAATTTCTACTTAATTAATGGAAATTTGATACATTGTGTTTAACTGTACCTGTCAATTAGTTTTTATACAGAAGTTTGTCGTGAATTTTAGCTGTTGAGAGATAGAGATTCTATTTTGTGAATTGTACTCTTAAATGATTTACAGGAACCTACCCTATGCATTAATAGTACCTGTTATTTTTTTTTCTTTTTGAAAGAAGAGAGCTTTAGAGATTTTAACTTTTGTGCCAAAAATATTGAGCCATATTTTATCAAATAAAAATGTTTATTGATCAGTTGCGATTTTCAAGGTCTATGAATAAATGACCAGATATTTTGAAATTCAATGAACGCATTTTATCAATGACCTTATTTTATTTTTTGGTTTAAATAAACAAAGGTGAAATAAGATGGGGCTATAATTTAGTGGGGATTTAGGTCATAAAAATATAATTCACTTATATCGATACGCCACCGGTTATCTCTATTTTTAATTTAATGTGGTGCTTACCAAAGAAGACAAATAATTTGCCCTTTTTTCGCATGCCATGCCTACCGCCTTTTTCAAGATTAATTCACGTATAGAGACGTAGTCGGCTTGTCTATTACAAGCTTACCGTCTAGTCAAGATCAAGATCATTTGACGTATTGGGACGTCACCTGCTTCATCTATAACAAGCCGCCTACCGTCTCTGTCAAGACCATTTTACATATCGAATCGTCACTGACTTATGTTTAAAAAGCATACCGTCTATCAAGATTATTTCACATCGAGACTATCGGCTTACATATTACAATTTTATACATTTGCGGTGTTTAATGATGAAAACAAGTGTAATTGAATCAGAATTTACGTCAGGCAGTATTGTAGGCCTTACTGCATATAGGTAGCAAATTTCATATTTTTGCAGTGTGCTTGAACTATTTTCATTTCTTGAAAGTGAAAAGCCTATTTTTTTTACAAAAGATAATTTTACTTGTATTAAGACGACATTACAATTTTATACCTATGCGGCGCGCTTAGGACAATTTTTAGTGATAGTTCTTTCAAGGGAAAGAGTTATTTAGCGTCTTATGGACATATTTTTTAGGAACTACTCACTTCTAAATCCTGTATATTTGGCCAATATTGTAAACATCCCAGCTCAGCTCGATGGAATTGAATGAAAGCTTATTTTGTCAATTTTTGACTAGAGGTCAAATTTCTTAATCCAATCGTCCAAATTTTTTTAAGTAGAGAAAAAAATGAATATTTCAAAAAATTAAAAACATGTTTTGTCCTCTTTTAGCGACTTTTGTCAATACCTTGACTTGATAAAAAACATCGTATAGTTGAAAAAAACCCATTTCAAATGCATGATCCACGTCTGGAAGTTCATAAAAATGGAAAAATATCAACAGCAAATAAAATGTTTTATCTATGAAAAACCAATTTATTTTTCATTATCATATTTTTTAGCATTTCTATTTTATCCGATTCTCTTTTTGAAACTTCAAGATATTTGGAATTGGAAGGTTTCTCTTTCAAGCAGAACGCAACGACGACTCCAGCAAAATACAGTTTTTGAAATCTGTTGTGTTTTTTACTGTATTTTTTTTTTTTTGAACTATAACCGCAGTTATTGATTCATTTAAACTTTTACATGTTTTTTTTTAATTTAGTAATAATTTAATTCAAATTATATCTTTAATTTTCACTATATTTATTCGTTTATTTTTTAAAGAATAGCGAATTCTAAATACTTTTTTAGAAAATAATTAGTATTTTTAAATTTTATCTGTTAATTTTAGGTTTTAACTAACGACAATTATAAATTTAAATTAATTTCTGTTAAATTCTGATTTGCCATATCTGGACATTTTGGAAAATCATTGTTAATCAGTGGCACTAGGACAAATAAGAAACATAAGCCAAACTGTTGACAATAAATGAATCTAAACTTCCAAAATTATATGAATCCAAATTCAACTAAGGAATGCTTTGTAGTAGGGAACAAACCTTAGTTTTAAATAAATTCCAAAAGACGGCTGACAATTTTGTTAAACTGTACATTTTCTGACAGCACAAAGTGATTTAGATATAACTATCTCTGCCGTAATATAGATATTTACAACACTTATATCATCCATTTGATGACGTTTTCTAAAAATAATAATAACGAATTTCGGACATCATCTATTCCGATTCCAAAGCAATAGAAAATTTACAAACAACAGCCACCTTTACAACAAATGTAGAATCAATGCATGTTCTCATTATGGTATTCTATCACGAGTTAGAATAGAACAGGTGCGGAGAATGTAATGGTTGCATTATTTATGAATCTGATGATAGTGAAGAAAGGCACAGTGATTTAACAGGTCGTTCAGTGCATAATCAGCGAATAGGAAGAAGTTATAGAAAGATTTACAACTTATTAGATGAGAAGACAGAGGGATGTTGAATGTTGAAAAAAATATAATTTATTTGCTATTCATACTGCCATTAATTTCGAAAGAGCTCGAATCTTTTCGCCAAGGATGGAATAATCATAAACTCTGTACTGAAAACAATCTGACACCTCACCAATTATGGCTTAAAAGAATTTTGGACATCATCCATTCTGATTCCAAAGCAATAGAAAATTTACAAACAACAGCCGCCTTTACAACAAATGTAGAATCACCATTACAACAAATGTAAATCAACAAAACTAGTCACCACCGACAGTGTTCTATCATCCATTTAATGGCGTTTTCTAAACATAAATTAAGAAATCCGCCTTCACACTTAAATTGTTGTGAAATACCACTATTACATTTTCACAACACAACTTAAAATATTGCGACATGTCCCCTTCCACACACTTAAATTTTTGTGAAATACGACTATATCACAACATATTCACAACGCACCTTAAAATATTGCTAAAAACATCCATTTTTCAGAATGACTGTATAGACGGCTAAAGTCGCCTTATTACATTTTTACAAGCAGACTTGAACAATAAGGCCTGTACAGTTCTTCGTCATTTTGTCAATGCATGTTCTCATTATGGTATTCTATCACGAGTTAGAATAGAACAGGTGCGGAGAATGTAATGGTTGCATTATTTATGAATCTGATGATAGTGAAGAAAGGCACAGTGATTTAACAGTTCGTTCAGTGCATAATCAGCGAATAGGAAGAAGTTATAGAAAGATTTACAACTTATTTGATGAGAAGACAGAGGGATGTTGAATGTTGAAAAAAATATAATTTATTTGCTATTCATACTGCCATTAATTTCGAAAGAGCTCGAATCTTTTCGCCAAGGATGGAATAATCATAAACTCTGTACTGAAAACAATCTGACACGTTACCAATTATGGCTTAAGGGAATTTTGGACATCATCCATTCTGATTCCAAAGCAATAGAAAATTTACAAACAACAGCCGCCTTTACAACAAATGTAGAATCATCATTACAACAAATGTAAATCAACAAAACCAGTCACCACCGACAGTGTTCTATCATCCATTTAATGACGTTTTCTAAACATAAATTTAGAAATCCGCCTTCACACTAAAATTATTGTGAAATACCACTTTATTACATTTTCACAACACATCTTAAAATGTTCCGACTTGTCCCCTTTCACTCGCTCAAACTTTTGGGAAATACTATTGTACATTTTTACAACGCACCTTAAAATATTGCTAAAAAAAACATCCATTTTTCAGAATGACTGTATAGACGGCTAAAGTCGCCTTATTACGTTTTTACAAGCAGACTTTAAAAAAAGGCCTTTACAGTTCTTCGTCATTTTGTGAATGCATGTTCCCATTATGGTATTCCATCACGAGTTAGAATAGAACAGGTGCAGAGAATGTAATGGTTGCATTATTTATGAATCTGATGATAGTGAAGAAAGGCACAGTGATTTTACAGGTCGTTCAGTGCATAATCAGCGAATAGGAAGAAGTTATAGAAAGATTTACAACTTATTTGATGAGAAGACAGAGGGTTGTTGAATGTTGAAAATATATCGTTTATTTGCTGTTCATACTGTATATTTACCATTAATTTCGAAAGAGCTAGAATCTTTTCGCCAAGGATGGAATAATCATAAACTGTCCACCGAAAACAATCGGACACCTCACCAATTATGGCTTAATGGAATTTTAGAAAACATCCATTCAAATTCCAAGCCAATAGAAAATTTGCAAACAACAGTGCAAAGTAGGTTGGATACACAGTTGAGAAATTATGGACTGAATCTAGAAGATTTTCAGGAAAGATTGGTTGTACATGGAGAGATTATCACACCTCGACATAAGGAAGAAATTACTGTTTCATTGACTAAATATTTCTCAAATGAAAAAAAATATCTTCCATGTATTTTACTTGAGCTGGGTAGCTTGAGTAAGCCAAATGATTTGAGTACTACAAGCGTTACATGATATAGCAGCCACTTTCATTTCTGATTCAGTGAAATTCAATGCAAGACTTAAATCATGGCCTTGAACTTTGACCTTTTGAAGGTCATAAAAAACGTTTGTTTCAAAAAACTCCAATGACATAAAATTACATGGTGTCTCTAATACAACCGTCCATCAATGCCTTACAGTATATAACAATTTTAAGATTATTTCATAATGAAGTAAAGATATTGCAATTTAGCTTGTTTCATAAACAATGACATGTGTCTGCCCTTGGCTTCATGTAGAGAAACAATGCTTCAATATATTAAAAATAAAATTTACATTGAAGTACGATCAACAATAGCGATGAACCAAAAGTACAATAGGTCACTCAAGTTAGTGGTGCAAAAATCTGTTAATTGCATGGACTTTGACAAAATGTTGACTCAAAGTGCTGACGTTTTCTCCTTTGTTTTATTATGGCTTTTTTTTTTGTAAGTTATTCCGGATTAAAGGGCACAGTCATGATCTTTTTGGTAATAGTAACAGAGTAAAAGATTATTACTATCTACATGTTGTTTCTTTTGTTTTAATTATTAAGTGCAAAGAAAAGATATTTTCTGATACTATAAGTTACGAAAATTACATTCAAGGCTATATTTTGTAAATAGTTCCCATGCATAATAAGTCTTAGTCCTCAATCTACTTGACTTAGACAAATAGCCTATTTTTAAGTACGAATTTTATGTTTTACAGAAGATATCGATTTTTCGGATTTTTTTGATATAATGCTTGTGCTAAAAATTGTGTTAGAAATTACATTAAAAAATATAATGATCAATTGGTAATTTTCAACCGGAATTTGGAAGATTGGGTCCTTTTCATTGGAAAATGGGTCTGAACTAAGTCCCAAAGAGGTAATAAATCCCTGTTTGTACCATAAATTAATTTATCCATACAAAATCAACAAACAATAAATAATTTATAAAATTAGTAATCTGAGTTTAGTGTACTTAACATACATAAAATGAATGTGAATCCATAAACTAAATGTGAAATACGACAAAAATGTGACAGTGAACAATAATAAGCCGATGATAAAAAATACATGTATTGAATAATGTAAAGCAAAACAAAAGAAAATAAGGGATTGTAAATTCTTTAAGCTCGTCGCCCGAACTAAACAATTGACAAGCAGGACTGTTAAAATGTCACCGAAAAGACCATCCGCTTAACTAACAAGAAGGCCTATTAAATTTATTTTACAAAGCATGGCTCTCACTGGGCTTGATTTCGGGCCGAAATTCGCAATGCAAAAAGTTTTTTTCCCAAATGGAACCTAGATTTTTCCGAATTAAAACAATGTGACATCATATCGATTTGTTAACATCCGTACATAGTACTTGTTAAAACATTCTAATTCTATGAATATGGCACAGTTGGAAAGGGCTATCAATAATTCAGGGATATGAAAGAATGATGGACAGAATTTTGCAATTTGAAAAATGTGGTTGCTTACATATACTTTATAAAAAAGTTTTTTCAGAAAGATAGTTAAAATATACAATAATCTTTTATATAATATAGTTATTAAAGCAATTATTAAATAGTTTCTAAATTCTATTTGATCCTTATCTTGGGGTGCGGTTTCTGAAAAGAATCTGACCGATTTGTAGAGATTTGGGAATTTGATTTGGCGTGATTGCTAACTGTTTAATACAACCGGTATACTCCTAGCCCTGTTTTTGAGAATGGGGGGGGGGGAGTTGACGTGAACGTGCGGCAATGCTTCCCGTAATTGGCGGTATTTGCAATAGCAGCATCATTAGTTAACGCCACAAGAAAAACAGTGTGGCTTCCTTGGGTCCTATTGCTGGAACAACGTACGTGACCAGTTTACATGAGGGATTTCTGTAAGTTCTGTGTGTCATGCTGTTGTGGTTCCAGAAACCGGAAGTAATGAGGTTTGTACCTTTTCTGTTTTGATAAGTTCACTTGTGACTTCCCGATCTTAGTCTCTGTAGTGAGGCTCAAGCAAGTAAGACGTGAAATACTTTTCTTGCAAGTTCAAGGACTAAGCGTGTGGATTACACGCTAGCAGGAATGTTATAGCATATTATATTTTACAACGTTGGTGTCAGAAGTGGCTCTCAAGTCAGGTGTTGTAAATTTGAATTTATTTTTGTCTTTCTCGGTTCGTTTGAAAACGAGATTCTATTAATATTAAATATTTGGATAACAAAACTGGACTTTCTGTTTTTGATAACATTGATGTCGGATTTTCTGATATGTTTCATTTCAAAAAGTTTCTTATTTTATCGAGTACATTAATTTTCCCGCCAAATTAGGATTGCCAAACGAGTAATGATAACATATTTCCATTAATTGTATTCAAAATTTAGAAAATATTTTAGTAATTATCGCAAACAAAATGAAACGTTGTTATGTTTGGTATGGTTTATTTTGAACAGCATTGTCCTTTTGTATTTTAATAACCCCCTCCCCGTTCCCTTTTTTTGCAGATGGATTCTTAGCCTTTTTTTAAATTTGTAAATTGAAGCTTTAAGAAATTTGGAATTGGAATATATCTCTTTCAAGCAAAACGCAACGATGACTCCCAGCAAAATTCAGTTATGGAAGTCTGTTGTATGTAAATACCCACATTTATTGATCTACACTTTTGCATGATTTCTAAAATCTAGTTATAACTTAATTCAAATTATTTCTTTATTTTTTTTATCAGTATATTTATTTTTTCAGTGTAGTGATTTAGAAACATTTTTTTTAAAATTATGTTTAGTATATTCAATTCTAATTTAAGTTACTCAATTCTAATTTAAATTATTAACTTGCGACAATTACATATTATTGATCTACACTTTTGCATGATTTATAAAATCTAGTTATAACTTAATTCAAATTATTTCTTTAATTTTTTTTTTATCAGTATATTTATTTTTTCAGTGTAGTGATTTAGAAACATTTTTTTAAAAATATGTTTAGTATATTCAATTCTAATTTAAGTTACTCAATTCTAATTTAAATTATTAACTTGTGACAATTATATATTTAATGACCATATAAAATTCGTGTCTTGCTTGATATTTTTATAGAAGAAAGTGAATATTATTCACAAAAATAATAAATAAAATAACAAGAGGCCCATGGGTCTTAACGCTCACCTGAGGATATATCCAAAATCATTTGCAAAGATATTTAAAACATTCTAATATACATGCTTATAAAAAAGTTAATAGTTTTCAAGATAATTAACAATTTGAGACTATTTATGCATCTATGACCTTAAACTTTAAAAGTAAGACCTTGAATCTTTTATCAAAATAATACCCATATCGATTCCTACAATATTCCGATATACATGCCAATACAAAAAGTTAATAGTTTCCAAGATAATAAACAATTTCAGTCTTTTTATGCACCCATGACCTTGAATGTATAACCTTTGGCCACATATCAAAATGATTGTCATATCAATACCTATAATGTTCTAATATATATGGCTATGCAAAAAATTAATAGTTTTCATGATAATTAACAATTTGAGTCTTTTTATGCATTGATTACCTTGACCTTTAAACCTGTCCTTGAATCTTATATCAGAATGATCGCCATATCAATTCCTACAATATTCTAATATATATGCCAATACAAAATGTTAATAGTTTCCAAGATAATTAACAATTTCAGTCTTTTTATGCACCTATGACCTTGAGCAATATATCAAAATGTTTGTCATGTCAATATCTACAATATTCTAAAATACATGCCTATATAAAAAGATTAGTTTTCAAGCCAATGCACAATTTTAGTTTATATTAGCAAAAAATAACACTTCATGGACAACAACTCCTACATGCATTATCAAACAGTTACGAAACTTTGTACTCTTTTACATTTTGTCATGCTGAACATTTTATCAATGTTTTGATATGAACTATCTCTTGAAAATAGCCTTAAACTGCACAAATTACAAACTAGGTCATGACCTTGAACCTTGACCCCATTTTGAAGGTTATTTCAAGAAAAACACAAAACTGAAAACTCCATGTCAATATCTATTCATATAGTCAAGTTATAAAAATTAAAAGCCATTTTACCAAATTTCTAAAATTAAACGCAAAAACAAAATTTCACGAAATGAACAATGTATAAGGTTAAGACCCTAGAAAAGCCAAATATCACATTAGATTTTTTTCCCCCATCATTCTTTCGGAGAAGAATTTTAAAGTTTTTTTTAACCATAGGTCACCTTGACCTAGTTTTGGAGCCATGACAACGTCACAAACAAATCTGAATTGCACTGGCCCATACATGGATCTAACCAAGTTTCATTGAAATCAACCTTGTAGACAAAAAAAAAAAAAAAAAAAACCAACATATTTTATCTCTGATTTTTTTAAAGTATATTTAGGTACCACTTTCAATTCAGTAACTTAGGTGAGACAATTAAAAACACAAGGATTTGCCAGGGCGGAAATACAAGACAAATTAGTGAATTTACCAGTGTAAGTTTTTCTTCATATTTAAGGTGGTAACTGATCAGCCATAGAACATGAAAAATCGTGTCATTTACAAAACTTATATATATATTATAAACAAAGAAGAGTCATCTGAACAGATGGAGGCTGTTTGATTCTGAACTAGATATGCTGTCGTCATCAGACGAAAAGATTTATGGTCATAAACTTGAAGTTCTATTTTTTAGATATGTTTAGCCGACTCTTCTTTTTTAAATTCTTGTGGTTGTGCCTTTTAGATTTGTACCGTGAGGAATCTGAAATTACATTATGACCATGAACGTCGTCGGACAGATCTTAAAGTGATCACAATGATCTGTATTATTGCTTCCGGTATCTGTGGCAGACACATCAATTTGAAATGATGTCGATTGTATTGGGCCAGTCTGGTTAAGTTTGATGTCGGTCTCTAATGATTCGGAGGTGTATCGTTGTTTACGATTTCTTTTTTAAAAATTTATTTGAAACTAAGGTTTGTTCCCTCATGCAAAGCATTCCTGAGCTGGAATTGGATTTATATAATTCTTGGATCTTTTGATTCATTAATTTTCGGCCCGATCCTGTATTTTTTCTCCAAATTGTAACGTGTGAATATTGAAATGCAAATAAAAATGCAACAAACACACGGTTGACTAGTCTATTTTAGTTGGATAATATGCACTATTATTGTGGAATTTATAATTGGTATACAAAGAATAATTTTATTTATATGGTTGCAACAATTACTGGACATATTTTAGAGATCTTCACATCATTATTATTTCAAAATAAAATTTTGATATGAGAAACCATTTTGGAAGAAAATATTTTTTGATAAGAATTTTAATATTAAGACAAGTATACATTCAGGTACACTGTATATAGAGTTATAAGTTACAAAGGTTTTTTATTATTATTATTATTTTTGTTTGCTTTTCTGTTAAATCAAGAGCTTAAAAAGTCATGGCAAACATTTTCACTGAAGGGTTAGAGTAAAGTAAGAAATTCATTAGGGTCATATTTATGTAATAAATATTTTTACTTATCATTTCATAGTGAATAAAAATTATTTTCGTTATTGGACCTTAAAAACCAGATTTATTTTATTTCTCAATGAATTTCAGTTTCCATCATTTAAGTATACGGCTTACAGTGTGATCATACAAATGGAAAATCTATAAATCATAAACTTAGACATTAAACAAACAGAAATTGCATGTACATGATAAAGACAAATGTTATATCCTTGAATCTTTTTTCTAAATTCGTATAACACGTTTTTCCTCTACTTTTTTAACTGGACAGAAACCTTTGTTTCAATTCAATGCATGTTTTAATGACTCTTGAATAAATATATAAGTATCATAAATCATGTTTACAGTGAATATTGTGTTAATACTAAATCTGATTTTAAAAAAACAGATTCAGAAACAGTATGAAAACTTAAAGACAAGTGTATGTATAACTTTTAAATTCGCAGAGATAAAACAAAAGATGTTAAGTTAAAAATAAAAAGTTTAATAACCTAAATCACAGTTGGCACTGGTAAGAATTTATTAACTTAAAATTGGAGGATTTTTTTTATTAAGTGATGAGAGTATTTTCAATGTCAACATACACTGTAATAGTTCAATGGTGTAATAGAGCAATGTTTTTTCCCCAAACAAAGAAATATAAAAATCATTTTAATGCTTCATTTAGCATGAACTATCAAACCTCATAAATTATAATTTGTCAAAATACATTTACTATTAAAACTTGACCAGACTTGAGTTTTACCCGTTTACAAAAATATGTGAATATTGGCAATAAAATGTTGTTTTTTTCAATTACATATCGTTGTATGACTTCTGCCTTTTCCAAAATTTTTAATATTTTTCGTGAATATGAAAATGGTCTTTTAAGAACTCGTATTTAATCATTGTTTCTTTACTAGTGCAAAGTGATTCATTGAAAGTAGCAAGTCGCCTTTTAAATGACTTTAATCAATTTCATTCCTTCATCTTCTGCAAGTAATTATCACTACCATACCTCTTTACTTAAACTCCTTTCCTTTTGTTTTTCAGTCGAATCGAACTCCGTTTTTAGGAAACTCCAAAAGTAAATACCATATTTAAACATTAGAAACCTTCTGTAGAAGAGATTATGTGGTGTATCATTCAAGAATACATGCTACAAAAAGAATTCACACAAATTCTGTAAACTCTGCCTTAACCAATTACATAGTATTTGTGCAACACAAAACGTTTCGGATCATGATTATGCAACGACACTAAGCAGTGCCAAAAAAAAACTACCAACAGTAAAAAACAAAACCAACAGATTGTTTTACGTGAATCGGATGAATTAAAGCAGAAGATACTAACAGAAGAATTCTTTGAAGAGCTAACTAAATGTGAGCTTTCAACACCTTCTTTTTCCTTGGAAAGTGTATTTCAAAGAAAATACGTGTAGTTAATCATAAAAAACTTTATCGTTATAACCTGTTTTTGCAGTATCTGAATATTGATGAATATCTAAAATCTTTCAGTAATGTGCTTTGTCAGTTCTTAGAAGGTTCAAAACGGAATTTAACACAGGAATCTTATAACAAACCAAAGCTTGTGAACATGTTGTCCATCTTTTATACCCTAATCGTGTACTTCAAAACAAGTAGTAGGTAGCACATGGTTGCTGTGACGCAGTGGAAGAGGGGCTTGCAAACCAGTCTATGATTTCCATGAAAATTCCAACTGGAGATTGTGTTTTTATATTTGATAATCATCAGATAGACAATTCAAGTAAATATTAAAGTTAAATCAAGTGTTGTTACCACTATTTGTCCTGGTTATGGCTATCTCCAAAGGAGAAGAGATTTATTGCCAAAGATTTTGTTCCTTGATGAAGTTGCCCTATTACAAAACGTTTGTGAAATACCTGAATAAACTTCTGATTTTCGTTACGAGCTACTGTTCTGTTTTCTGGCAGAACACTGTGTAATTGTTTGTAATCAGCAGCAGGTATTAATGGATTGTGTTACTGACAAAGTTTCAAGACAAATCAGGGAAGTAAACACAAAATGTTGTTCAACATGTGGCCATCTCAACAACTGAACTAAGCGTTTCTTCAGCAATGAGTTGTATCGTGTAAATCTGAAGCAAGCTGAGCAGGAATTCATCGCTCTAATGAGTTTGGAACTTTTGTCTTGAAACAAAGGTCATTTCCTGATACAAATGAATTAAAAGTAAATGTTAAGTGTGATATAAGTAGAACATACCAGATTTAGAAATAATCTCCAGAAACGGAGATCGATACGACTGCTTACATCACCTCGTTGCGCCAATTTTAAGTTTAATTTGGAAACATGGTTTATCAGCTGAATCGAACTCCATTTCTGGAGTTTTCTGTACCGGCTTGCATTGCGCGATTGATTCCGTCCAAGCGACCTCTGGTTACCGCCGGTGTCAATGGCAGGACCGATAACTCACAAAATTCTATACAAAATCATAATTATGTCCGAAGTTGAATTAGTAAAAAGGTAAGGCAGTTGAAAAAATAGAATTATACCTGTATACAGAATAATAAAAAAAATTCAAAATGTCAAAGTTAAGTTTTTTTTTAATATATATTCCAGTTGTTTTTTTTTACATATGTTCTTTCTAAATTTTAAGTATTTAGTTTATTATTTTAAATGTTTCTTTCTTTTATTTTTATATACAAAAGAAATGCATAACTTGCTAGTCTTATAATAATACTTAATAATAATACTTTCATATTTAAACCAATATGAAAATATCATGTAATTTTCAATTTCAAACCAGTTGACATTTTCTGAATAGACAAAGAAAAATGTTATATCCCTTTCTAAATAAAAGTAAATTATTGTTGACCTGCAGCCTATCAATCAACGGTAAGATATCCATGATATTTAAATATAATGTGCAGATCAATCACAATTAAATTTGAAACACTTGTAGGATAATACTATAAATTCTCAAATCATGAGTCTTATAACATAATTGTCCTAACTAAAAAAATCAAACTCTTCAATTTGCATTCTACAAGTTCACCCCCCCCCCCCCAAAAAAAAAAACAGTTTCGTATAAAGAATTATTTTAAAAGTTGTAATTCGGGAAAATAGAAACCTAC
Organism: Tegillarca granosa; assembly: GCA_029721355.1. Taxonomy (NCBI): domain Eukaryota; kingdom Metazoa; phylum Mollusca; class Bivalvia; order Arcoida; family Arcidae; genus Tegillarca; species Tegillarca granosa. The sequence continues at coordinate 35,707,063 of CM056606.1, read as the reverse complement.
TTACTACATTACTAATACTACATACAAAAATATTTTATAAAATACACAACCTGTTACATTTTAAGTCAACAATATGTCAAAAATATAAAATAAATGAACAAACTTTCAGTATTAAGTAAAAGACCTTTAAAGGTTCCTCTCATATCAATTCCACTGATGATGTTAAACTATTATATAATTTCTTATTTTGAAGAGAGATCAATCAAACCAATACTTCTTACCTTAATCTAAAATACCAGAATTTTTTTTTTGGAGAAAATCACAGAAACCAGAGTATAAAACCATAAAACATAATAGAACAAACATAAAATACACTAAAAAGACACTCTAATAGGAAAATGCTTTGAATTTTCAAAAATCACAAGATGTTCTGTATTTCTGAAAATAGTTGACCATGAGTGCAATAAAGCAATGACTTGCTCAACTGATGACTTATTCTATGAGTACGCTACAAGTGGGCTAAAACCATTCAGGGATTAAAGAACATTTGATGGACATAGATAGGACTTGCAAAACACATTATGATTTAATGGGACTGTGCCAACAAAGCCTTCACCTATTAAAGTAAGCAGGGTTTAGAGCTCGGCACCTAATATGATAAATTGTATTCTGTCTGGACAACTCAAATCTCTTCCTTTTTTGACAGTAGGTCAGCATCTGATGCTGTGAGAATTGAATTGTCAAGTACTAGCAGCATTGTGAATCAAGACTGTATTTTTGGAAGCAGTGAGGCACGCAATGCCCCAAAAGACTTAGAATTTCGGACGCATGGACCTCTTCTACAGATATTTAGCTAACGATTCAATTTCAGATATATCAAATATTTTATCTGACAGCATTTAAAATGAGCTTGGTGTCAATGAAAAATGACAGCATCAAGAATGAAAACATTGTTTACATTTCATATTTTGGCAGCCATTAAAAAAGTTGACTCATTTATGGCACTATGCTTTACATCTTTGTAGGAATATATTCTTCTTTAGATCTGTTCCGTCATAAATATTTACTTCGTTTTAAATCCATTCTGATATTATTACCAATAATATTTCCTTACGTTTTAAGTGAACTAAAGAAAATCTCAAGGTTTTGAATAACTTTTGAATGGTCTGTTGAATTGTAAATACAAATGAAATACAGAATTTTAATGGAAATATACTTATTATACTAAGATTATTCTATTTTAGTTAAATGACTTAGTCATTATCAACATCCATAATATCACAAGTATTCTTATCTTGAAGCAAGACATCTTCCAGTATGCCATGAAACCATTGAACAAGGGAGATAATTGAGACAGGACTGAAAGTACCCCGCCCCAAACGATAAGAACCATTAAAACGACAGATATCCCGGTACTAAACGCTTGTGAAATCATTAACAACATATCAACAGAATTCAGTGTAACAATATGCATATATGCATGCCTTTATGGAAATTTCTTAAAATTAATATCTTTTAATTTTGGGTTTTTTCTGATTATTTCAGCTTTTCATTATCATTAGATATATAGGTTTACAGTGTGTGTTATCTACTGATGTGTTGATTATTATACATTAGAGGCAGTATGTATAATTAAACATGCTGCTAATTGAACCAATTAATTTACTCATGCTGCTTAGATAAAGCGGTACACCTCTAGAGATAATGACCCCATGTAGCTAAAGTAACTTGTTACTTATCCACAAGTACGGCTTTAATGGTCAGTATGAAAATAGAATTCTTACAGTTGTAGTAACCAATACATCAGTGTTTTTGATGAAAGATTAAATAATTAAATGATCAATACACAATCCTCGGAATTGAGCCATCGCTTGTGTACTTCCCATAAAAGGCTTTCAGGTTCACACTCCTGGTATGCCTACATGAATTCATGAACACATAAATACAGCACATGCCATAGTTCAGACACACTCGCACTTCACCTCACCCAGACGTACCTCTTCAGGAAATAAATAAGTTTAAGAACTTTCGGAGTTGTTAGTTATTATATTGTTACATCAGTTTGATTGCCGTTTTGTGCATTGCCAACTACTTCACGGTTACAAAAAGAAGTACATTTTAGTTACAAAAATTTTCAACTCGGGATATCCTTTTAGGTATGCCAAATGAAAGTCCACTTATTAATTTTTTAATTATTTGTACAAAGTACTTTCTGTACAAACAGAATATTTTATTTAAAAAAAAACAACCAAACCCTAACTCGCTTGAAAACTTTTTAAAAACATATTTTCGAATAGAAAAAGAAATAGCATATAAGAATAAAAAACTAAGTAAATTTTTTACAGGTGGAGCTTCCTGTTAAGATGGTTTGATAAAGAATAACAAAAACAGATTTGTGGTTTTGAAATATTTTACTTTGTTAGAGTACTGTCTCCAATAGAAACTATTATACAGAAATTTTTTTGAGTAAATAACTTTTTAAATCTTTTAAGCCAAAGCAGTAGAAAATGGTTATACATATTAGAAATTATAATTCATAACATTGGATGAAAACCTGTACTAAGTATTCATACTTATTTGTTTACCTTATGTAATGGCGACACTTTTGTTTTCACTTATTTTTGACTTTTTTTTGCATACTATTTTACTCACTTGTCATCCTAATGTCATTTTAATATAATCCTCTCACATAATTTATCCATTTTTGGAAATTTTATAACTTTTGTAACTTTCACATTTTTGGCTTTAGTTTTAGTTTACCTGCATACTCCATCTTGCAAATAAAACCAAAGTTGATTTCTAATTTTACACCTGATTGGTTAATTGCAATTCCTATCCAGGTTACTGATGGGATGATTGAACACAAAAGGCCACAGGTGTATATAAGCAGGACCTCAGAAGTGGTCAGTCCCGATCGAAGGCTTGGATAGTAAAGATGGAAACCGCCAACTTACCGCCAGCTCTCTGTCCTAAAAGGACTACCAGTTACTTTCAACATGAAAGAAAACAAGGAGCGTTACACTGTCACACTTGTGTGGCAAAAAACGCAGGAGGCCCGTGAGGATCAGGTTATCCCAAATCCTACCGGCCAGGGAAAGGATGGCCCTACAAACGCCGTTGTAACCAGAAAGAAGCACAAGTTGCCTTCACGCTCCTGCGAAATCGAACTCGCTGGAGCAGGAGGGCGAAACTCACTGCTGAGCCACCGAATCCTGTACCAACAGTGCCGACGTCCAAACCAACACCAGCTCCGGTGCCAGCACCAGTACTAAAGCCACATCCAGCTCCAGTACCAATGCCACAGCCACCTCCTGCCGCTGCTAGACGTAAAGAAAAGTATCAATCGAGGTGGAGTAACCGGACCGACCCGGCGCCGCTCATGCCGCTGAACGTCCCGGGAAGGTCGATACTCCCCTCACCACCTTTAGCTGTTGCCACTGCACTAAATCAACTCTCCATCATGGCAACAGCTGAACTCCAGCAGCGGCAGCATCAGATACAGCAACCAGGCAGACGACCACTTCCACCAGGTCAGCCGGGGTACAATTACCCTCCTCCACGGCGCTGAAACGAATGGCATGGCCGAATGATTATCCCGATGTTCCGTGGATTGCCTTACTGCCAGCTCGCACAACCGGATTCTGGACCTATCCACTTTGCCACTGTTCCGGCGTCTTCTACTTTGAATTATTAGATAAAGCAAGTGTCTGCACAATGGCCGAGAGGCCCAATGTAGACGAAAAACTCGAACAATAAGTGGTCAGTCTCCTCTACAACAGTTGAAGACCTCAGGTCTGACTTTTTCCCTTCATCTCATTAGTGAGCATGTGCTAATTTCCACAAAAATTTTCAATTCTTTTTTATAAATTTGGAAATATTCAGGCCGGGTAAACCAAATTCAAAATATTTTTCAATTCTTTTAATTATTTTAGACAAATTTAGGAATATACTTTCAAAAATTTTTTTTGCTATCACCTTAGGGCATATTTTTATTTTACATAAGATGTAGGTTAGGGATTGGGGAAGTTTCTAATTAAGTCTTTATTAGGAAGTGTTGTCACCTCACATATCTATTATTCAATACAGTACTATATTTTATATTATATACATTTTAGCATTATCTTTCATAGCCAGCTATGGCAGTCATGCGATAGCTTTTCATAAAAATTTACCTATGTAGGTGAAGTCTTAAATACGGTCTATAAAATGTATAGGGACGTGTTGGTTTTTATTTTATATCTTTGTAATAGATAAAGATTTTTAAATTATGCACCCCTGATTGTGTTCTTCTTTTCCTTCTGATTCTTCTGATATTATTTTTGAATTTTTTGGTCAATGAGAAATTACTTCAAAATTCATTCAAAGTTACGAAGTAAAGTGCACTTATAATATATGTATATATTCACTAAAATGTGCTAAAAATTGAAATATATCTGTTGTTAAAGCAACTATATCTCCAAATTTTAAAATAATATTGCATTTATGCATGTCTACGTGCAGAGAGAAAATATTTATCTAACTAGACATCTAAATATCAATATGCAATTCAAATGCTAAACTACTTCAAAATCAATTCAAAAATATATAAAAATCGACCACACGTACCAATTTAACTCCTCTTGATTAGCACACAACTCTTGTAGCGTCAAAGCTATTTTAAAATTTAATAATAATAATAATTTAAAAATAGATAAATGAAAAATAAACTAAACAATGAACAAAGAAATTACTAAATCAAAAAATATGTGACTTATTAAAAATTAATTATCGCATATAAAAATAAATGGAAAATAACTTTACAATGGTATAAATTAATTTAAAAAAAAAAAAAGAAAAAAAGAATTATAATTCATCATTAAGGTAAAAAAAAAAGTTAAAGCAGAACTAATTGAATAAATAAATAAAGTAAAGTAAAGTAAAGTAAAGAATTGACAAAATAAGAATAAATGACTTATTGAAATTGATTATAGCATACAGCAATAAAACGGAAATAAAATTACAATGCAATAAATAGAGGATCTTTCATGAGTGTTTATGTAATATTGAATTTATTAAACGAGTTGAATAATTTTTTATGCAACGAGCCTTGGCGAGTTGCATAAAACATTATTCAACGAGTTTAATAAATTCAATATTACATAAACACGAATGTAAGATTCTATCTATTATATAATCCCATAAAAACGGCTTTTTCACAGATTTAAAACTTGTCTTCTCTTTATAAGAAAACAGCTGATTGACCGAAACACAACAAGTTCACGTAACCGCGTACATGCGCCAAAAGTAATTCTGCTGAAATGTTAAAAGTAAACAATAGTCTGTCCGCAGGATACAAAAACAAAACAAACATTTTCAATTTAAATACAATATATCTCCTTTTTAGAAAAAAAGTACAAAAGTATCAGCTTCAATTATGAATCAACAAACAGTGTGTCACGGTGAACTAGGTGAATTATGTGACGTCATAGCGCGCGCACTCTGGAATGTCAACAACATGGACAAGAATTTACAGACACGTGTTACTCGGAATCGCTGTCAATGATTATTCTGGCCCGTTTATTTTTAGGAACTGGTGATTTGTTTTGATAAATATGGATTTGAATGTTTCTTCCGGTGACTGTTCCTACAAAAATGCTTTGGAATCCGCCTTGTAAATACTTGTGCGTAGTGCGTAAGGATTATTGAGTAGATTATATAATAAATAAAGAAATAGAATTTCAAAAGAAAAAAGTTGGAAGAAAATGCACCAATAAGGTAAAAAAAAGTTCAAAAAGTAATTTTTTAATATGGGAATACAAGTTAATAGATAAAACAAACAAATTAATTAATTATTAACCTTTTTGGCAAATAAGTTCAAAAAATGTTTGGACTCTTGTAAAGCTAATAAGAAACTGATGAGAATTATAAGATATTTCTTAATTGCAAATGTCAAAGTGCTGTTTTTGATGTAGTAAATTACTAAGTATACTCATTAGCAAAGTTGATCATTTGCGGGACAGTTTGGTCATTTCCATTCAACAAACTGTCAACAGATTTGCCTGTTAATACCGGAAATGATTAATTAAAAATCTTATCAATGAATGCATGAGTGAATAATATACACTAAGTGAGAAAGAAACCGTGGGAAAAATCAGTAAACAGTTTACAATAAATTAACTAAATGGTCTATTACAATAACTAAATTTCTAAATTTTCCAAGATTTCATGGTTCCATAAGAAAAGTAAATAATAAAATTTTCATCACATTTGAACAATAAATATAGTGTGGTGAAGTTTCATGGTGCTTCCCGTAATCGGCGGGATGTGCACTGGCAGTTGTTTGGATTCCCGCCCTGGGAGCAAAGGTTTGTGACGTTCTGGATGCTGATTGGTGGAGCTGCTCACGTGGAAAGCTGACTTGAGGAGTCTGGGACAGTTCTGTGTGTCCTTCTTCTTCTGTGTATCGACCAGGTAAGATGTGTTTTGTTTGATAAAGTATTTTTCCAAGTTTGTTCAGCACAGCAACGCCTCGGCTAAACGAAAAACACCTCAACTGGCGACGAGAATGGGATATGTTTAATTTGCGTTGCAGTGGCTGAGCCCGAAGAAGATTTGACCCAACATTTTCTGTGTCTTTTTATTGGATTGTGTTTTTTTTTTGTGTTTTTCTTGGCTTTCGGATATTGGACATTGTTTGACGGTTTATGTTGCTCTTTGTTTGTATTTTGTTTGGAACGTCTGGAATTAATATCAGGTCAGTCATTTTTGTACTTTTTTTTATTCTTTTTGTGATTTATATCGCGGTAACGAGGACCCTTTGAAATCAACGTTTCTCGTTGGTTTTATATGTGATTCAGTTTATTTTTATGGTTTTATTTGATTTGCATTATTGTCTTGTCGATTTTCTAATTTTTTGATGTTGTATTGTGTGTAATATTGTAACCCGCTGTTTTCCGCGTGCTGGTTTTCCCGCAGTTATTACATCATTTTTTCTGCCATTTTTATATTGTATTCCCGCCATTTTGGTTGGGCGGAAGTTGTCACGTTATCTCGTGCAGTTCCCCGTGTGTAGTTTCTTTGTTTATTGTTTATATTTTTTTTTTGTCGGACTGACCTGTAGAGTTATTGATTACATATTTTGCTACAGAATTGATTTGATTTGGTGATTTATTTTGGAATTAAATTTGTAAATCAATTTGGTACCTAGTGATTTGTAGTAAGTTCTGGATTTGTATCTTTTAATGGTAATTGTTTACATTTTATCCGGAACCGGAAGTAGATTGTTGACTGGTTTTTAGTATTTACTGAGGTTCGGAGTGGGATAAATTTGGGTAAACTTAGTTTTTATGCCTTGTGATCCTTCCGCTGATTGTTTTGTCTTTTTAAAATTGATTTTTCAAGTCACTTGGATATTTCGTGGATCTATTTGCCTTGTGGCGATTTGAATAGACTGATTCGCTGTATTCTTTATTTTATTTTATTTTTGCTTCCTATTTTTATTTTGTTCTACCTCAGAATATTTTTTTTTTTTTTATCATTTTATTTATCCACGCGCCCATTTGGTTATTATATGCATTTATTGTTTGTGAGTCTGCACTGCTGGTATTAAATATAAATATAATTTTTCAGTCAGACTCGACTGTGTTGTTTAATTAAATATTGAATATCACAAATTATGTCGCAACTTCCAATCCATCCGTCAAGTGGTACATTCCACGGTGCTTCCGTTACACAGGCACTTGCAGATTCGACAACTACTCCGTCTCCGATTGGTCGCGGTAGAGGTTACTTCTTAAAATCGCAAACCTTTGACGACAGTTATCTACCGAAGCTCGGTAGCCGTCCTGGTTCCTCGGTAACCCCCTCTACGCCATATTCACCGCCTTATTATAGTCCACCACTCTTTGATGACACTCCACCTCGCGGAGGACCTGTTCAGAGTGTTATGTTTACATCTCCTAGAACCGCTTCACCGAAGTTAAAGAATGACGGCAGTGGTGGTTGGAAAGCTTTTCTTACCAAGTTCAGCACGTTTGCTGATATTCAAAACTGGAATGCACGTGAACGCCGGAATCAGCTATGTTGGTGTCTTGAGGGCAAAGCAAGTGAATTTTTTGTGACCACCTTGGAGTGTGACCCGGATATTGACTATTTCTATTTACTTCGTAAATTGGAGCAACGCTTTGATCGTCAACCTCGCGAGGACACTGATCTCTGTCAGTTCCATTTGTCAAAACAAAATCCGGAGGAGTCACTCGGGGAATGGGCTGAACGTATTTTTAGCCTGGCTACCCATGCATTCAGATCCTCATCTGAGGAAGCGCGTTATCGACATGCCATTTCCCAGTTTTGTCTTGGTGCCTATGATGAAGCCGCCGGTGAGCAGGTGTATGTCGCACAGCCGACATCTATAGATCAAGCGATAGACCGTATACAAAGCATAATGGATGCACGACATGCCATTCGAGGTTTATCCCGCCGTCAACGTCCGCCGGCGTTGTCGCCCGTTCGGCGGGCCGACTCGCTTGATTCCCTAGCCTCCAGTGGCAAGTCTGTTCGCCTTGATAGCCAGCCAGAGCGTTCCTGTGCTGATAGGTCTGACACCGATCGTTTACAGGAACGAGTAGATAATTTAGAAACCGCCCTATCGCGAGTTTCTGCTATAGAGAAGTCGGTAGATGTGCTAGTACAAGCCGTTACGCGCCTTACGGAGACCATAAACTCTGATAAACAGTCTGCATCCAGATCGCGTACCCCAGATAAGTCCTTCCGTTCGGACAGTAGTTTTTGCTCCGATCGACGACTTTCCAGAAGTCCGACACCTGTTAAGTGGAGACACCGGTCGCCCTCGGTTAGTCGCGATAGTAATCCATCCCGGGGTATTGGGAAGGTGTCGTTTCCGATAGATCCGCCGAATAAACTCCCCAATACTGGTACTTGTTTTTAACTGTGGCCAGCCGGGGCATTTCCGCCGAGAATGCCCAGCTTTAAACAATTAGGGGTTGACTCAGCCGGCCGAGAGTTAACCCAGATTTCTTCTAGGCCTACTAAAGAACAACAGTTGGAAGAGCGTAATGAAGTTATCGGTGCGATTAAGAATTTTGGTACCACTTGCGTCGGCCCACCCATTGGACGGGCTAAGTCCATCGGCACAACATGTGCTATTAACGTAAAGTTACAGGGTCGCCATAAGGTTAAGGCTGTTCTGGATACAGGGGCGGAGAAAAACATTATTTCACACGCGGTGTATAATAAGTTGCGTCCGAAGCCGAGATCTATGGGTAAAGTTGCCATGACGGGTGCTGGCACGGATATGCGTATGAATGCTTTCATTACTGAACCTATTCGATTTTCAATAGGTTCCCAGGAATTTTTTGAGGAATTTTATGTTGCTCCCATTTACGATGAAATGTTATTCGGGTTATCTTTCCTTATGGATCATGGTACAAAAATTGATTTAACAACCAACACTTTATTTTTAGGGACCCACCAGGTTGCTCTGCAATCAGATAACCGGGACCTTAGTCATGTTTATGTGTCTACGACACAGTCTATTATGGTCGAACCCAATACGGTCCATGTGTCACGCTGTTCACTGAGCAGCCCACTTAAAGATTTCATAGTCGATTCTAGAGATCATGTCATTCACAAACGAGTTTTAGTACCCCGAGTTCTTAACTTTGGAGGTCAGGAAGCCACAGTATGTTTTGTTAACATCTCAGATGATCGGGTGGTCATAGAGAAAGGTGAGGTGGTTGGTTGTGCCGATGAGGTTGAAGTTGTGCCTGCCCCCCAGACTTATAAGGGCCCAACTTGTTGTAGGATAGGTCAGACAGTGGATACCTTGCCCGACCATTTAACCGATTTGTTTCAGAGGTCTGCTGAACATCTTAGTGATGATCAAGCTGACAGATTGAAAACACTTTTAGTAGAGTATCAGAATGTATTTGCTAAGAGCGAATTCGATTTAGGCAATTTTACTGCCCTTACTCATAAGATAGACACTAAGGATGCCCCGCCTGTTAAGGAACGCCTTAGGCGTACCCCTGATCATTTTGCGGGGGAGGAGGAAGAGCATTTGGGCAAAATGCTATATGGTGGAATAATTGAACCCTCCAATTCTGACTGGGCTTCTGCCCCTGTTCTCATTCGTAAGCGCGATGGTGGTGTCCGCTGGTGCATTGATTACAGGAAGGTTAATGCCGTAACTGTTAAGGATGTTTTCCCTTTACCTCTAATGGATGAGTGTTTAGATACCTTGTCTGGTAATCAGTGGTTCTCTAAGTTGGATGCTAACTCCGCATACTATCAAATTAAGATTGATGAGCCCGACCGCAAGAAAACTGCCTTTCTTACTAAGTATGGGCTGTACCAGTTCCGTTCCATGCCTTTTGGTTTATGTAACGCCCCGGCGACTTATGCACGTGCCATAAACTTAGTCATGCGTGGATTTCTTTGGAATACTGTTCTGGCCTTTTTGGATGACATGTTGGTCATGGGTGTTGATTTTGACAGTCATCTACAGAATCTTAGTCAGGTTTTTGATAGATTACGTACTTATGGTTTACGTCTCAAACCCAAGAAATGTGTATTGTTTCAGACCAAGGTAGAGTTTCTGGGCCGCATTGTTAGTCGGTCTTGTGTCGAAATGGGACATCAGTATGTGGAGGCTGTTAGGGAGTGGGCAGTTCCCCAGAGTAGTAAGGATGTGGAGAGATTTCTTGGCTTTGCTAATTATCATAGGGCTTTCATTAAAAACTATGCCCATTTAGCCGCACCGTTATATTTGGTGACAGGCAAGCAGGATTTTGTTTGGGGACCTGAACAAGTTAGATCATTCGTGGACTTGAAACATGCCCTTACTTCAGCCCCGGTTTTGAAACTACCAGACAAAACTGGTCAGTTTATTCTAGACACTGACGCTTCTGATAGGGCGATAGGTGCAGAACTTCTGCAGATTCAAGGTGGTGAGGAGTGTGCTATCGGGTACGGTAGCTTTGCTTTGTCTTCTGAGCAACGCAATTATTGTACTACTCGAAAGGAGTTGCTCGCTGTTGTCCGGTTTGCTAGGATGTTCAGACATCATTTGTTAGGGCGAAAGTTCACGGTGAGAACTGACCACCATAGTTTGATCTGGCTAATGAATTTTACAGAACCCCAGGGTCAACTGGCCCGTTGGCTAGAAGAGCTAAGTCAGTATAATATGGTCGTGGAAACCGTTGGCTAGAAGAGCTAAGTCAGTATAATATGGTCGTGGAACACCGACCCGGACGCTATCATGTCAATGCAGACGCTCTTAGTCGGTCTACTGAGCCCCCGTGCAAGGAGTTTCACGTACATGTTAAGTTGCAGGATTTACCCTGTGGTGGCTGCCGCTATTGTACGAGAGCACATGACGGTTGGTCAAAATTTGTGGAGGAGGTGGATGATGTCGTTCCCCTCTCTCTGGCTCGTCAGACCAAATCAAAAAGTTCAGATCCGGTTTCTAACACCACGGACGTGTATTCATGTTCAGTTATGAGAATTGAACTTGACAGTAAAAAATGCCAAATAATTCGGGTTGATCCCGATGAGGCGGGAATTCAACTACCGGATAAGATTGACTTAAAAACCGAACAAGAGACCGATTCTAACCTCACTTTGTTACGAGAGTGGTTGCAACTTGGAACCCAACCGAGTGAGAATGAGCATTTTCGAGCTAATAAGCCTACCAAATATTACTGGATTAATCGAGCGTTGTTCACTCTAGATAATAACGGCATTATCTGGCGAACATGGAAGTGCGAAGACGGAGACCGCAAACTGTTGGTGGTCCCACAACCCCTGCAAGGAGATGTGATTCGACTCAATCACGATTTGCCATCGTCTGGCCATCAGGGTATTTGTCGCACAAAATCCCGGATATTACAAAATTACTATTGGTATAGACTGAGTAGTAATGTAGAACTTTTCGTTAAGAGCTGCAACGTTTGCAGTACAAACAAAAAGCCTTCTCGTCATGCCAAATTTCCTCTTATGTTATACCATGCCGGTGAGCCCATGGAACGCGTACATCTTGACTTTCTCGGACCCCTGCCAAAGTCTACTAACAGTAACGAGCACATACTGATGATGGTAGATCAGTTTACTAAGTGGGTGGAGTGTATTCCCCTACAATCTCAAACGGCTGAGATGACTGCGAAAGCTGCCATCAATGAGTTTTTTACACGTTTCGGTTATCCGTTAAACATTTACACTGATCAGGGACGTAATTTTGAGAGTCAGTTGTTTAAAGAAGTGTGTGATCTGCTCCGGATCCAGAAAACGCGCACTACACCTTACCGGCCTTCCTCGAATGGTCAGGTAGAGAAGTATAATCGGACGTTGATGGATTCCGTGAGATGTTTCGTTGATAAAAGTCAGCGCAACTGGGATGAGTTTCTTCCCCAACTTGCCGGAGCCATGCGTTCTTTGGTCAACCGTAACACTGGTTTTACACCAAACCGTCTCATGCTAGGTCGTGAAATTAACCAACCCGTTGATATTATGTTTAAACCACCTAAACCATATACTAATCAGTCTAATGAGGAGTATGTAGCTGAATTAGAGAAAAGTTTGCATTCTGTGCATGAATTAGCTAGGTCTAAGCTTCAATCTTCCCAGGCCCGTATGAAACGAGACTACGATTTGAATATTGTGCAACGGTCTTATAGTGTTGGAGATTTTGTATATGTAGTTGATACGGCTGTAGTTAAAAATCGTAGTAGGAACTTAAGTTCTCCCTGGAAAGGTCCTGGTATGGTTGTTGAAGTTTTGACCCCTTACTTGTATAGAGTTCAGCTAAAAAATTCAGTAAGTGTCATGAATCATGATAGGCTTAAGTTGTGTTGTGATCGTCAGGTCCCTCAGTGGTTGGAAAACTTTAAGAAATCTTTTGAAGGTACTGGAGGTGGTGCTGCTGTTGGAGGTGGTGCCCGAGCTCACGGGCGCAAGAAGTTGTATTGTGTTTGTAGACGGCCAGATGATGGAAAGTTTATGATTAGTTGTGATAAATGTAAGGAGTGGTTTCATGGAAGTTGTGTAGGTGTTACTTCCGAGGAAGGTGCTGAAATGGATGAGTATATTTGTAAAGATTGCTGTAGTAGGTGATGTTTCAGGTAATTCTTCTGTGGAAGTTAGAAGTCAGGATAGTTCTGAGCAACCTGGTGGTCTTCGCTGTAGTAAAAGACCTGGTGGTCTTCGCTGTAGTAAAAGACCTAGAAAACCCATTGTTCGCACATTTTACAGCCAATTGTGCACTCCAGGGGTGGACTGGGGTCCTTCTTGGGTAGTGTAAATTTATCTGGGTAAACAAGGGGGGTGATTTTATGTATTGTTTTTAGTTTTATGTTGTTTATTTACAGATCTTGTATGTACGTTTTTTGGGGAAAAGGGGATATTTTCAACATGCCTAGATGTAGAAGGTCTAACCGTGCTCCGGTGCCGGTGCGGGGGCTATTGCGTTTACAGCATTATGGGACTAGTTATGTGGGGCTCATGCCCGGCATTAGGGATCCACCAGAGGTGGAAGTGATGCCTTCGGGTATCCGTGTTCGTCGGGAGGGCGAGTCCTCTCGGCGGGTGGCCAACTTTTCCGTATCTGTTGACCCGCAGGATCAACGACGGATCATGGTCCTGGAGGGACGTTTCAGAGAGGCGGACTGGGAGCGCCTTTTGCGCCCAGCCCGCTCCTCCCAGTGCGGAATATGTGGTGTGTTTTGCCGTCATCTTCGCCACCACGTGGTATTCCAACATCTACCCGGGGTGTTCGAGCCCCATAGGGAAGTAAATGAGGAGATGCTGATGGTTCTCAGCGCGGGACTCGATGTTCTCGCAGAGGGGCTGTTGGGTCCGGGCCACTTGGGGCCGGATCTCCTTTGCCATCCTGCCATCCAAACTATCCCTCCGAATGCTGGTTTCGAGGTGAGGGATCTCCAGCGTGTATGGAGCATTTGTAGAGGGCTGGGGGTCCCCCCTCCTTGGAATCCATCTCTCCAGCGCCCTACCACTGTGGCCGAGCTATGCCACTGGCGCTGTCTGCATGCCCTTTTGGTGGCTGCCACTCCAGCATCGCGCCAGCGTTTTTTATATTTTCTGGGCCGGCCGCAGGGGCGGGGTTTGCCACTGGCTACTTTTGCCTCCGCCCCCGTTTCATTGGGAGCGGAGGATGATGCAGGTGCTATAGATGAGGATTTGGAGGAGCCGGAGCCAATAGAATTAGAGTAGGCCCCGGCGTTCTGTAAATATATATATAATTGTACATATGTTATTTTTGTTTCAGTCGTTAACTAAATTGATTTTTTTAAAGTTTTCTTTTTCTATTTTTTTTTTTGTCTGTCATTTGTAGACGATGCCAGCTCTTGGAGAAGCACCCGAGTCTTGGGTGACAGTTCTTTTCCAGTCTTCTAGCAGTTCTTTTCCAGTTTTTTAGCAGTCTTTTAGCCATCTTTTAGCAGTTCTTTTCCAGTCTTTTCAGCAGTCTTTGTAAAGTGATTCCAGTTTGATTCAGCCTGATTTGTTTCCTTGCTGATTTTGGCTTGATTGCCGGCTGTGATTTCCTGTTAGATATAATTAGAAAACCCCTCGACCCTCTTTTTGTAAACGGGGGGGGAGTGTGGTGAAGTTTCATGGTGCTTCCCGTAATCGGCGGGATGTGCACTGGCAGTTGTTTGGATTCCCGCCCTGGGAGCAGAGGTGTGTGACGTTCTGGATGCTGATTGGTGGAGCTGCTCACGTGGAAAGCTGACTTGAGGAGTCAGGGACAGTTCTGTGTGTCCTTCTTCTGTCTATCGACCAGGTAAGATGTGTTTTGTTTGATAAAGTATTTTTCCAAGTTTGTTCAGCACAGCAACGCCTCGGCTAAACGAAAACCACCTCAATATAAAAATTAATATTGTCTGTGAAATAATAAAAAGTTTGTCTTTTTATTTTCATCAATTTTATAGAGTGTAAAAAATTAAGTTTTTACAATAAGTGGTCATTATTAGATTATTTTGAAGCAAATGTAATTTTTTTTTCAACTAAATAGATCAAGTAATTAAATAAATCTACTACACAACAACATGGATAAAACATATATAATTCAGATTTTATATATTATGAGGTTAGTTTATACATCAGTGTAAAGTTAATCATCAGCAAGTACGTTATCTGACAGTAACGACAACTCCAAATGGCACAGGTAAAGTACCGATTAGAGTTACGCCGCCTGATCATAGTACCCGATAGCTGGAGATGGGCTATTCGAAATTCCAAATTACATTATTGTTAATAATTGCTATATTCAATAAATTTATTAATTTATTGAATTATTTAATAAATTACATTAATTTTAAAAAATTATTATCTTCACTTCTTGAAGTCGCCAGAGGCACAATCCTCAAAAGAACCTTACATTGAGACGATCCCGCCTCACTTATTGCTATATTATTGCTAAATATATAATATGAAACGTGTAAAGATATCATTTACAATCATATGTAAGACATTATAGACTCAGTAGATTGTCCATTGTACAATATCTGTTTATGTCATCACATAAATATAATCTTTGTTGGTAATATTCAAAGGAAAATAAAAGCATTATGAAAAAAAGTACGTTTTAACACCAGTTTGATGGCCGTTTTGTTGCATTGCCAACTACTTGACGGTTATAAAAAGAAGTACGTTTTAACATGAAAATACTAATGTTATCTATTTACCTATTTGATGCGTTACAATTCCTGGTGGGGTGTTACTCTTTAACGATCGTCGAGGGCGTGGTCGTTCGATTACACTTACTGACCACCGATTGACCTTACCGGCGTTTGTGAAGCCCTGGTCAATTACATGTATACAGGAACTTAACCTGAAAATGTAAATGAAATTGAAAGATGTGTTTAAGAGAAATCCTGGAAACAAAATAAAGATCATGTGAAAAGTCGGAAGAATTAAGTTTTACGCAGAGAATCATGTATGTCAGGAACAAGTATCTACCCATAACGTTTCGTCCTTTTACATTCATGAAACTAG
Source organism: Tegillarca granosa (assembly GCA_029721355.1). NCBI lineage: Eukaryota > Metazoa > Mollusca > Bivalvia > Arcoida > Arcidae > Tegillarca > Tegillarca granosa. Next base: position 35,691,115 of record CM056606.1, on the reverse strand, counting down.
AAAATTGAAATTTACTACTAGATAATGTTATTGTCGTCTTATAAAGATATTTATCTGCACAAACTGGATTAGTTCAAAATAAAATGTAAGGGATCTGGTCAACTCGCCCCTAACCAACTCGCCCCCATTTTACCCATCTCGCCCCCACCGCCAACTCGCCCCACTATTTAATTTATTTCCATACCAACTCGTCCCCACTACTTCGTTTTCCTATGCTATCTCGCCCCCAATTTTTTCTTTTTACCTTCATTATATGGTATTTTTTATACGGGAAAATTGCAATTGCGGTAAAACATTTTTTAAAATAATATCCCAGACAGCATGACAACGTTGGCATATGGTTGTACTGTTGGGTGACCGTTGGAATTGGATTTACAACGTTGGTCCTACGTTTTAATTTCAATGTAGAATTTACAACGTTGGTCCAACATTGTAATTTCAACATTGGATTTTTAATGTTGGCTCAATGTTGCCCTAATGCTGTGATTTCAACATTAGATTTACAACGTTGGTCTAATGTTGGGCTAACATTGTAGATCCAACATAAAAAAGTATTAAGTGGCAAAGTAAAGGGTGGTCACATTTTGTTAGCTTACCATTGTTGGACCAATAATGTCGCAACATTGAAATTCTAACACTGGATTTTAAACGTTGGCTCATCGTTGGTCCAATGTTGTAATTTCAACATTATATTCACAACGTTGGTCTTATGTTGGGCCACCATTGTATATCTAACATAAAAAGGAATAAAGTGGTAAAAACCTGGTTATATTTTGTTTGCCAATGTTGGACCAACAATGTGGCAACATTGAAATTCTAACATTGGATTAACTATATTGGGTCAACGTTGGGCCAACATTGTTATTCTTACATCAAAGTGCACAAATTTGAGTTTATACATGCACGCTGGACCAGTGTATATGTTGTAATCACTAATTATTACTATTACATGTGTAACAGGGTTCGAAAATACAAGCAAACCTCGGATATTCATATACAAAGTTTTGTTATCATAAGCAATATCTATTAGGGTATTTACATTCCTTTCTTTTTACACCCTATAACATAAAACAAATATATATCAGAATACACTAAAACGCATTGCATTTACATGCTCATGGGCTCTACATCCATTTGTATAACACATAACAAAATATATTTATATTGATATTTTGGTTCAGACTAATAAATAAATATTTTCATATATCGTTAAACCTACTAGTTTTCATGTATATGGATTATGACTTTATATTAACATAGATATATAAAGTAACACACACACACACACACGCACACGAACGATTAATGGCTTTATATACATGTATATACGGACAATGACACACATATATTACATACCAAAGTGTAACTTTGCGTGAAAACACACTTATGTAATACCAGTATATTCTTTATATAATTTCACCAGGTAACCTAAACAAAACAATATATATGAGGTTTACTATGGTGCTTATATTATAGCCATCATTTATCGCAATCATTTGTATACCCATATGAACCTTATAACGGCTCATCGATACAAAATAACCTAGGTATAATTGTTAAAATATATAATGGTTTACCGTATACAACAGGTGTTGTTGATATTTATAAAAATAGATGACCTCTTACAATCACGCCTTTGCTCACGGTGATGTGTTAGTAAAAAAAAATCAAAGAAAAGTGTAAAAGAGCTTTATTAACTACATATATAGAAAAGTACAATAAATATATATAAATGTCAATAAAAAGAAAGGGATTTGAAAGGACTGGGCAACGGGTAAACTTACCTAAACTTAAAATATAGATGTGTATATAAATGACACCACCGCCATGTCCAGTGTCTTTGTTTCTTGTCCGAATTACCCACCAAAACATTGACCAATGAAAACCTATCTAGTCAGTTTAAAAGGGAGATAATTATTAACCCGAAAGAACCTAGAAACTAGTATACCCCTTAAAGAAATTGACTTGATTATTAAATAAATAACTTATGCTAAGATCTTAACTAAGTGTTAATCAACAAGTTATGGTTAGTACTCAATAATAAGACTAATTAAAACTAATTAAATAATAATAAAATCCTAACACGGCTACACATGTATTATTGTTTAAATTATTTTTTTTATTATGATGATGATAATCATGTCATACAATATTTTACACCCTTCGGTTTGAAATACTAGTATCCAGTATTTTAATTTATGTTTTTGTACCTATTTAAAGCAATTGCTTTAATAAAATGAACATTAAAGTATTTACATAAAAGTAATAAAGAATGATAACTCAAATCTTTAAAAAAAAAAAAAAATGAAAATTACTCATAAAATAGTACTGATTTTAGTCTAGGCATTTTTGTAAATATGATAAAATCCATTCAATTTCATTTTTCAATTTTACATGTATACAGACATTATTAGAACTTGGATTGGATTTTTTTTACTTTACGATAAAGGGTCAAAAAGTAATTTTTTCATTTTTATCTGATTAATTTGTAGATCTGACTGCAAGTTTAAACTTCCATTATGTCTTATTTGTGGATTCATTATTAACATTTATAAATAAGACATCAACAAAATCTCAGACAGTTTATTTCAAGTGTTAGTATTAAAAGGTCACGAGGTGGAAAGTCATATTGGTTAACATACAGAAAAATTAAAAGGAATGTATCTAGACATATTCTTGATTTGACAGACAATTCTACTGTTTACAATGAACTACCTAATTAAAATGACGATTTAGACCCTGCAATGACATCGTCTAACACAAGTCAGCATGAAGATGCAGAAAGTGATCAAGGAAGAGAAGTCACCTATGAAAAAAAAAAACAAGATGAATATGAAGTTTTAGAAGAATCAGATTTTTTTTGACTCTTCAGAGGATTCATCATCCGATGAAATTTATGAAAATGAAAATATTTTATCAATTCATGAAAACTTAAAGGAATGGGCAGTTAATTTTCAAATACCTCTTACTGCCTTGGGAGCTTTACTAACCAATTTTGCGTCTAGTTTTTCCTTCATTACCAAAAGATCCACGTACAATTATGAAAACTAAAAAACAGTATAACATTTTAAATATATGTGGAGGTTCCTACTATCATTTTGGTATTATGAATGGTATTCAAAATGTTTTAACAAATTTAGAAATAATTTGCATCGAGATAGCTTTTGTTTTGAAATTCAAATCAATATCGACGGATTGGCTTTATTCAGGAGCTCAAGCCACCAATTTTGGCCAATTTTAGGAAGTATACGCAATATTGAAAACAACAAACCATTCATCATTGGGTTATTTTCAGGAACAATAAAGCCAAATAATCTAAATGAATATTTGAAAAGGTTTTTGATGAATACAATTTCATGCATTAAAATGGATTTGAGTTAGAAGGAAAAAAACTGGAACATAATTTTGCATTCTGTGATCTGTGACACACCTGCCCGTGCATATGTAAAATGCATAAAATTATACTCTGGCTATCATGGATGTGATAAATGTGAACAAACTGGAAAATAGATGGGATAAATGACATTCCAGAAATTGATACAAAATATGCGAACAGACAGGTCATTTAACCTTCAGTCTGATAAAGAGCATCATTGAGGAAATTCTCCCTTTTTAGACACTGGAGTAGGAATGATAAGCCAATTTCCAATTGATTATATGCACCTTGTTTGTTTAGGAGTCACTAGACGTATTTTTGTTAATGTGGATAAAAGGACCTTTACTTTGTATAATTGGGCCTGGGGCAATCAAAAAAAATTCAACTTCACTGGAGAATATGAAAAACTTCATTCCTAGTGAATTTGCAAGAAAACCTAGGTCACTATCAGACAATGACGCTGGAAGGCAACAGAATTCAGACAGTTTCTCTTATATACAGGTCCATTAGTCCTAAAAGGGAATTATACATTCAAAACAAGTATAATAATTTTATGCTTTTTTCAATCGGAATTCATTTTTGTTGAATAATGCTTTACAGGTTGCATATAATCAATATGCAAAGGAATTACTAGAAACCTTTGTAAGACATTTCTATGTAATGTATGGATATGATATGGCAGTTTACAACATACATGCATTAGTGCACTTATCATCCGATGCCTTAAATTTTGAAAGCCTTGATAACGTATCATCATTTTCCATATGAGAACTTTCTTCATAACCATGCTTGAAGACATTGAGACTAAATGTGTTTCAATCCATACAGAAACAGAAATGTTGCATTTCCACTCTGTGATGCAATTTGGTGACATTTTATTATATTATTGCTGTTATTAATAAATATGACAGTCCATGTTTAATTTCATTAAGGGCAGAAAATATGTTTGCAATAGTAGCCTTTGCAGAACATAGTGAAGTGGAATTGATTCCAACAGTCTGGATAACAGAAGACCAGAAACAGTGCTACTGGCCAAACTATAAGAATTTTACAAAAACTCAAGTTGCTGTGCGACAAGCCATAGTGCCAAATTCAAAAGATTTTGTGAAATGGAATATTAAAAAAATTATGTATGAAACAAGTAAGTTTGTAAAAAATATATTTGTATTAATTATTTAACCTAGTAAAAGTCCTAAATTTTGAATCTTTTAAATGGAATGCCTTGTGAAATTGGATTTCACTAAACAATTTGGTGCAAAGGTAAAGACTCTTGAGTATGATTTTAATTAATACATATGTTTTAAACTTTTTAAAATTGCACACCAGACACACACATACACACACACGCACGCACACCACACACACACACACACACACACACGTAATGTTATAAAAATAAACATTTTTTAGT
>CM056606.1:35485567-35686228 GCA_029721355.1 Tegillarca granosa | reverse complement strand
CTATATCAAACATGAACCAGATTATACAAATATTGTATATATTACTATGACTATTATAGATAGATAAAATAACTACAAATATGTATTATTTTCTCATTTGTTATGTATCTATTTATTACAACATGGAACGACATAAAATACCCATTTATAACCCTAATGTATATATATCACGTGGTTTTAGTATATATATTGGTCTATATCAGTCTATTTTTACATTAACCCTTCTCTTAAAATACCTTACAAGCACGAGCCGGCTAGACGGCTCTATTTGAACCATTACGAAGTTTCCTTATTTTTGATTCAACTAACTATGCACGTTATGGTACTTGGTAATTTACCCGGTACTTTTTTTTAATCCTTTCCTTGTAAAGTATATTTTGAACGTGTATTTTTTAAATAACTGCAATATTATAATGTTATCACCGAACATGGATTATTGGAAAGACTTGAAAATTTTTCTTTACAATATTTTATCCAAGTTCAAAATGTCATCGCCTCATCGCCGCTGTGACTACTGCCGTAGCTCAGTTGGTAGATTGCTCGCTCCGTAAGTGAGGGGTTCGAACCCCGACCGGGTCTGACCCAAGACTTGAAAGTGGGAAGTGACTGTTCTTTCGCCAAGCACTCTGCATTACGAAATGAGCTGTTTCTATCATAACATTATCATAATTATTTATTTATTTATTTATTTATTTATTATTAGTTATTGTTTGCTTTTGTTTTTGTTATAGTTACTTTATTGTTTCACTATTTTATTTTTTAAATATGAAAGTCACGGTTCCGTAGTTTCGGAAGGGAACTGTGGTGAAGTTTCATGGTGCTTCCCGTAATCGGCGGGATGTGCACTGGCAGTTGTTTGGATTCCCGCCTTGGGAGCAGAGGTGTGTGACGTTCTGGATGCTGATTGGTGGAGCTGCTCACGTGAAAAGCTGACCTGAGGAGTCTGGGACAGTTCTGTGCGTCCTTCTTCTTCTGTGTATCGACCAGGTAAGATGTGTTTTGTTTGATAAAGTATTTTTCCAAGTTTGTTCAGCACAGCAACGCCTCGGCTAAACGAAAAAAAACACCTCAACTGGCGACGAGGATGGGATATGTTTAATTTGCGTTGCAGTGGCTGAGCCCGAAGAAGATTTGACCCAACATTTTCTGTGTTTTTTTATTGGATTGTGTTTTTTGTGTTTTTCTTGGCTTTCGGATATTGGGCATTGTTTGACGGTTTATGTTGCTCTTTGTTTGTATTTTGTTTGGAACGTCTGGAATTAATATCGGGTCAGTCATTTTTGTACTTTTTTTTTGATTCTTTTTGTGATTTATATCGCGGTAACGAGGACCCTTTGAAATCAACGTTTCTCGTTGGTTTTATATGTGATTCAGTTTACTTCTATGGTTTTATTTGATTTGCATTATTGTCTTGTGGATTTTTTAATTTTTTTATGTTGTATTGTGTGTAATATTGTAACCCGCTGTTTTCCGCGTGTTGGTTTTCCCGCCATTATTACATCATTTTTTCTGCCATTTTTATATTGTATTCCCGCCATTTTGGTTGGGCGGAAGTTGTCACGTTATCTCGTGCAGTTCCCCGTGTGTAGTTTCTTTGTTTATTTTTTATATATTTTTTGTCGGACTGACCTGTAGAGTTATTGATTACATATTTTGCTACAGAATTGATCTGATTTGGTGATTTATTTTGGAATTAAATTTGTAAATCAATTTGGTACCTAGTGATTTGTAGTAAGTTCTGGATTTGTATCCTTTAATGGTAATTGTTTACATTTTATCCGGAACCGGAAGTAGATTGTTGACTGGTTTTTAGTATTTGCTGAGGTTCGGAGTGGGATAAATTTGGGTAAACTTAGTTTTTATGCCTTGTGATCCTTCCGCTGATTGTTTTGTCTTTTTAAAATTGATTTTTCAAGTCACTTGGATATTTCGTGGATCTGTTTGCCTTGTGACGATTTGAATAGACTGATTCGCTGTATTCTTATTTTATTTTATTTTTGCTTCCCATTTTTATTTTGTTCTACCTCAGAATATTTTGTTTTTTTATCATTTTATTTATCCACGCGTCCATTTGGTTATTATATGCATTTATTGTTTGTGAGTCTGTACTGCTGGTATTAAATATAAATATAATTTTTCAGTCAGACTCAACTGTGTTGTTTAATTAAATATTGAATATCACAAATTATGTCGCAACTTCCAAACCATCCGTCAAGTGGTACATTTCACGGTGCTTCCGTTACACAGGCACTTGCAGATTCGACAACTACTCCGTCTCCGATTGGTCGCGGTAGAGGTTACTTCTTAAAATCGCAAACCTTTGACGACAGTTATCTACCGAAGCTCGGTAGCCGTCTTGGTTCCTCGGTAACCCCCTCTACGCCATATTCACCGCCTTATTATAGTCCACCACTCTTTGATGACACTCCACCTCGCGGAGGACCTGTTCAGAGTGTTATGTTTACATCTCCTAGAACCGCTTCACCGAAGTTAAAGTATGACGGCAGTGGTGGTTGGAAAGCTTTTCTTACCAAGTTCAGCACGTTTGCTGATATTCAAAACTGGAATGCACGTGAACGCCGGAATCAGCTATGTTGGTGTCTTGAGGGCAAAGCAAGTGAATTTTTTGCGACCACCTTGGAGTGTGACCCGGATATTGACTATTTCTATTTACTTCGTAAATTGGAGCAACGGTTTGATCGTCAACCTCGCGAGGACACTGCTCTCCGTCAGTTCCATTTGTCAAAACAAAATCCGGAGGAGTCGCTCGGGGAATGGGCTGAACGTATTTTGAGCCTGGCGACCCATGCATTCAGATCCTCATCTGAGGAAGCGCGTTATCGACATGCCATTTCCCAGTTTTGTCTCGGTGCCTATGATGAAGCCGCCGGTGAGCAGGTGTATGTCGCACAGCCGACATCTATAGATCAAGCTATAGACCGTATACAAAGCATAATGGATGCACGACATGCCATTCGAGGTTTATCCCGCCGTCAACGTCCGCCAGCGTTGTCGCCCGTTCGGCGGGCCGACTCGCTTGATTCCCTAGCCTCCAGTGGCAAGTCTGTTCGCTTTGATAGCCAGCCAGAGCGTTCCTCTGCTGATAGGTCTGATACCGATCGTTTACAGGAACGAGTAGAAATTTGGAAACCGCCCTGTCGCGAGTTTCTGCTATAGAGAAGTCGGTAGATGTGCTAGTACAAGCCGTCACGCGCCTTACGGAGACCATAAACTCTGATAAACAGTCTGCATCCAGATCGCGTACCCCAGATAAGTCCTTCCGTTCAGACGGTAGTTTTTGCTCCGATCGCCGACTTTCCAGAAGTCCGACACCTGTTAAGTGGAGACACCGGTCGCCCTCGGTTAATCGCGATAGTAATCCATCCCGGGGTATTGGGAAGGTGCCGTTTTCGATAGATCCGCCGAATAAACTCCCCAATACTGGTACTTGTTTTAACTGTGGCCAGCCGGGGCATTTCCGCCGAGAATGCCCAGCTTTAAACAATTAGGGGTTGACTCAGCCGGCCGAGAGTTAACCCAGATTTCTTCTAGGCCTACTAAAGAGCAACAGTTGGAAGAGCGTAATGAAGTTATCGGTGCGATTAAGAATTTTGGTACCACTTGCGTCGGCCCACCCATTGGACGGGCTAAGTCCATTGGCACAACATGTGCTATTAATGTAAAGTTACAGGGTCGCCATAAGGTTAAGGCCGTTCTGGATACAGGGGCGGAGAAAAACATTATTTCACACGCTGTGTATAATAAGTTGCGTCCGAAGCCGAGATCTATGGGTAAAGTTGCCATGACGGGTGCTGGCACGGATATGCGTATGAATGCTTTCATTACTGAACCTATTCAATTTTCAATAGGTTCCCAGGAATTTTTTGAGGAATTTTATGTTGCTCCCATTTACGATGAAATGTTATTGGGGTTATCTTTCCTTATGGATCATGGTACAAAAATTGATTTAACAACCAACACTTTATTTTTAGGGACCCACCAGGTTGCTCTGCAATCAGATAACCGGGACCTTAGTCATGTTTATGTGTCTACGACACAGTCTATTGTGGTTCGAACCCAATACGGTCCATGTTTCACGCTGTTCACTGAGCAGCCCACTTAAAGATTTTATAGTCGATTCTAGAGATCATGTCATTCACAAACGAGTTTTAGTACCCCGAGTTCTTAACTGTGGAGGTCAGGAAGCCACAGTATGTTTTGTTAACATCTCAGATGATCGGGTGGTCATAGAGAAAGGTGAGGTGGTTGGTTGTGCCGATGAGGTTGAAGTTGTGCCTGCCCCCCAGACTGATAAGGGCCCAACTTGCTTGTAGGATAGGTCAGACAGTAGATACCTTGCCCGACCATTTAACCGATTTGTTTCAGAGGTCTGCTGAACATCTTAGTGATGATCAAGCTGACAGATTGAATACACTATTAGTAGAGTATCAGGATGTGTTTGCTAAGAGCGAATTCGATTTAGGCAATTTTACTGCCCTTACTCATAAGATAGACACTAAGGATGCCCCGCCTGTTAAGGAACGCCTTAGGCGTACCCCCGATCATTTTGCGGGGGAGGAGGAAGAGCATTTGGGCAAAATGCTAGATGGTGGAATAATTGAACCCTCTAATTCTGACTGGGCTTCTGCCCCTGTTCTCATTCGTAAGCGCGATGGTGGTGTCCGCTGGTGCATTGATTACAGGAAGGTTAATGCCGTAACTGTTAAGGATGTTTTCCCTTTACCTCTAATGGATGAGTGTTTAGATACCTTGTCTGGTAATCAGTGGTTCTCTAAGTTGGATGCCTAACTCCGCATACTATCAAATTAAGATTGATGAGCCCGACCGCAAGAAAACTGCCTTTCTTACTAAGTATGGGCTGTACCAGTTCCGTTCCATGCCTTTTGGTTTATGTAACGCCCCGGCGACTTATGCACGTGCCATAAACTTAGTCATGCGTGGATTTCTTTGGAATACTGTTCTGGCCTTTTTGGATGACATGTTGGTCATGGGTGTTGATTTTGACAGTCATCTACAGAATCTTAGTCAGGTTTTTGATAGATTACGTACTTATGGTTTACGTCTCAAACCCAAGAAATGTGTATTGTTTCAGACCAAGGTAGAGTTTCTGGGCCGCATTGTTAGTCGGTCTTGTGTCGAAATGGGACATCAGTATGTGGAGGCTGTTAGGGAGTGGGCAGTTCCCCAGAGTAGTAAGGATGTGGAGAGATTTCTTGGCTTTGCTAATTATCATAGGGCTTTCATTAAAAACTATGCCCATTTAGCCGCACCGTTATATTTGGTGACAGGCAAGCAGGATTTTGTTTGGGGACCTGAACAAGTTAGATCATTCGTGGACTTGAAACATGCCCTTACTTCAGCCCCGGTTTTGAAACTACCAGACAAAACTGGTCAGTTTATTCTAGACACTGACGCTTCTGATAGGGCGATAGGTGCAGAACTTCTGCAGATTCAAGGTGGTGAGGAGTGTGCTATCGGGTACGGTAGCTTTGCTTTGTCTTCTGAGCAACGCAATTATTGTACTACTCGAAAGGAGTTGCTCGCTGTTGTCCGGTTTGCTAGGATGTTCAGACATCATTTGTTAGGGCGAAAGTTCACGGTGAGAACTGACCACCATAGTTTGATCTGGCTAATGAATTTTACAGAACCCCAGGGTCAACTGGCCCGTTGGCTAGAAGAGCTAAGTCAGTATAATATGGTCGTGGAAACCGTTGGCTAGAAGAGCTAAGTCAGTATAATATGGTCGTGGAACACCGACCCGGACGCTATCATGTCAATGCAGACGCTCTTAGTCGGTCTACTGAGCCCCCGTGCAAGGAGTTTCACGTACATGTTAAGTTGCAGGATTTACCCTGTGGTGGCTGCCGCTATTGTACGAGAGCACATGACGGTTGGTCAAAATTTGTGGAGGAGGTGGATGATGTCGTTCCCCTCTCTCTGGCTCGTCAGACCAAATCAAAAAGTTCAGATCCGGTTTCTAACACCACGGACGTGTATTCATGTTCAGTTATGAGAATTGAACTTGACAGTAAAAAATGCCAAATAATTCGGGTTGATCCCGATGAGGCGGGAATTCAACTACCGGATAAGATTGACTTAAAAACCGAACAAGAGACCGATTCTAACCTCACTTTGTTACGAGAGTGGTTGCAACATGGAACCCAACCGAGTGAGAATGAGCATTTTCGAGCTAATAAGCCTACCAAATATTACTGGATTAATCGAGCGTTGTTCACTCTAGATAATAACGGCATTATCTGGCGAACATGGAAGTGCGAAGACGGAGACCGCAAACTGTTGGTGGTCCCACAACCCCTGCAAGGAGATGTGATTCGACTCAATCACGATTTGCCATCGTCTGGCCATCAGGGTATTTGTCGCACAAAATCCCGGATATTACAAAATTACTATTGGTATAGACTGAGTAGTAATGTAGAACTTTTCGTTAAGAGCTGCAACGTTTGCAGTACAAACAAAAAGCCTTCTCGTCATGCCAAATTTCCTCTTATGTTATACCATGCCGGTGAGCCCATGGAACGCGTACATCTTGACTTTCTCGGACCCCTGCCAAAGTCTACTAACAGTAACGAGCACATACTGATGATGGTAGATCAGTTTACTAAGTGGGTGGAGTGTATTCCCCTACCATCTCAAACGGCTGAGATGACTGCGAAAGCTGCCATCAATGAGTTTTTTACACGTTTCGGTTATCCGTTAAACATTTACACTGATCAGGGACGTAATTTTGAGAGTCAGTTGTTTAAAGAAGTGTGTGATCTGCTCCGGATCCAGAAAACGCGCACTACACCTTACCGGCCTTCCTCGAATGGTCAGGTAGAGAAGTATAATCGGACGTTGATGGATTCCGTGAGATGTTTCGTTGATAAAAGTCAGCGCAACTGGGATGAGTTTCTTCCCCAACTTGCCGGAGCCATGCGTTCTTCGGTCAACCGTAACACTGGTTTTACACCAAACCGTCTCATGCTAGGTCGTGAAATTAACCAACCCGTTGATATTATGTTTAAACCACCTAAACCATATACTAATCAGTCTAATGAGGAGTATGTAGCTGAATTAGAGAAAAGTTTGCATTCTGTGCATGAATTAGCTAGGTCTAAGCTTCAATCTTCCCAGGCCCGTATGAAACGAGACTACGATTTGAATATTGTGCAACGGTCTTATAGTGTTGGAGATTTTGTATATGTAGTTGATACGGCTGTAGTTAAAAATCGTAGTAGGAACTTAAGTTCTCCCTGGAAAGGTCCTGGTATGGTTGTTGAAGTTTTGACCCCTTACTTGTATAGAGTTCAGCTAAAAAATTCAGTAAGTGTCATGAATCATGATAGGCTTAAGTTGTGTTGTGATCGTCAGGTCCCTCAGTGGTTGGAAAACTTTAAGAAATCTTTTGAAGGTACTGGAGGTGGTGCTGCTGTTGGAGGTGGTGCCCGAGCTCACGGGCGCAAGAAGTTGTATTGTGTTTGTAGACGGCCAGATGATGGAAAGTTTATGATTAGTTGTGATAAATGTAAGGAGTGGTTTCATGGAAGTTGTGTAGGTGTTACTTCCGAGGAAGGTGCTGAAATGGATGAGTATATTTGTAAAGATTGCTGTAGTAGGTGATGTTTCAGGTAATTCTTCTGTGGAAGTTAGAAGTCAGGATAGTTCTGAGCAACCTGGTGGTCTTCGCTGTAGTAAAAGACCTAGAAAACCCATTGTTCGCACATTTTACAGCCAATTGTGCACTCCAGGGGTGGACTGGGGTCCTTCTTGGGTAGTGTAAATTTATCTGGGTAAACAAGGGGGGTGATTTTATGTATTGTTTTTAGTTTTATGTTGTTTATTTACAGATCTTGTATGTACGTTTTTTGGGGAAAAGGGGATATTTTCAACATGCCTAGATGTAGAAGGTCTAACCGTGCTCCGGTGCCGGTGCGGGGGCTATTGCGTTTACAGCATTATGGGACTAGTTATGTGGGGCTCATGCCCGGCATTAGGGATCCACCAGAGGTGGAAGTGATGCCTTCGGGTATCCGTGTTCGTCGGGAGGGCGAGTCCTCTCGGCGGGTGGCCAACTTTTCCGTATCTGTTGACCCGCAGGATCAACGACGGATCATGGTCCTGGAGGGACGTTTCAGAGAGGCGGACTGGGAGCGCCTTTTGCGCCCAGCCCGCTCCTCCCAGTGCGGAATATGTGGTGTGTTTTGCCGTCATCTTCGCCACCACGTGGTATTCCAACATCTACCCGGGGTGTTCGAGCCCCATAGGGAAGTAAATGAGGAGATGCTGATGGTTCTCAGCGCGGGACTCGATGTTCTCGCAGAGGGGCTGTTGGGTCCGGGCCACTTGGGGCCGGATCTCCTTTGCCATCCTGCCATCCAAACTATCCCTCCGAATGCTGGTTTCGAGGTGAGGGATCTCCAGCGTGTATGGAGCATTTGTAGAGGGCTGGGGGTCCCCCCTCCTTGGAATCCATCTCTCCAGCGCCCTACCACTGTGGCCGAGCTATGCCACTGGCGCTGTCTGCATGCCCTTTTGGTGGCTGCCACTCCAGCATCGCGCCAGCGTTTTTTATATTTTCTGGGCCGGCCGCAGGGGCGGGGTTTGCCACTGGCTACTTTTGCCTCCGCCCCCGTTTCATTGGGAGCGGAGGATGATGCAGGTGCTATAGATGAGGATTTGGAGGAGCCGGAGCCAATAGAGTTAGAGTAGGCCCCGGCGTTCTGTAAATATATATATAATTGTACATATGTTATTTTTGTTTCAGTCGTTAACTAAATTGATTTTTTTAAAGTTTTCTTTTTCTATTTTTTTTTTTTGTCTGTCATTTGTAGACGATGCCAGCTCTTGGAGAAGCACCCGAGTCTTGGGTGACAGTTCTTTTCCAGTCTTCTAGCAGTTCTTTTCCAGTTTTTTAGCAGTCTTTTAGCCATCTTTTAGCAGTTCTTTTCCAGTCTTTTCAGCAGTCTTTGTAAAGTGATTCCAGTTTGATTCAGCCTGATTTGTTTCCTTGCTGATTTTGGCTTGATTGCCGGCTGTGATTTCCTGTTAGATATAATTAGAAAACCCCTCGACCCTCTTTTTGTAAACGGGGGGGGAGTGTGGTGAAGTTTCATGGTGCTTCCCGTAATCGGCGGGATGTGCACTGGCAGTTGTTTGGATTCCCGCCCTGGGAGCAGAGGTGTGTGACGTTCTGGATGCTGATTGGTGGAGCTGCTCACGTGGAAAGCTGACTTGAGGAGTCAGGGACAGTTCTGTGTGTCCTTCTTCTGTCTATCGACCAGGTAAGATGTGTTTTGTTTGATAAAGTATTTTTCCAAGTTTGTTCAGCACAGCAACGCCTCGGCTAAACGAAAACCACCTCAATATAAAAATTAATATTGTCTGTGAAATAATAAAAAGTTTGTCTTTTTATTTTCATCAATTTTATAGAGTGTAAAAAATTAAGTTTTTACAATAAGTGGTCATTATTAGATTATTTTGAAGCAAATGTAATTTTTTTTTCAACTAAATAGATCAAGTAATTAAATAAATCTACTACACAACAACATGGATAAAACATATATAATTCAGATTTTATATATTATGAGGTTAGTTTATACATCAGTGTAAAGTTAATCATCAGCAAGTACGTTATCTGACAGTAACGACAACTCCAAATGGCACAGGTAAAGTACCGATTAGAGTTACGCCGCCTGATCATAGTACCCGATAGCTGGAGATGGGCTATTCGAAATTCCAAATTACATTATTGTTAATAATTGCTATATTCAATAAATTTATTAATTTATTGAATTATTTAATAAATTACATTAATTTTAAAAAATTATTATCTTCACTTCTTGAAGTCGCCAGAGGCACAATCCTCAAAAGAACCTTACATTGAGACGATCCCGCCTCACTTATTGCTATATTATTGCTAAATATATAATATGAAACGTGTAAAGATATCATTTACAATCATATGTAAGACATTATAGACTCAGTAGATTGTCCATTGTACAATATCTGTTTATGTCATCACATAAATATAATCTTTGTTGGTAATATTCAAAGGAAAATAAAAGCATTATGAAAAAAAGTACGTTTTAACACCAGTTTGATGGCCGTTTTGTTGCATTGCCAACTACTTGACGGTTATAAAAAGAAGTACGTTTTAACATGAAAATACTAATGTTATCTATTTACCTATTTGATGCGTTACAATTCCTGGTGGGGTGTTACTCTTTAACGATCGTCGAGGGCGTGGTCGTTCGATTACACTTACTGACCACCGATTGACCTTACCGGCGTTTGTGAAGCCCTGGTCAATTACATGTATACAGGAACTTAACCTGAAAATGTAAATGAAATTGAAAGATGTGTTTAAGAGAAATCCTGGAAACAAAATAAAGATCATGTGAAAAGTCGGAAGAATTAAGTTTTACGCAGAGAATCATGTATGTCAGGAACAAGTATCTACCCATAACGTTTCGTCCTTTTACATTCATGAAACTAGAAAATTGAAATTTACTACTAGATAATGTTATTGTCGTCTTATAAAGATATTTATCTGCACAAACTGGATTAGTTCAAAATAAAATGTAAGGGATCTGGTCAACTCGCCCCTAACCAACTCGCCCCCATTTTACCCATCTCGCCCCCACCGCCAACTCGCCCCACTATTTAATTTATTTCCATACCAACTCGTCCCCACTACTTCGTTTTCCTATGCTATCTCGCCCCCAATTTTTTCTTTTTACCTTCATTATATGGTATTTTTTATACGGGAAAATTGCAATTGCGGTAAAACATTTTTTAAAATAATATCCCAGACAGCATGACAACGTTGGCATATGGTTGTACTGTTGGGTGACCGTTGGAATTGGATTTACAACGTTGGTCCTACGTTTTAATTTCAATGTAGAATTTACAACGTTGGTCCAACATTGTAATTTCAACATTGGATTTTTAATGTTGGCTCAATGTTGCCCTAATGCTGTGATTTCAACATTAGATTTACAACGTTGGTCTAATGTTGGGCTAACATTGTAGATCCAACATAAAAAAGCATTAAGTGGCAAAGTAAAGGGTGGTCACATTTTGTTAGCTTACCATTGTTGGACCAATAATGTCGCAACATTGAAATTCTAACACTGGATTTTAAACGTTGGCTCATCGTTGGTCCAATGTTGTAATTTCAACATTATATTCACAACGTTGGTCTTATGTTGGGCCACCATTGTATATCTAACATAAAAAGGAATAAAGTGGTAAAAACCTGGTTATATTTTGTTTGCCAATGTTGGACCAACAATGTGGCAACATTGAAATTCTAACATTGGATTAACTATATTGGGTCAACGTTGGGCCAACATTGTTATTCTTACATCAAAGTGCACAAATTTGAGTTTATACATGCACGCTGGACCAGTGTATATGTTGTAATCACTAATTATTACTATTACATGTGTAACAGGGTTCGAAAATACAAGCAAACCTCGGATATTCATATACAAAGTTTTGTTATCATAAGCAATATCTATTAGGGTATTTACATTCCTTTCTTTTTACACCCTATAACATAAAACAAATATATATCAGAATACACTAAAACGCATTGCATTTACATGCTCATGGGCTCTACATCCATTTGTATAACACATAACAAAATATATTTATATTGATATTTTGGTTCAGACTAATAAATAAATATTTTCATATATCGTTAAACCTACTAGTTTTCATGTATATGGATTATGACTTTATATTAACATAGATATATAAAGTAACACACACACACACACACGCACACGAACGATTAATGGCTTTATATACATGTATATACGGACAATGACACACATATATTACATACCAAAGTGTAACTTTGCGTGAAAACACACTTATGTAATACCAGTATATTCTTTATATAATTTCACCAGGTAACCTAAACAAAACAATATATATGAGGTTTACTATGGTGCTTATATTATAGCCATCATTTATCGCAATCATTTGTATACCCATATGAACCTTATAACGGCTCATCGATACAAAATAACCTAAGTATAATTGTTAAAATATATAATGGTTTACCGTATACAACAGGTGTTGTTGATATTTATAAAAATAGATGACCTCTTACAATCACGCCTTTGCTCACGGTGATGTGTTAGTAAAAAAGAATCAAAGAAAAGTGTAAAAGAGCTTTATTAACTACATATATAGAAAAGTACAATAAATATATATAAATGTCAATAAAAAGAAAGGGATTTGAAAGGACTGGGCAACGGGTAAACTTACCTAAACTTAAAATATAGATGTGTATATAAATGACACCACCGCCATGTCCAGTGTCTTTGTTTCTTGTCCGAATTACCCACCAAAACATTGACCAATGAAAACCTATCTAGTCAGTTTAAAAGGGAGATAATTATTAACCCGAAAGAACCTAGAAACTAGTATACCCCTTAAAGAAATTGACTTGATTATTAAATAAATAACTTATGCTAAGATCTTAACTAAGTGTTAATCAACAAGTTATGGTTAGTACTCAATAATAAGACTAATTAAAACTAATTAAATAATAATAAAATCCTAACACGGCTACACATGTATTTTTGTTTAAATTATTTTTTTTATTATGATGATGATAATCATGTCATACAATATTTTACACCCTTAGGTTTGAAATACTAGTATCCAGTATTTTAATTTATGTTTTTGTACCTATTTAAAGCAATTGCTTTAATAAAATGAACATTAAAGTATTTACATAAAAGTAATAAAGAATGATAACTCAAATATTTAAAAAAAAAAAAAAATGAAAATTACTCATAAAATAGTACTGATTTTTAGTCTAGGCATTTTTGTAAATATGATAAAATCCATTCAATTTCATTTTTCAATTTTACATGTATACAGACATTATTAGAACTTGGATTGGATTTTTTTTACTTTACGATAAAGGGTCAAAAAGTAATTTTTTCATTTTTATCTGATTAATTTGTAGATCTGACTGCAAGTTTAAACTTCCATTATGTCTTATTTGTGGATTCATTATTAACATTTATGAATAAGACATCAACAAAATCTCAGACAGTTTATTTCAAGTGTTAGTATTAAAAGGTCACGAGGTGGAAAGTCATATTGGTTAACATACAGAAAAATTAAAAGGAATGTATCTAGACATATTCTTGATTTGACAGACAATTCTACTGTTTACAATGAACTACCTAATTAAAATGACGATTTAGACCCTGCAATGACATCGTCTAACACAAGTCAGCATGAAGATGCAGAAAGTGATCAAGGAAGAGAAGTCACCTATGAAAAAAAAAAACAAGATGAATATGAAGTTTTAGAAGAATCAGATTTTTTTTTGACTCTTCAGAGGATTCATCATCCGATGAAATTTATGAAAATGAAAATATTTTATCAATTCATGAAAACTTAAAGGAATGGGCAGTTAATTTTCAAATACCTCTTACTGCCTTGGGAGCTTTACTAACAATTTTGCGTCTAGTTTTTCCTTCATTACCAAAAGATCCACGTACAATTATGAAAACTAAAAAACAGTATAACATTTTAAATATATGTGGAGGTTCCTACTATCATTTTGGTATTATGAATGGTATTCAAAATGTTTTAACAAATTTAGAAATAAATTTGCATCGAGATAGCTTTTGTTTTGAAATTCAAATCAATATCGACGGATTGGCTTTATTCAGGAGCTCAAGCCACCAATTTTGGCCAATTTTAGGAAGTATACGCAATATTGAAAACAACAAACCATTCATCATTGGGTTATTTTCAGGAACAATAAAGCCAAATAATCTAAATGAATATTTGAAAAGGTTTTTGATGAATACAATTTCATGCATTAAAATGGATTTGAGTTAGAAGGAAAAAACTGGAACATAATTTTGCATTCTGTGATCTGTGACACACCTGCCCGTGCATATGTAAAATGCATAAAATTATACTCTGGCTATCATGGATGTGATAAATGTGAACAAACTGGAAAATAGATGGGATAAATGACATTTCCAGAAATTGATACAAATATGCGAACAGACAGGTCATTTAACCTTCAGTCTGATAAAGAGCATCATTGAGGAAATTCTCCCTTTTTAGACACTGGAGTAGGAATGATAAGCCAATTTCCAATTGATTATATGCACCTTGTTTGTTTAGGAGTCACTAGACGTATTTTGTTAATGTGGATAAAAGGACCTTTACTTTGTATAATTGGGCCTGGGGCAATCAAAAAAAATTCAACTTCACTGGAGAATATGAAAAACTTCATTCCTAGTGAATTTGCAAGAAAACCTAGGTCACTATCAGACAATGAACGCTGGAAGGCAACAGAATTCAGACAGTTTCTCTTATATACAGGTCCATTAGTCCTAAAAGGAATTATACATTCAAACAAGTATAATAATTTTATGCTTTTTTCAATCGGAATTCATTTTTTGTTGAATAATGCTTTACAGGTTGAATATAATCAATATGCAAAGGAATTACTAGAAACCTTTGTAAGACATTTCTATGTAATGTATGGATATGATATGGCAGTTTACAACATACATGCATTAGTGCACTTATCATCCGATGCCTTAAATTTTGAAAGCCTTGATAACGTATCATCATTTCCATATGAGAACTTTCTTCATAACCATGCTTGAAGACATTGAGACTAAATGTGTTTCAATCCATACAGAAACAGAAATGTTGCATTTCCACTCTGTGATGCAATTTGGTGACATTTTATTATTATTATTGCTGTTATTAATAAATATGAAGTCCATGTTTAATTTCATTAAGGGCAGAAAATATGTTTGCAATAGTAGCCTTTGCAGAAAATAGTGAAGTGGAATTGATTCCAACAGTCTGGATAACAGAAAACCAGAAACAGTGCTACTGGCCAAACTATAAGAATTTTACAAAAACTCAAGTTGCTGTGCGACAAGCCATAGTGCCAAATTCAAAAGATTTTGTGAAATGGAATATTAAAAAAATTATGTATGAAACAAGTAAGTTTGTAAAAAATATATTTGTATTAATTATTTAACCTAGTAAAAGTCCTAAATTTTGAATCTTTTAAATGAATGCCTTGTGAAATTGGATTTCACTAAACAATTGGTGCAAAAGGTAAAGACTCTTGAGTATGATTTAATTAATACATATGTTTTAAACTTTTTAAAATTGCACACCAGACACACACATACACACACACGCACGCACACACACACACACACACACACACATACACACACACGTAATGTTATAAAAATAACATTTTTTAGTGTTGATCATTTAATATAATAATAATATTTAAAAAAAGATAGAAATATACCAATTTCAAGAATACTGATCCCACTTTTTCACTTGAAAATCCAGATGAATACAGCAAAGCAAGATAAAAGCTTAAGCTTGCTGAACACCAGTCAGAATTACAGACAGAGGCTGAAAATGACCCTGACTTCGTACCAGCAAAGAGAAAAAGATGACTACAGCAAAGCAAGATAAAAGCTTAAGCTTGCTGAACACCAGTCAGACTTACAGACAGAGGCTGAAGATGACCCTGACTTCGTACCAGCAAAGACAAAAAGAAGGTAGTAGATTTAATGCATAACATAAAATTAAACAACAATGAAAAAATTACTTTTAGTGTATTACATGTCACTGAAACATTAAGAAGAGAACCTTTTTGATTTTATTCATTTGTTTAAATTACGAAGCTTAAAGTTATATTAAAATTAAAAAAATTGTTTTGAGTTTTTATTTTATTCAGTGTTCTTTAAGAGAGTTTACTCTGAGTTTTAATAGAACAAGGTATATTTGAAGTGTGTAACATTTGTTATAAAATACAAGTTGGTTTTCTTGTTAAATATCAGATTAAGTGCTAGGTAACTGTTAACTGGCCATCAACTGGAATGTTTCAGTTTTATATATAACATATTCATAAAATTGAGTATACATGAAATTACAAATGATTGTAATCTTATTTACAACTAGAATCAACCCAAGATATGATGAAAACGAAGATGAAAGTGAAGATGATAATCCATGTCGCAAGTCACCGAGAAATAGGATCAAGTCGCCAAAGAAAGGAAAGATAAGAAATTTCCCTGATAACCCACATTGCCGGGTTTACCGTCAATTTCATCAGCAAGTCTTACAAAGATATAGGTCAACCTCACCACCACCAAGCCACAAAAGACGCAACTCAATATTATGCTCAAGAAGCCCATCACCAGACCTTATTAGAAAGGCTAATAAAGTGTTGGTAACATCAACACCAAGGACAAACCACTCAACAACTCCCTCAGGTACTTACATCTTTTGAAGTAAATTGATTTTCACAAAAAGCTATTAACATGAAGTGCTTATTATTTCCAGTTTAATCTGATTAGAGTTGGTCGTGTTATCAGTTTCTATGAAATCTTCAATGTATCTAATGTGAAGGTGTTTTATTGTAAGCAATTAATTTAAAACAATTTGTGTAAAATTTTTCAGCAGTCGATGAAGTATGCTTTGTATGACTATATAATATAACACATTTAAAACAAGTATTGTGAGTGGCAAAAAATATTATTATTGTACTAGTACATGTATTTCTAGAAAACGTGTATAATAAAAAAATCGTTATAAATACACTTAGATTATAATACTGAACATATATTACAATTTTTTTGTATGTTTTTTAGCTTTCGAAGTGAAACTGCTTACAGCAATTGAGCAAGTGAAAGCTCAAGTTAACAACAACACAAAGTTGCTGCAAACAATTTTAACAAAGTTACAGGGGTCTGTTGTATTGGAGGAAGACACGATCTCAAATGGTGACAGGAAATAAAATTTCCCAATTGACTCCAAAAATGAATTGGATTTTGTTGAGGAGTCTCTTGACTCAACAGACAATGGAAATAAATTGGTGAGTGCAATGTATGTAACATAAGTGTTTCCTTTGTAATTATTTAAATTTTGTTTATCCTCAAAAACATGCATAATGCAAAGAAAAACGTTTTCACTTTTCATGGTTATTGTTGATATATATAACTGAGTAATAATTGATAACCCTTTACTATGCAAGTTTTAAAAAAGATGCATGTAATATAAAAAAAGTTCACTTTGTCTCTAACTATCTGCCTGTAAGTCACAAATCAAAAATGCATTTTGATAGATATGTCTGACTACCTGTAAACTGTCTCTTTAAAAAAAAAAGATGAAATACTCGTTAAATTTTTTTTACAAAACATTGACCAGTTTTTAGAGCCTTGGACTAGATTAAACAATGTAATGTTTCATGCTTTTTACAAATAGATGAATTTTACTATATATGACCCTCAATATAAAAGTCCATCTTCTAATGAAAAAAAGTCTTGAATTTATTCGATGTGATGATGTATTGGCAATGAATAATTGCCATCAAATGTTTTAACATTGTAAATACAATGTAGTTATCTAAACAGTTTTAAAATCTACTATTGGAAGGAGTACAATATTTATCCGTATAGACGCATGCACGCGCTTATGTGTGTGTGTGTGTGTGTTGTTTTAATTATCCTAAAGGTCACTTTCCTTGGTAGGTAAAAACTCTTGGAGCTATTGGAGGAGAAAATGTTAAACAGACTGTTCGTCGTCTAATGGCCCACCTTATCTCAAACAAATTTTCCACAGGGATGAAGGAGGACAATTGGTATTTTCAGGTTTGAAATTAATGGATGTTATAAAAAGTAAGAATTTATGAAGTTCCTTACAGATGAGACTAAAACTTGATGTACTGGTTTCAAAATTTTTTTATCAAACTAATGACACAGAAAACCAGCTGTGGACAATACAGAGGATTAATAGTGGCTTAATCCTTCAAGCATTGTTAAAACTTCATCATAATATTTCTAATTGGATTTCTAATCTATGAATATGAATGATTTATAATGCAGTCACAGGTGTTTATGTTAATCAAGTCATCAAATTAAGTTTGATATTTTACTCATTTCATGATACATGTACCTGTATCCCATGTGATAATTTTGAATTTATATGAAATAAAAATATAATTTAAATAAAACTCTGAATACAAATACTAAATAACATTTCAAAACCTTTGTTGTAGGAGCTGTGAGATGTAATCGACTGCAAAATGGTGTAAGTGATTCTGACATAGAAAATGTTACAAAGGATTGGCTTCGATTTGCTGCAGATCGTTGTGGTGGAAGAAAGGCAAGAGAAGAGAAGAAGCAGCAGCAACAAACAAATGTCACAATATTATTTAAAATTGGTTTCTTTATAGTTACCACTATCAAATGACTTTTCAACCAAAAGCAATTACCATTTCAAGTCTCATAGAGACTTAACATTTATATTATTTTATGTATCAGAACAGAGAATACTCTGGTGTGTGTGTACATGAGTGAGAGACAGAGAGGGATTCATGTCAGCATTGCATTTTGTTTTCGGCTGTCGAGAGTAGTAGCTGAACATTGCTGATTTCTTGTTTACCAAGAGAATAACGTTACCCATTTTTACAAAACATTGTTTACCGCCAAACTGTTCTTGTTCTTCTTGTTCTCTGGTATAATTTCCATCCTCTGGTAGAAACACCATTACGGAGTATAAGTTCAATATTTAATATGTAAATCCTTGGAATGCTTACACCATTATATCACCCTTTCCAACACATCCATATTTTCTTTTAAACAGATTTTATATCATTGCGCAAATCGATTTCGTGTATCCACAAGCAAAACTTCAGGTTATGGTGCAGTTGCGCTGTAATAATGTCTAGTAATTTAATCAGACCATCCTGATAAACCAGAGTAGCTTTTCAACCTGTTTAAGTTGCTGCATGCAGTGTTGTTAATTGTAGGTTTTATTTTGTTCCTTTTGAATAATTGTTATTAGTTTTGCTACAGTTTTATGTATAAAAGGTCGGTGCTCAAGGAAATGGAGGGATGTATTTTACTCACACCAGCGGTTCCCGCTGATTGTTTTTTGTTTTGCTACAGTTTAATGTCAAAAGGTGGTGCTCAAGGAAATGGAAGGATGTATTTTCCTCATAACAGCGGTGATCCCAACTAAGGCAGGAATATTAAAAACAACAAAAATACAACAGAAGGAAATTTGTGTCACGTTTTCAAAACACGTGTTAGGACTGGGATATATCGATATATTTGGAGCTGGCATTTATGAATATAAAAATTAATCGATCTCTCTTTTCCTTTTTTTATGTATATGTATGTGTTACAAAGGTGTGTGTGTGAATTAAAAAAAGCTTTCTTGATATGTTGATGCGTTACATATATTATTATAGATCTATTCTATATACATATTTAATATGATATTAAAATAATTTTGAACTATATCTTTTTGTACATCGTAAGGCATTAATCTAATTTAATTAACTGGGTCTGGTTGTTCACATACAGTTAAATGATGGTTGAATTTTCAGAAAGTGTTAGTTAAAATTTTTTTAAAATCAAAATATGCTTTTTAAAATAAACTGTTTTTTCTGTTTTAAAATTTTGACCTGAATTACAGTAATGTCAAACTGATAAAGCTAATCTTATATATAGTTCTGTAAACAGCCAAACCCAGTTTTGAAGTCAATAATACTTTTATGTTTAGTACAAAAGTAAGATTTAAAATCCCTAAACACCAGATCCCATTACCTTATTATCATTTCCTAGACTTTACCATTACTATTTCAAAAGCAGTTGAACTGGTGACTTCACTTTGCCTCCAAGAGGTTTATACCAATGTAAGCCAAATAATAAGTTTGTAAATGCCAACACAGAACCAACATAATGCCAACCAAAGACCAACATAGAACTAACATAAGCAAAGCCATGTTGTTGCAAAATGCCAACAAAGAATCAACATTATGCCATCGAGAGGTCAACATAGAACCAACATTAGCCCAACCATAAGGTTAAAAATGTCAACATAGGGCCAACATGGTGCCAACGTTGGGCCAACGTAGAATCGACATAAGCCCAACTATAAGGTTGTAAAATGCCAACATAGGCCCAACGTAGAACCAACATAAGCCCAGCTATAAAGTTGCTAAATGTCAACGTAGGGCCAACGTTGGCCCAACGTATAACCAACGTTGACCTAACAGCAACATTGTGTTTGCCAATGTTGGGCCAACGTTGGGCCACTTTGCACGTAGAACGTTGGCCCAACGTAATCTTGAACGTTAGACCAACGTTGTCATGCTGTCTGGGATGTATTCCTTGGTGATTGAAAAATAATCGCCTATTAAAAACCATAGTCTTTAACTGCCTTCCAAAAACCATATTTTTTTATTTGATTGGTATTAATTTTTTTTTGTTTTTAAAAAAAAGGTAATAGATTATTAAATACTATATCCTTTAACTTCATCGGCAAATTTTAATGTTTTTTTCAATGTATTCATTGTTGTTTAGAAAATACTAATCTTACTTACTTGGTTTACTTGATCTTGGATCTTCCTCCATTTCCTGAAGCACCACATTCAGCGTAAAGTCTGCCATCACCTTCTCTTCTTAATGCTTTTACTAGGGATTAAAATTGAGCACTTCTTTGGAAAGAATAAAACAAGGGAAATCCATTAAACACTAGTGGAGAGGGTTGAAAAAAGTAAGATCAATAAAATTACCACTGGAGATGGCTAAGAGAGTTGAAATCCGTAAAACACTCTTAAGAGATGTCTGAAATAAACAGCTTTACCTTTACCCTCTCCAAATTTCTCGAACAACTTCTTGTTAATAGCTTTTTTCTTGCGGTGCTATTGTGATGGTGTTAACCCTCTTGGGCATTGTTTAATAATTAGAGAACCTATAATCCCTTTTCGAACACCAATCTCCAAAAGTTACTGACTAGATATACAATGTCATCATAAATCTCTGTTCTGGCTTCAACACTTATATCATTATCTCCAATCTGTAGGAAGACAACATTCCCTTGAATCGGATAACATGGTGCAAATCAAACTGATGAACTTTCTGCACAGTTCTCTCTCAAGTCTGTTGCCACGTTGAAACAATGGTTAGGATTATGGAACGCTATGACTGTCTAATGTTAAATATGATTGTGTTGTGCAGTCTGTTTGATGTAATGTTAAGTTGAATGTTCATTATGTTATGTTAAAACATCATTATGTTATGTCGACTTTTCATTGCGTTAAGTTAAAACACCACTATGTTAACTTAAAACATCATAATGTTATCTTGATCTGTCATGTTATGTTAAAACATCATTATGTTATGTTAAAACACCATTATTTTATGTCGACTTGTCATTGTGTTTTGTTAAAACATCATGTTACGTTAAAACACATTCTGTTAAGTTGACGTGTCATTATGTTTGGTAAAAACTTCATAGTAACATTCACCGTCCATTGTGGAAGTAAACGACAACTTTTTAAATTCGTTTAATTCACAAAATTGCGTCCTATCAGATGTCAAATGTCCTAGTAAGAATAGGTTTGGGGAATTTGGCTACCAGTTTTGAAATGAGAAGATATTCCCAGACATTGTGCATTTATTATCTGAACATGAAATGAACATACTGGGAATGATTAATAAGGAGGATATGATAAAACTTCGGAATGCTTGCACAATGTATGGTCGATGCCAACCACCAAGGACAAATCACAGATGTTGTTCCCCGCAATTTGAAATACCAAAATCTATCTTGAATGATTTTATCCTTGATGGGACTCATGTTAGTGATATAGCAAAACTATTAGTGTTTCTGAGAAGACTATCTATCGCAGAATGCAACAGTATAATCTACGTGTTGAAAATTTCTCGGAAATAAGGGATGATCAACTTCTTCTCGAAATGCGAAACCTTATCAGAGAATTTCCGTTTTGTGGTGAAATTATGCTCCGTGAACTTATAAAACGGAGAAGGGGGTTTAAAGTACAAAGATGGAGGCTTCGTGATGCTTTGCACATGCAAGACCAAACGGGAATAAACGAACGAAGAGCTGGTAGAATTCACAGAAGGGTGTATAATGTACAAGGGCCCAACCACCTTTGACACATAGACACTAATCATAAATTGATCCGTTGGCATTTTGTTTTTGTTGGGGGTATCGATGGCGTTACCAGACTTGTAACATTTTTACAATGTAGAAACAATTATAAATCTGAAACAGTTCTAGACTGTTTTCTATCTGGGTTCACTAATTTGGACTTCCACAGAGGGTTAGATCCGATCAAGGTTTAGAAAATGCTCAAGTTGCTGATTTCATGGTTTCTGCTAGAGGGCCCTAGTAGAGGAAGTATGATTACCTAAAAGAGTGTTCATAACCAAAAGGTAGAAAGAATGTGTAAGGATGTGTATCAAGGTGTTATGAGTTTCTACTACAATTTGTTTTACTTCATGGAAGAACAAAAAATGTTAGACCCACTAAATGACACCCACATGGCAGCATTACATATCACATATTCATCTAAAATTAATAAGAAACTTTACATATAGAGGGAAGCCTGGGCAAGACATCGAATCAGAACGGTTCATTCTTCTCCGCAAGCATTGTGGATTTGTGGACAGATACAGAGCCCAACTGGTATATCAGTTTCTGATTTGGAATATTACGGTGTTGAAGGAATCATCACTAATGAAGGAGAGCGAGATGATGATGCCGATACTCGGCCAATAATGAATCCACCATCATTAACTTTGACAGAAGATTGCATAAATGATCTTAGGGCCAATATTGTTTCACACCGGTCATCATTCAACTATGGAATAGACATTGTGATCTGAACTCCATAATATGTCACTAAATACAATCTAATACATTCCATAATATGTATTTGAGAATGCTAAGTCATATAATGAAAAAAGCTGCTGATCACCTGGTAGCTGTTGCGAATAGGATGGTCTTGGAAGGACCAATTTGGATTTATATAATTTTGAAACTTTAGATTCATTATTTTCAACTGTTTGGCTTATATTTTTTATGTATCAAACTTTTCGGTCTTAGTGTCACTGAAGAGGAATAAATTTCCGATATGTGCACATCTGGCACATCAAAATTTAACTGGTATTTGTATTATATATTTACAAACACATGGTATAAAGTTGCCGGAGTCATTTTCGATGATTTCATTACAAGAGTGTAGTTTAAAACCCAGTAATGGTTCTTCATCAGCTCCTGTTGCAAACTGAATGACAGAGTTCAAAGAAATACCATTTCTTCGTCCATCTACAAGAAGAAATTACACCTACAAGAAGAAATTATAAATAAATTTATGTCATGAAATATGACAGTACTAATAATAACATTCATTATTTTACTTCTCAATTACCTTAAAACATAACCCCTTACTTGGAGGGGATATTAAACAATAATTTTAATTTAGTTCTACAGACACTGTTTATACTGGATAGCCAAATCAAATCAGTGCAGATTTATGAAAAATATATACCAGTATTACGAATGTGTTTCTACTTTTAAATTAACAGTATATTTCTTTCCTGCTTTAGTGAACTGACACTTTTTTAGTCATTAGTAGGAAGTTTATAAATCCCCATGTGAAGTGCTTGGGGTTGCAAGTGTATCCCCTTTTTTTCTTTCACTAACCAATCCAACATAATTTATATAGCAGGTAGGTAGGTGCATGTTGTTTTTCTTCGCATTGGCAATTCTTCAGCCGTTCGGGATGATATCAAGTTTGTCCTAAACTCAAGTATTATACTATACACAAATTTATGTGGTGCATGAATATGTGTGAGTGTTTTTGATCTGCCTTGTACTTGTTCACACTGATGGTGACTTTTATAGTGCTAATTCACTGAAACACAATGTTACAGATTAAATGTTCACATTATAATGACGCTGAACCAACCAGTAAGGGCTAATAGCAAGGAAAACCACCTTTCCCACATGTGGTCGGTCTGACCAGGAGTCGAACCCATAATGATGAGAAACCTGAGAGTTTTAGGCAAATGCCTTAACCACACAGCCACTGCGACCCCGGTGGGGGTGACTTGGGGGGAAAACCAGGAAGCAGACCGCATATATCATGCTATTATGCCAGTACATATAGGTATGGCAGAATTTATTCCTTTCATTATTTATACACCAAATCCACTAGTCCCACACACAGGAGTCAAATCCAAGTTATAAAAGTGTTTAAACACATACTGTGGCTTCGGATAATCATATACTTAGGTTTCAAGTTCCTATCTCTATCAGTCTTGGAGGAGATGCACTACATTACAGAGAGATGCAAGGTCAGGGGGAAAACAATGTCCTAACCTTTTCTCCAAGAAGTCCAGGGATAATAATAAAATGCACATACTTGCAACGTCTCTCAGATATCTTACAAATGCAGCATATACATTTTGTTCATATCGTTTTTGGTTGCTTCCAATATCGCTGAACATTGGTGTAAACAGGCTGGTAATCATTCGAAACGAAAGAGTAACGTTGGTTTTATGGAAAAGGAAGATCAGAGCATGGAGATTCTAGCCTAAAATAAAAATAAAGACAGGAGATTTTGAAGTACTGATCCCATACTATTAGTTTTATGTAAAAATTTACATTAAATTTTGTAACAATTTTTCTGTTATATACCATGTTTTGATTCTGTAAATATATTGTATTTGTTTTTTGTTTTAGCAATATCATCTTTGTGGAATAATTTGAATAGTTAAACTGCTGATGTGTATAATTTATAACCTTCCAAAACTTCTGAAAAAATGTGACTTTGTCCTCAAATAGTCTTTAAAAGTCAAAAGATTTTCTTAAAAACTTTATCATGCAAATCTCTAACAACATTTTTAATGATATTTTTATTCTGTTTGAAACTTAATCACACAATTCTAGACAATACAAATAAGATAATTATATACTAGTAATTAATACACTTGTAAAATGAACATAAAATAACATTATATATATAAACAGCTCTTTCAATCTGACATCTTTTTGAGGACATGGTCATTCAAAGTAGATAGGCAATAATCATACCAGGAAAAGAAACCATAATGTATAAATCTACCATTATCAGTGATCATTGAGGTATAATTCCAGGTTCACATTACGCATACTTACAGCCAAAATGCCACTCACTGCTAATTATTTGATTTTGAATTTTGGACTAAACCATACTCTTTTGATGATTTTCTGAAAATTTTCTTTAAAACAGTTTCAACAAACATGGCTTAACTTGCTAGTGACCATTACCTCATACAGTCCTAGCTAATCCAGGCCTTCTCTCAATTTTTTTATGCATGACAATACATATATAACAAATATCTGTTAAATTTTGATGTGTCAGATGTGCACATTTCGGAAAATCATTCCTCATCAGTGACACTAGGGACCGAAAAGTTTGATAGATTAAAAACATACGCCAAACAGTTGAAAATTAATGAATCTAAAATTCCTAAAATATGTGAATCCAAATTCAGCTAAGGAATGTTTTGCATGAGGGAACAGACTTTAAGTTTTAAATAAATTTCAAAAATTAAGACGACTGAAAATTTTGCTAAATGGTATATTTTCTGACAGCACAAAGTACTGCCTACTGAGTTATGGATACCCTCGGGGAGTTTAGCTCCACGTGCAGCGGTACCTGCTCAGGTGTAGTAAATATATAACAAATACCTGCTAAATTTTGATGTGTGCCAGATGTGCACATTTCAGAAAATCATTCCTCATCAGTGACACTAGGAACCGATTCTGATTTCTGCATTCCCAAACAGAATGTCTGTATCAAGAAACTGGGAGATCTTCCCATTTTGAAGGATACTCAATGCTGCAGTGCCAAGTCTATTATTCGAACAAGACCGACCCGACTCGTCCGAGCGTATGGACTAAACAGAGCAATTCTCTAATGATAAAGTTCGTCCGCTAAACTTTCAGCCCGGGTTGCTGAACTCGACGGGTCAGGAGCCTGAGCAGGGGGGTGGGTACGCGAATTCAAACACACCGACCGTAATCGAAGTCTATTCCCAATAGTTTGCAACCCCAATTTCATACGTTCGCTTTATGTTAACGATTCTATCATGTTAACATCGATCTTTTCCTCTTTAAATCTTGAAATCAAAGTGGGAATTCCTACTTCTTCAAGACACTTCTCCATCTTAATTAACCACTAAAAACACGGATGATTATCGCTCTATACATTCTCCATACAGGAATAAAAGTGTGGGTACCGATTAAGACTAAATTTCGGATTTAATTACCGTTAGGAATTCAACGTAAAAAAACTTAATTTTCTGTGCTCTCCAAATGGTCTTCGCACTCAACATAATGAAAAGTCAACATAACATAAAGATGTTTCAACTTAACATAATGTGTTTTACTTAACATAGTGGTGTTTTAACTTAACGCAATGAAAAGTCGACATAACATAATGAAGTTTTAACTAAACATACTTATGTTTTGATATAACATAATGATGTTTTAACATAACATAAAGACAGATCAACATATCATAATGAACATTCAACTTAACATAACGTCAAACCGACTGCACAACACAATAATATTTAACATTAGACGGTAATGGTATTCCATATAGGATTATTATTCAGCCAATTTCTCAGCCTCTCCATAAAACTATGACCTAGTACTAGTTCTGAAGGATACGACATTTTGTAGCTCTGAGGCCTAGCTCTGTATATATTTATATATATTTCTTTGTGTATCATCTTTGATTTCTTTCAACCTGAATAATGTTGGTTACTAATTCACATAGAATTAACGAGACTTTTTGAATTAGTACCCCTTTTAACGCTAAATAAAGAGGGGCGAAAAGGAAAACCCAAGGGGCGAGTTGGTTAGGGGGCGAGAACGTTAGGGGGCGAGAAGACTAGAACTCGTTTGTAAGATGTGCACACACCCAAAGATTTAAAAAAAAAAACAAAAACGAAAACAAAACAAACAAACAATACAAAACGTTAACATCCCATTTTCAAATGAAAAGACTAATGTTTATCTATTTACTGTGTAGTGTTTTTCGAGCGACACATGAGTACGGAATTTGGCCGGAGAACCTATTCGACAGATATAGTACTGGCCGAGGCTATACAAGGACACATAATTACGTTTCCAAATGTGTCACCTGTCAAATGAGAAACACTTAAACAACCAAAGCACCATCTCAGTTGACCGATATTCCCCTGGGCTAAAGTTGGTCTAGATGTACAAGGTCCTTACGAACTACCTTGTCTAATAATCGTTACATAATTACATTTATAGACTTATTCTCAGGATTTCCAGAAGGTTTTGCCAGGCCTGATATATCTTCAAATTCAATTATTCACTTACTTATTGACGAAATCATTCCTATATACGGATGTCCTTTAGAAATTGTTACGGATAATGGCACAGAAAACACATCACGAGTTTTTAAGGAATCCCTTGAGGAACTTCAAATAAATCACGTGACAACCAATTTTTATAGACCGCAGGGCAATGTAAGGTGTGAACGATTACATAGAACACTAGGAGAATTACTAGCTAAACAGGTACAACAAAATCCAGACACATGGGATCAATTTTTAAATCTTTGCCTGGGTGGTATTAGATTTTATATTTCTGAATCATCTTAATTCTCTCCTTATTATTTAATGTACAATCGTTGTACAGATTATGCAGATGTTGTACTTCCCATTGACAATTTACTTAAGCCAAGACGAAAATATTTGGGTGTCGACATGCACAAAGTGGTGCTTGAAAATTTACATCAGACTTTCTTGACTGTTCACAGGCATTTTAAAGTTAAGAGTGCCACCACTACCCGAGTTGTACCTGTTTACAACTGTAAATGCTTATACTCACCAGGTAAGTATTGCATCATTCAGTTATCTCTATGTCCATGATAACAATACATCTTGGCTTGCTGCATTAACCATTGAAATTTCTCTCTAAATATTACATGTGAAATTACTGAAACTTTTCAACCCTTGTATTTGACAAACTGTTTTATTGTAGACATGAGTTATTTCCTTTCATTTTTTATGTATTTGAGTAAGCTGAAATTTGTGCATCCAACATTTATTATTGAATGTGGATATACCATTTATATTTTAAACTGTGTTTGATAAAAATAATTATTTGAGTAATACTTTTTTTTCTTTTACAGAATCATACATACCATAGGCAAAATAAAAAATGAGAAGGGTAATGTGCCATACAACACTCCATTGAAGGTGAAGGTAGTTAAAGTAACATCTACAAAGCGTTATGCAAAGGATTGGCAAATCCTGGACAGTCATGGCATTGGCTGACAGATCATCATCTATTAAAGCAATTATATATGATGAAACCAAACTTAAAACAATGACTGAAGGATCATCAGTTATGTTAAGAAACTATATATTTAGGGACAACACCATAATTTTGACCAGTGCCACAAAGATGTCAGTCACAGGAAGCATTGGTGACATACCGAACAACATAGAAAGCGAGGCCAAGAACCTTGTTATGGATCAGGCTTCCGCTCCTATTAAATCTATTACTGAGGCCATACAATTAACAGTTGGAACATGGGTTTTCCTTAAAGGGAAAATATATATATATATGTTTATTGACTAAAGGCCTCAGGCCCATATCACAATAAGTTACAATGTTACAATGTTATCAAAGTTAAGATGTCTTTCATCGTATTTCAATGTTGACATCAACAAAGACTTTCAGGTTTGCAGATACATATACATTTTCAGTCAATATTTGAATTTTCATAATTCTAACATTCTTAAGTGAAATAACTAGAATAAATTCTTACCAGGAAGTATATGTCAGTGTATCACCTGAGTCCTCTCTCACTTTCTCTTTTATTTCATGTGTTTTGAAACAGATTATAGTTTTAAGCATGACCTAGAAAGTTAAAAGGTAAAATCTCTACACCTGCATGTCACTAGATTAAATCAAGCGAGTTATGAATTTCTATTTCATACCTACCGATAGATGGATATACTTGATTACATTTTTCTCTGTTTTCTAGCAATTTTCCTCATAGTATATGCTATTTTTTTAATTATTATTATTACATTAGATTGAAGAAGTTCAGCAAAGATCATTGCAGTCAAAAGAGCAGATTCCTGTGAGGAATATTGTCCTAAAATAAAAGAAAGTCGAGGGCGAGGTGACTCTGTGGAGGGAGCTCTCAGAGCAACCGCTAACTGTTGGGAGCTATGTATCCATAACGAACTTGAAAACAAACAGTTACAAAAATGAGATCAACAGTCTGTCGACATCTGTAATCACAGTAAGTTCCCTACAGTCGTACAGAACCATCTGTATCGGAATCATTGCATTAACTTATTAGTTTTAGTCTGTCTCACATAAAAATGTTCCTATTATTGATTTTACAGTTACCACAGGTCTTTCCTTTTCAGTTTGCATGCCAATTTTGGGCAGAACCTTTCTTCGTTTGGGCTGGGATGGCATGAGGGGTTACAACACCACTCTGCATATTTAAGGTCTTGCATACATGGGGTTGAATCTTGGGTTTCCCTTGCCATATGCCTCGACTGATTTTCTACAATATGACAGAGTCTGATATTTGATTTGTCTGTGACACAAGACTTTTGTGACCTAGCACCTGAAAGGTGCCATTAGTGTGCTAGTCTAATGCTGACCATAACACACTCAACTAATTGAAAATTGTACAGGTTTACCATGGTATTTTAAGTCTTTGTTTTTGTCACAAGTGATTGAAAATTTTCTGATTTGAGTGACAATAGACAAACAATTTTGAATAATACCTAAAGAATACATGTAAATATATGTAAAAACATTGAGCTTCAGGAGCCGAATCGTGTTTTAACGACCATTGTAACAATGTATATCTTTTCAGAGTAGATCATTTAAGTGGTCATGTTACAACATACAACAGTTTTGAATTTAAATGATGATGGTTCATCATAAATTGATTTCCAGTGTGCATTTGGTTATTTGTTTCTATTTTACAAAAATAAAAGTAGTTGCCAGTGCTAAATGTTTAATATCACCTTAGACCAATGGATAAGTTTTAGTAGTATTTGCCTTGTTTGTTAACATGTCCGAGGAAAAGAATTAACATCTGTTACAACCCTATACGGCAACCTAAAATCTCAAACAGTATGTTTATTTGAATTTATTTGCAAGAACATCAATTAATATGTTTCTTTTTCTTTTTTGCATCTTTTTTCAGACTGAAGTGGCACCTCCTGAAGTTGAAGAGGTCACAATTGAAGCATTTTCCATAGAGGAAGAGAATGTACTGTTAGTTTGCACAGACCAAGAAGGGATATTACAGATTATATATGCCCCAAAACTATAATAGAGTCCCTTTTTATAATGGATACACAAAAGAACTTTCTGTGAATTTAACTCGCATTATACCTGCTGCAGCTAAAGTTGAGTGTGTACCTGGCAATCTCCAGAACATTCAAATATCGGCAATAGAACTGATTTAGAATAAAAGTTACATTTGGTAAAAAAAAGAACTTTGATGTTTACTCCTATATAAGCTGTATGATTTGTTGAAATGTATGTTTTCAATCTCATTACAACCAAAGTAACAACAGTTTATACTTGCAGCATTTTCTTTTAATTTCCTTAAAGTTGTTATATCGCTGCCAAATGAGATGCAGATATTTCTCCCATCATTGTGTGTATGTTTTCATACCATCCCAAAGGAAGACTTGGGATTGGTCACAGTCTTGATATTTTTTTTGTTTTTGGTTAATATATTTTGATCTCAGATTGCTGTGATGTCATGAAACTTTATTCATAGGTTGGGGGGTGTCCAGCTGTATGCTGTGTATTTGGGATTTCGGGCTGTATCTGCTTCTACAGAACTTTGAGAGGGGTATACATACTGCACGATATTATTTTATACTTTGTGCTAACAACACAGTATTATTGTGCAGTACTTGTTTACAATCTTTGAATTGTTTAGCTGCAAAAACATCAGTGTTGAAGGACTGTGTAATTATAATTGTAATTTATGTCATTTATTATTTATTTATTCTGGGGTACAGTATCATCACTGCCAAATTGAATGCAGTATGTTTTTGTTGTCACCATGTTTTACCTGCCTTGTTAATGAAGTATTTTTTTCATTGTTTATGCTGCATATATGTAATTTGCAATGCTCATTCCCATTGAACATTACTTTGTTGCTGCCAGATTTGATATATATATCTATATATGTACATTTTAATTTTCCACTGTCTCTGAACTTGAAAAAATTGTGCAAAATCTTTTAAGACTGTTTTGTAGCTACCTAATTGGTTGTAGTATGCACTTGCCATCACAATTTACAATTGTATTGTTGCTGCCAAAAACAAGTCTATGTTTTTTATTAGCATCAAATTGCCTCCTTACTGCCAAATTGGAACAGTATTCTAGCCATCATTGTTTTTCTGACTGCCACTTACTGCAAATTTGGTGCAGAGTGTTAAA
Organism: Tegillarca granosa; assembly: GCA_029721355.1. Taxonomy (NCBI): domain Eukaryota; kingdom Metazoa; phylum Mollusca; class Bivalvia; order Arcoida; family Arcidae; genus Tegillarca; species Tegillarca granosa. The sequence continues at coordinate 35,654,824 of CM056606.1, read as the reverse complement.
CAAATATTACTTTTATGCACCACCTTCCTGTCCAGTGTTTTTTCATCATTGCCTTTTAAGCTGCCTACTTACTGCCAAATCAGGTGCAGTATGTTTTTTCATCATTCTTTTAAATGCGTTCTTACTGCCAAATCAGTTGCACTTGTTTATCTGCCTACTTACTGCCAAATTGGGTGCAGTATGTGTATTCATCATTGTTTATAACTGTCAAATCGCATGCAGTATGTTTTTTCATCATTCTTTTAAACTGCCTACTTACTGCCAAATCAGGTGCAGTGTGTTTTGGTCACCATTGTGTTTAATAGCCTACTACACCATTGCATGCAGAGCCTACTTGCTGACAGAATTGGTGTAATACTTTCTAGTCATTGTGATGGTTCCAATGGTTTTCTTTCTGACAATTTGCAGTTCGTATGAGTTGTCTGTTTGTGTTTTTTTAATGTTTATAAGCTTTCTATACGACATATTAGGTGAAGTTGCTTTTTGCCATAATTTTGTATATAAACCTAAATTGATTTATTTATTATTATTGTTTTTGTATGTTATATTTTTGACAAGACTAACGTAGGATATGCTTATTTTACATAATTCCCAAATCTTGTGGAGTACATCTTTATACAGTGGAATTCATTTTCCCATAACCCAAAGTAGCGAGACTTATTGATTTTAAACTGCTTTTTTCTAATTTCTTTTTCTTCTTTTTTATGCTTTGCTATGAGGAAACTGTCTCCATGTTTTCTAAAAGAAAACTACTAGAGACCAAAGCTTTCCATATGTGTGTATTTGCTATTGGGTATGTGAGACTCATAAGGTATTATTACACCTGTTACAATTTCTTTCAGACAACTTTGTGCTTTCAGTGAGGTTAAGACAGCATTGTTTATTTTTTATATATAATTAAGCACTTGTCTTTTTTTCTCCCCCTCCTTCCTTTTTGGTGCCAATGTAAGATTTTTAGTATTAGCAACTGTCCTTTTGGCAGTCTTTCTTCCTTTCAACTAGAAATCAATGCTCTATCAATACTTGGTTTTGGTTTGCATGTCCACTTATACTTGATCAGTTTCAATGAACATACTTGTACATGAATGTAGCGTTTAGAAATTGACTCCTGTAAAAATATATTGTTCACACAAATTATGGCTTTTAGAAACTAAAACATTTGATCGATGTTATAATTCATTAAACATGGCAACAATAGCATAAGCAATTCCTGTTAATAAAATAGGGTCCAGGTGATTGAAAAAATGCATTTATTTTCATACTACATCTGAGACATTGTATTGCAAACTACTGCTGTTGCGACAGAGATTACATGTATATGTAATTTAAAAGAAATAAATATTTTTCAGAGATATAAGCTGTTTCTTGTTAATATTTCTAGCTAAAGCATTGGTGGAAATATGAACATGATAGACACACATGTAAAAATGGTACTGAAATTTTTTTCACACCACTTGCATGGGAAAAAAATTGGAACATCTATGCCATCAGCTGCCAATGTTTTATGGTATTAATATGCCAGCATATTTTGGTTGTACTAACTGAGCACACAAATATCAAGTCTTATACTTGTCTTTGAAGAATGGGAGCCCTGGTGGCTGAGTGGTTTAAACAGTGCTTTAGGATCACAACACCTCTCACTGCCTGGGTTTGAATCTTCTCAGGACAGAACCAGCTCTGAGAAAGTTTGTCAGTTCCCTTGCAGAAGGTCAATAGTTATCTCTAGACACTCTAGTTTCCTCCACCATCCCCAACTGACCGCCAGGAAATAAGTGAAAGAATCTCTATGCATAACTTCCAATGACAGACTTCTTTACCCTGCTGACGACCAAGAGAGGTTTAATCTACAGGCATTTGCAAATACAGGGATTGCTTAATCTGTCGTCACTACCACCATTTTGTATCAATTTTTCTCTTTGAGAGACATTATATTTCTCCTTAAAGAAGACAATACTTGCACAAGTAATATTAAGTTCTTAAATGACAATGTTATCAGAACCATTATGGTATTTTATAAGTACAGTCAAATTAGTTTATCTTCTTCAGTTTCATTGGAGGTGTTCAAAATTCCAGCAGAAAACACAGTTCATATTATATGATGTGCTACATGTTGTGTGTTGGTATTTCCAGTTTTTGGTTATCTGGCAATGCCATTGTAATTATGCACCATTGAAATGTTACAGATCAATGAGGTAACTTACAAAATAAGGTTTTTTGGTACACAAGGAATATAAATGAGCGAGGAATTATATCTATTCTTAGTTATTGTGAGCTGGATTTTCCTGGAACCTTGTGTTACAAATGATCTGAATTTGTCAGACCCAACAGACCTGTCTCCAACAGCCGTTTCTATGTCAACTTGAAAATAAAATTAGGTTGCAGGTTGTTCACACCTCGTATTTATTTATGCAAAGTTACTTGTATCAGGATTTGCAATTTGTACCGTAGAAGCGAAGCCTTCCAAATTTGTATGATACTAGATCATAGGCACTCAGTGTTACAATTCACTATGGATCACAGCTTGGATGTGTTGGAAGAAACACATTCCTTGTTTATACAGCGGGTCAGAACTAATCAAAATCATCTGAATCCCATCATTCAATTGAATGTTTTTAAAAGTTTTAGCATTATCACTATCAACCAGATGATGTATATAATTTATACAATCAGGCAAAGATACCTTTAAGATTACATCATATGACAACCATCTTTTTGTACCGCCATTGCCCTTCCTGTTCCAAAACCTCTGTTTATACAATTTGTGTAAGAGAAAATAACACATTATTGTTTATCCAATCTTTCCATCAGTGCTGTCAGCACTTTGATTTTTTTTGACACTCGGATTATAATTTAAAATATGTAACAGTGTCCTAGTAGAAAAAAGAGTGTGAATAATCACATGAAATGCAGAGTAATGACTGTTGAAGTTAGTATAGGGTGAGTGTATGTAAGAAGGATACATAATACAAATACCAGTTAAATTTTGATGTGCCAGATGTGCACATTTCGGAAATTAATTCCTCATCAGTGACACTAAGACCGGAAAGTTTGATTCATAAAACATATAAGCCAAACAGCTGAAAATAATGAATCTAAAGTTTCAAAAGTATATAAATCTAAATCCAGCTAAGGAATGCTGTGCATGAGGGAACAAACTTTAGTTTTAAATAAATTTCAAATTTTAGACGACTGAATATTTTGCTAAACGGTACTTTTTCTGACAGCACGAAGTACTGCCTACTGAGTTATGGATACCCTCGGGGAGTTTTACTCCACCAGCAGCGGTACCCGCTCAGGGGTAGTAAATATATATAACACAAATACCATTTAAATTTTGATGTGCCAGATGTGCACATTTCGGAAAATCATTCCTCATCAGTGACACAAAGACCAAAAAGTTCGATATATAAAAAACATAAGCCAAACAGTTGAAAATAATGAATTCCGGGAGTTTTACTCCACCAGCAGCGGTACCCGCTCAGGGGTAGTAAATATATAAAACACAAATACCATTTAAATTTTGATGTGCCAGATGTGCACATTTCGGAAAATCGTTCCTCATCAGTGACACTAAGACCAAAAAGTTCGATATATAAAAAACATAAGCCAAACAGTTGAAAATAATGAATCTTTAGTTCAAAAATTTTATAAATCCAAATCAAGCTAAGGAATGCTTTGCAAGAGGGAACAAACCTTAGTTTTTAATAAATTACCAATTTTAGACGGCTAGAATTGTGGTACATTTTCTGACAGCACAAAATAGACAACTGTTACTTCATCTTTGTTTTATTTTTCTAATAGAAAATTTTTTAAAATTCTTTTTTTATATTGTTATTTATTTATTTCCATAATATATAAAACTTAAATGAGATGATAATGATGTGATAGTGCTGTAAGATGAACGAATGATGGTTTTCTACAATATAATTAAGTTGGAAGTTAACTAACAAGGTAGAAAACTCAGTTGTGCCACCTTGAAGTCGAACCCTTAACAGACCTGCCAACCTTTACGATTTTTCCGTAGTTCTTACTGAAAACTGCCGAAAAGTTTTCAATTCTTACGATTGTACGGATCCGGCATGTTTTCTTCCGATTTTTATCTTTTCCGGATATTCTCTTTCATTGTCTTTACGTTTCCAAACCATGCTTTGGAAAACTGTCCTGAAAACGCTTTTAAGGCATGCAGATTACAATAAAGCATTAAAAAGATAGCCAGCGATCACTGTCGTTGCGCAGTCGAAAGAGCGTTTGGTAGTAAAGCATTTCAAAGACATTCTGAAGTGTAATAATCAAGCATCGTGGTAACTGTCACATCTCAAAAATGAGCAAATGCAAAGCAGATCTGGCAGATTATGGAGAGTCGGGTCCGAAAAAAAGAAGCCAGTATGACCATAAAGCTGAACTGACGTATTTTGCAACGTGGTCCTTCATAAAACGGAGCAAAAAGGGAGATTTTTTCGTCAATTGCAGTATATGTCTAGTTGATCTAAATATCGCACATGGTGGTAGCAAAATGAAATAAATTGGTGTGATTTAGGTGATTTTGTTAGCCTTAACAGTCTAATTTAAATGGGCTTATTTTCCAGAAACTGAATTTTGTTAAATCTTACTGAAACTGGTGCAATCTTACTGAAAAATGTCCCTTGATCTTATTGAATAGTTGCCCAGGGGGTTGGCAGGTTTGTCTTAAGGATATATCTGTCTCTGCTTATAATTGAGTAAAGTAATAACTCGAATCCCGAGTCTCTCTTTTGTAATATGCAGTGCTTGCAAAGTCATATCTAGGCCTGAAAATCAAGCCTCTATTAACCGCATAATATTCCGACTCATGCCAACTGTAACAGCACAGGTCATATGCATAGACGTAAATATATAATAAAACAAAACGAACATACCAGTCCTTGTCCATATCAAATTGTTTACGTAACAATTTGACATGATCTTGACCCCTTATATAAAATTCGATTTTTTTTCAATTTGGTGAAAGAATTTTGTGGAAGCTTGAGATCACCAATAAACTCAAGAATTTTCTGCAGATTATATAATGGAAGTTTCTCTGACAAACTTAATGTCTGACATCGCAAATTACTATATATATTTGGGCTGCGGTGGATTATACACTCGCCTCTTACCAAGGTGCCCTGGGTTCGATTACCAGGCTTTTTTATTTGGTATGTCATTGGTACCGAAAAATAGCTGTATCTATATTGAATTTTGTGAATACGTAAAGATATTATATTGCCATAGTACATAGAGTAGAAACGAACCTTTTGTCAAAATGTTTTTTCTGAATGTATCAGGAATGTTTACAGTTTCTTTTATTAATTGTTAAATTTTGTATTTACTGGTTAGACATTACAAATTTCGAATGGAAATTTTACATAAATTGTTAGCTTCCATATTCCGTCTCAAATGTTGGAATGCAAAGCTGAACTAAATTTCAATAATATAGATGAACTAATCTTCTATTTCAATTGTGTGTGTGTTCCTTTTTTCACACCCAGAAGTATTTAGATGCATTACGAATTAATGTAAATAAACCAAATTTCACAAAGGAAAAATTTTTTGATCAATAAAGTTTTATTCATATGTTACCTACAGGTAATTTGAGGATCTGATGACATAATTTGTATTACGTAACAAAATCTGTATTCATCTTCCTAATTTGTATTTGTTACAAAATCTTTTGTAGTTTATGAGTAACTGAATTTAAACTTTTTAACATTTTGTTACCAATATAGGGATCAAAACTATGAACAGAAATAATATGCCAAATTATAGGGACAGGTATAGTAACTTAAGTTACATCTACCTTACAGAATGAGATAAGCAAATTGTATTGACTAACGAACATGTTAATCTAATATATTTAAAACTAAGGTCTGCTCCCTCATGCAAAGCATTCCTAAGCTGGATTCGGTTTCATATAATTTTGGAACTTTAGATTCATTATATTTCAACTGTTTGGTTTATTTTTTATATAAAACTTTTCGGCCCCTAGTGTCACTGATGAGGAATGATTTTCCGAAATGTGCACATATGGCACATCTAAGTTTAGCAGGTATTTGTTATATATTTACATGATTAGGACACATGACCTACATGTAATAAACTTGGCACTGTTTTATGTGGTATTTTAACCTGGACATTTAGAAAAAAAAGTGAACTGCCTGATTTTTGGAAACAAGTCCTAGAAAAATATTAAAATTCTCTTTTATATCTTTACTATTTAAAAGATTTTTTTAAAAGTACCATTGACTTTGAAAACTGATACTAAATTGAACTTGTATCTATAAAAATATATGATTAATATTCTCATTTATTTTTATACATTTATTTATTAAATTTTTATCTTATACATTAATACTTAAATTTATGTGTAGAACCACTACAGTGAATGCATTCCACTTCTTGCCCTTAAAAGAATTGAAAAAAAAAAAATACTGAAAAAAAGTTACAAAAATATCAAGTAAATAATTCCTTATCACACCTTGCAATTATTTATTTTTCAATGATATTTTTGCTGTAAAACTTTGTTCATTAAAATTTTCCTAGACACTAAAAACCAACCCTAATCTATTGGAGTTTAATATAATATATATATATATATATGTAAAATTATTTGGCATGGGAATATATATCCTACTGTTTTAAAAAGATTTTTTTCATCCCATGGAAATGTTTATTACTAAAAGACGGTTATGTGATTTATAAAGACAAAATCTACATAATTAACATAGTTTTTTGCAATTGCTTTCAAAGAAAAAACAATGTGCAGAACTATTGTCAAAACTCAGGTAAATTGTAGAACTTTAATTATGTTTAATTATGTTTGTTTGTGGATAGCATTGTGAAAGTGTATTATGAAAAACATTAAACATTTACTTCCTTTTCATTTTATAACTATGTTTCTATTGTTTATTAAGAGTTTTATTTCTTAAAAGAACATCTTAGTATTAAGTTTTGTCTAAGCGACCTACTCAGGACCAACCCCCTCTTTTAAGGATCTTTAAATATGTCCTTAAAGGGGCCTTAAAGCCATTTCTTCTTTAAGGATCTTCAAGGGACCTTAAAAGACTCTTTAAGGACATATTTAAGGATCTTTATGAATCCTTAGAGATCCTTAATGGAACTGAAATTTTAAGGAGCTTTAAGGATCCTTAAAGATGTCATCATGAAAAATTCGATTTTTTTTAATTATCAATGTAACGATGGCTATTTCATTAATTCAGTTAAAAAGTATGATTTGTTTTTCGTATATTTTGAATTTTTATAATTTATACAACATAGGAGACATAGATAACGCCTGTCTGAATTCTAGTTTCTACATTAAGTTTTTGTAGAGGAGTCGAATGTCGGTTCCTAATAATACTTGTTTCTTAATCCATAAATGAATAAGATAAAAATGTGCAGTTTTCACAGTACAGGTAAACAACGCGTGTTTTAATCAGATCAGCAGTAAGCATGAGTAATTAATGGTATTTGTTAATTGTATACAGCGGTACTTGTTTGATTATCGATTCCAGGTGATTTCACGCGCGGCTTTTGACTTTGATGTGTAGTTTCTTATCTAGGCAGGAGATCACTATGAAGTCAAATAACATATTAAAATGATTACCTAACCCTGAACTCTGGGTGTTGAAAATAAAGGTGTGTTTTTGGAAGTGATTCTAAGGGACAAATTTAATATTAAAAAATACATTAACTAAAGAATAAAAGTAATCGCAAAATAATCTAAGCATGTCATATTTTATTTTGATTTATTTTATTTTTAGGGGGGAAAGTGTTATGCATATATGCAAATAAAGCATGAGAGAGAGAAAGAGAGAGCGAGCACATTTTACTGTCTTTGAATTGACATACTAGTATATGGAACTCATTACTGACACATGATGATAACGGATTTCGAATAATTTCGATTCCTAATGAAAAAGAGTTGGTAAAGTAAATATTTAAAACAAAATCAGAACATTAGAGAAAAGGTTATTTTTTTCAAACATGAACAAATTATGAAGTGAACATATTGAAGTAAGAAACCAGTTACAGAAGATAACCATTAACTGACAAACTTTACCCAGTTGGATGTGAATTTCTGCAGTCAAGATGGAGTGCAGTAGAATAACGGCGATAACCTCTCTCTCTCTCTCTCTCTCAATGTATTCACTTCCCGATCTTGTTCTGTCTCTCTAAAATAGTTTGCACTGAATCCCCCCTTCTCTCTCTCTCTCAGCATATTCAGTCTGCTCTCTCTCTCTCTGTCTAAAATATTCAGTTTCCGCTGATTTTCCTCTTTCTCCCTTTCCCTCAATGTATTCATTTCCCGATCTCTCTCATTCGGTTTCTGCTGACCCCCTCTCTGAAACACTAGATTCTCTCTCTCTCTCTCTCTCTAAAACACAAGTGGATACTCTTTCTCTCCCTCTTTAAAATATTCAGTATCCGCTATCCCCCTCTCTCTCTCTCTCAGCTTATTCAGTTCCTTATATCTCGTTCTTTAAAATATTTAGTTTCCGCTGATGCCCCTTATCTGTCTCTTCCTCAATGTAATTAGTTGTCTCTCTCTCTCTCTCTTGAACATTGAATTCTTGACTTGCCCGTAAATGAATTTTAAAAAAAACAGCTCTCCCTTTCTATATATTCAATTTCTGACTTTTATCTCTTTCTGTATTTAATTCGCAACTTGACGGTGAAAAATAGGTAATCCCCCCACACACACCGGGAATTTCTGAATTATATTACGAGTATCTTTGTAGATTCTAGAAAAAAATTACTGTTAATTTTTTTTGGTTGAAAAATAGACTCGGAAAGACCATATTTATTTATTTATTTTATTTAATTTTATTTATTTATTTATTTATTTATTTTGGACATTATGGCCAATTATTAAATTTAAAAGCTGTTTGTACAGTTAACATACTGCTTCTTCTATATCAATTACATCTCTAATTATTACATATAAATAATAATAATTTTCAAGTAAAAGGAGTAAGAAAGAACAGATGTCATCAACATTTATTAATTAAGTGATTAATACACTTGAACATCAAACACCATCTTGCTGATTGCTGTTAGATATACTAGTATATTGCAGGTAAATTTTGGAATGCATTCCTATCAACACATATTTTATCTAATGCAATTAAAATTCTGTATATAGATAAAAATAATGACTGCAGCAAATTATATATAAAATTTTTATCAATATAAATAAATAAAATTAATTTGATACTTTTGTTGTAAGAGATATTTTATAAGGAATATAAAATTTTTTTCACAAATAAATGAAAAAAATGTCCACTTGCTTTCTTTCAGTCACGTGATCTCATTTGCATATTGTTAGAGACATATTTTATAATTATCAACATCAAGATCATCTCTTCCATAGCTACATAGGTAAGGTGACGGACTCCTAACTTGAGGGACCAGGTTCGATTCCTAGTGAGAGCGGATAACAGTTGAGAATTTTAATTATAAAATTTCTTTTAATTTCTATTTCAATCCAATTAGACTACAGAATTAAATAAATCAAAATAAAAATTAAAGAATTAAATTTAAAAACTTGAGATTAAAAATGTGGACAGCCATTGGATTTGGAGGCTTATGGTCATACTTGGTCAAATTTGAGATTTAATCATTTTCTTATAGTACCTATCCTTAATAATCACTTCCCAAAATATATTTGGAAACTTCTTGAATATGCCTAAGATATCCAGTTTCCAATGGCAACAACAAAGGGGCATTGAATAAGTTAAAACTGCCAAATAACATGAAAAACGGGAAGAAATTAGATTTAAAAATTGATATATCATAAGAAGTGTTATATACTGATATATCATTTTTCTATAACTTAAATTTCTGACATATACATTTCCACATTTAAATAAATAAAAAACAACACTTAGTTCTGGTGTAGAAAATTCTGTTGCCATGACAACAGTCTTAAGGAACTAATCTTAGAAACTCGAGTGTCTACCGTCATTTTTCTATAGCAACTTCTAATGAAATTTCAAGAATTTGAATGATTGTACTAGCTCTATTTGGATATAATGCCAGTCATATAGACAAAGATGCATCACAGACAGAAGTATGCATGCAGGGACACACATATCACCATGCTAATAGCTCATGTGGCCTTTGACCAGGTGACCTCAAACAAATTATCAGCCTCCAAAACCTAATAAAAAATATTAAAAAAAAACTTGTCCAAAGACATTTGACATAGGAACCATGGTCAAAATGACCTATATTTATTAACATATAAAGATATTTACTTATGTATGTACATGTAAATGTAAAATTGTATTACATAGTTGTCTCAAATACATGTATAACACACAAATGATGTTCCTGAATTTAAGCAGAACACGACTTTGAAAGAACGGACTGATGGAATGAGAGATGGACAAACTAAAAACACTGTATCTTCAATCCAAACTTCATGGAATTAATAAAGATTAATATTCAGTAGTTCACTTGTTACCAAATTTTGCTTTAAACACACACAACCTTTTCATTTTTATTTTCTGATTTTGGTACTGTAGGCTTTGGACAAGTGATGTCCTTATTACTATGACAACATGGCCGTATTTCATGGTACAAATACCACTGTCTCACTGGATCAAGCCCAGATGGAACAAGAACTGACGGTAAGGAAATGCTCTGAGGTGATATACATTTCTTAAACAAATTGACTTTGACTTCACAGTCAGAGGCATATTCTCTGACAAACACGCAACCTGGAGAATCTGAATGCATCCTAAAGTGGTGATATTTGCTCAACTCCTTCAGTGGCTTAAAAAAATTTTCAAATGCTTTTTCCAATCATAAAAGACAACCGGACATAGTAGATCATTTATAAGCTGTGAAATATTATGGCCATTTCTAGATGATGCTGATACAGTATTTGCAATTTCCAGTAAGGTTTCAGCATTTGAGGTTCTCCAATTCAACTAAAATATTAAAAAACCATTCTTAATATCATATGTAGTATACAATTAGTTTTAGAATGTATAAGAAAAAGTAAAGTGCTAGTTCACTGACACACAATATCTCGGATAAAAACTGCATGCCACTCCGTGATTCCGTCACATTATACTGGCACCATTAAGGGCAACAGCAAGGAGAAACCCCTTTCCCACAAGTGGTCCGACCAGGGGTCGAACCCACGGCAGTGAGAGACCTTGGGTGTAAAGGCACACACCCTAACCACTGGGCCACTGTAGCCTCGCAAATTGAAAAGGGCAATAACTATAAAAGTACTATCTGTAAAAACAGCATTTATATTTGCAAGTTGTAATATTGCCAAAATTTGAATCATTGGCTACATTCCAGAAAAAACTCTCGGATTTCCATAAAAATAACCTGCAATAATTATTAATTGTAAACAAAAGAAAAAAAAAGTAGTCATTCAAGTCAATTTAAACAGGTTTACCTTAAAATATTGAAAAAATTAAACACAATTTTATATTTAGCAAATTATATCCAGATAATAAAAATGTTATGAACAAACACGTAAAGAGAAGTGGAGCTTCTCTTGATTGTGAGATCAAAGCATAACTGTGACTGATAATTGCAATTTCTGTAGATCTTTACCTACTAACAGCTTAATAAAAGTTTTAAAAATTCCTAGAAATTTTAGTGAATAAAAGTTTCATTTAGACAAAATGCATTTCAAGTTATTCTAAAAAGTTACATTGTATCAACAAAAGTTTATGATATGGTGTCACAAAAAATGCAAAAAACATGTACCTTCCACAATCCGAAATGCCAGTCTGGATGAAATTTTGTATGGACCTGCCTCCATGCAACCAAATTCTATTTCTTTGTGTAGGTTGTTTAGTATTCTCCATAGTCCATACCTTAAAAAGAATTATGTTTTCAAGCTTAATTTCAATTGTAAATGGTTATTGAAAACTGTAATAATCAGAAATAATTAGGAAAAAAACACAATTTAAGCCTTCTTGTGAAAACAAATATTTTGATGTCCCATTTCATTTGTGATTATGTACATGTAATTTCAGAACTTTGCTACCATTTCAAAAGAATAGCCTTCATAAATAAGTCAATGACCTGTTTCTTGTCACTCTATCTGTAGCTTCATTATAGAATTTAGACAAATAAAGCATATTTGTTATCAGTAGCAAATATTAACCATTCAAAAATATTGAATTTGAGTAACGTATTGTTAGTAAACATATTTGTTACAGCATGAGCTTCAACTCTAAACATTAATGGAAATTCTTTTAAGTGAGCAAAAGAGGAACATTTATTAAACTCTCACCATATTACAATATTGTTTTTATTCTGTCCAGCACAGTTGTCCATGTGTAGTTTTGCTGCAGTTTCACCGTAACTTTTGTAATGAAAGTGGTGGTGTAACATGCTCACAACACTATTGGCACCTTTCCCAACCTCTTCAGACTCATCTATCAAATAAAAAATCTGTGTACCTACAATGAAAAAATAAAAACTCAGTGAAACCATATAAATATTTAAGGAATAACTGTAAATATTTTGATTTATGGCTATATGAATGAAAAACTGTGTGTAGAACATTGTACAAAATGTGCACACAGTTTTTTGGTTAAAATGTCAATAAAAAAAAATATTTTCACAGTTATTCCTTATTATCTAATTAAAACAATGTTATGCACATAATATATGTAAGAAGACATCAGCAAAAGTTTAAATTTTACACAAAGTGCTTTATGGTTCACTTAATTTGAAAGTGTGCTGATGTTTTCCTGTACACCCTTCAAAACATCCAAAGTAAAATTTTATCATTAAGTAAGTTTTAGAATCTAATGCTGGTAATCACACTTGAATTCTTGCATTCAAATATCAGTTTGCAATAAAATCATGGAAATGAATTCCCGATCAAACAAAGTATCCTCTAACCTGATCCTTCAGAACAGATCCCAAAACACTGACATTTTCTCGGGGTCTTAAAAAACAACGGTCCAACCTGCTGGGCATAGTGTGGGTAGTGAACCTACAAAAGCAAATCAACTTCATAAGACAATTTTCTGTTTTTTGCAGAAACACAATTTTGTAATTTTTCTGCAAGTTTTGTTTTCGTTGTGTGATTAAGTCACAATAAATAATCATAATTCTACTATAATATAACATTTGAAATTTTGTTATTTGTTACACAAAAGGAGACAATATTAAATGATTACCTTGGAACTGGTATGTATACTCTAGTTAGCATTGATGGTAAAATGACATATTCAATAGTCACCCCGTCCTTGTCAACAGAAATGTGATTTATCATGATAGGAGAACAACTACCCTGCTAGGCAGAAAAAAATCTCAAAATAGGACCTTGTCTGTAGTATGTGTGTATGTGTGTGTGTCAGATATGAATAAAATCTGTTGAAGATAACAAAAGTTACTGCACAGAACCATATGTTGATGGACAGATGTATGGAAAGACAGTGATACAATTCACCTCCTCTTATGCAAAGAGAAAGGCCAATATCAAAGTACAATACTATGTAATAATCTAAATCCTTAACCTAAAAAACACTGTGGTTAGGATAATAATACCTGCTGTGCATAATCGAAACTGTAATGCATTGTTCCTTGGTAACTAAGTGGTTGTTGACCTGAAAAAAAGAACAAAATAATATATATATATATCTAAATGTCCCAAAATCAAGTATTAATATTTTTCAAATCAAGTGGTGACCCATGTGTGATGCAGATATTATTGCATGTTTAAGTGGTTTTGATTACACTAGTATGCAATCGGGATGACTTTTAGAGCCAGTTCACTGTTAGCAGGCGAGCATACATGTACATGTAGATAATATACTATTCATTTGTTTCATTATACCAACATTTGATAAGTCTATTATTCCACTATCCCTTAACCATGTTAACTAATAACCAGGTGAGTAAGAAAGAACTATGATTTTTTAAGAGTTCTGTTGACCTTCCCTGCAACCTTATGCTATCAATAATGGGCTATTTAGGTAATCATCAGAATATGGTAACTGGGTAAAAAATCTGCAAAGTGTTAAGTATTATACTTTTTCTTGCTTTGTTAAATTGACTTACTGGTATGATTCTTAATGCTTAATAAATTAAAAGCATTGAAATTCATTGAAAACATAATACTGCCCCCTACATTTCTCTCTCTCTCTCTTCTCTCTCTCTCTCTCTATGTCTCCAAAAGTTTTGAATTATTTGAAAATATTTTATCAGAAAATGCAGAATCTGAGTAAGCACACACATGCAGACACACACATGCATGATTAACTTCATTTAGTATTTAAGTTCATGGAAAAATGAATCTAAAAGTAAGAAACTATTTCTTGTTGAAATTTTTTTGATTCTCATTTATTAGATTACTAAAATGGATGTGAAATTGTAGCTGAAATAAAATAATAAATAAAAAGGTTTTATTTATTTTATATTCTGAATAGAATGTAAATATTTTAACCTCTCATCTCTGCACTTGTATTCTTCAGGCATATTGGAAAAATTTTCCTTTGTTTCACTACACTGATCCCTGAAATAATCACGTTGTAACTTTGCTTTTTCCAGATGTCTTTGATACCTTGCCACTGATTCACTTTTCTGTTCCTCATCCAGATTTCCACTTTTCGTCAAGTTTACATTGTAATATTGACAAGATGAGTAGAGATCAGTTGACGGTTTCATTACAACAATCTCAGGGCATTGCTCTTACCACACTTTCTTAAATTCAGAAAGGGATATGATTCTGTGTGATGACTCTGTGGCTGCTTTTATATATTCACTATGTATATCTGCTTTTGTTCTGTCCGAAGGGAGAAGTGTAACTTTTAAATTGCTATGATAATGAAGCCTCCCGGGTAATGATACACCATACTGAAATGCATACTGACGTAAAAACTGCCTGACTTGTTGGACTTGTTGTAAAGTCAATGCATGTTTTGGTGCCTTCCCTTTATTTCTATGAATCCGAGGCTGAAGGCCTACAGTATCCAGAGATTTTGTCACTGCCTCGAGTCGCTTTTTGCCAATACCATGCACAAAAAGAAATGTAGCTCTACATACCTGATGACCATTAAAATAATATTCTTGGTGAATCCGTTCACGAGATTTATATTGGTCTCGTGACCTTTTTAAAGATTT
The DNA here is from genome assembly GCA_029721355.1 of Tegillarca granosa. Taxonomy (NCBI): domain Eukaryota; kingdom Metazoa; phylum Mollusca; class Bivalvia; order Arcoida; family Arcidae; genus Tegillarca; species Tegillarca granosa. Next base: position 35,639,701 of record CM056606.1, on the reverse strand, counting down.
CTTATTTCTATGTGAAAAAGTTCAGTTTTTAGCACCAAATCTAGTTCGTCTCTATCGAGTTCACAACAGTAATCACGGAATTCTAGTATAGTTTCTCTACTAATAAGGGTACTACAGGGCTTACTATGTAAACGATAACACCCACAAGTTCCAGCGAAAAATTGATTTTGTTTGTTAATTTCTGTACGATCTTCACCTCGATACACATTGAAGTCGCGATCGCATGCACTTTCATTTTTACTTGCAGTCGACTGTATATCCACGCTATCACGATCACTCTCATCAGGATCACTCTCGTCAGTGTTTCCCTGCTCCTCTTCAACTTCATGTTCCTCTATGTTTCCAAAATAAATTTTGTCTACCGAATCTATTTCCCGCGAAAATCATTCATCTTGATTTTCAATCAAATCACAAGGAATCGAACTCGCATGACTTGCTATCGAGCAACAGCTCTGCTGACTGCTCGTGGTAGATATTAAGGAATCAGTCTCCGGCAATAAAAATAATCAAATTCATCATATAAAAAAAACAATTTTCCAGATTCCTATGACCCAATTTCGCGTTCCAATTAATGAACTTTTAACTTCTTAACCTTACTAATAAGGGAGTTCTACATCACTGGGCAACAACTCCGATGGAGGGTATCGATTATTAATTAATTTATTAATTAATTTATTTATTTATCAAATTATTTTGTTTGATAGATCGTGTAGACCGCCGTACATTATTATTAAAGTTAGTGCAGTTGTTTGTTGGAGTTCGCACACAAAAATTTACTCTATGTTTCATATATAAAACAACATTTTTTTCAAAAATCCTGCTGATTTTATTTCAGGCTCGATTTTCAAAAACTTTTCACTGTTAAATGCAGAAATAATTACAGTTTCTTGGGGGTAATTTTTAAATAATTTTCCGTTTCCTGGTTGTCAAGAAATCATGAGTTGAACACAAATAAAAATTTCGAGTGGCTAGTTTACTTTATCATGCTGCAAACGAGTACCGAGAAATTTGAATTGCCTTTCAACTCGTGATTTGTTAACAAACGGGAAACGAAAAATTATTTCAAAATTTTTGGAAGGAAGTATAATTATTTGTGCATTTAACAGTGAAAATTTCATGAAAATCAAGCCTGAAATAAAATCAGGAGTAGTATCATGGCATATTGCAGGACGTATGAATGGAAAACAGAGCAGGTGCTTGTTAACGTTATATTTTACGTCAGTTTTCTCAGTTATGACGTAGTTGTCAATAAGCCTCCAAATCTCGTGGCTGTCCACAAATAATATAAAGAAAATTAATTTATAATCACTTTATTTTTTCAAAATTAATAAATGTTATAGTTTTTTTTAAATAGAATTTTTAAAAAGATAATGATCAAAATAATATTTCATTGCTTTTTTTTAAAAAAAGGAAAAATATAAATTCTTCCTTAAAGATCCTTAAAGCCTCCTCAAAGATCCTTAAAATTTCAGTTCAATTAAGGATCTTTAAGGAGTCCTTAAAGACTCCTTAAAGGTATATTTAAGGATCCTTAAAGCCCCCTTAAAGGTCCCTAAAAATGCCTTTTCATCATGTGCTAAAAATTGTTTTCAGAATCCAGAACAAACACAATGTTAATTATGAAGTTGTTTTTGTATAGCTTATTGTAATTAAACATTTAAATTTGATGATACTGAGCCATAATATTAAGACCAACTGATTCCCTTTTATTTAATTTTTCAGAAATTCTTAACTGTATTCTGTTTTTCAAGTTTTAGACTTAAATTCATTTATTGCATATTATTTCAATTGAAAATGAAGTCCAAGTTGTTAATTGCTGGCCACTCTCAAGCCAGGTACTTTTCACGCCACTTGAAAAGAAAAGATGTTGATGTTGTTTCGTTTTCAGCCTTTAAGATTGAGCAAATGTGGGAGAAAAATTATACAATGGTGCCCGTTTACACCATGATTGTGCTGCACATTGGGGCAAACGATTTATGGAATGATTCTTTATCTTAATATTTGAGGCAGTGTCAAAATTAAGTGTAGGGTGGTCATTTCTGGTTTGTTGCCACGTGGACGGAACCGTTTTGCAGGGCAGACTAAGTCTGTTAAATTCTTGTCAATGGTCAACAGGAAGGCACTTGCTGTTAACCAAAAGTCACGCCTCATATCTCGGTCGTATCAAAGGTTGAGTTACGTAGGACATCCGGACTTCGTGGTAAATGGTCAACTTCAGCCCATGTTAAGTAGGGATGGAATTCCGCTGAACTGGAATGGTACTGCCAGCATTGTGGCTAAAATCGAAATGAAATTCACAAGTTGAGATTTTCTAGTTTTGATACTGCAACAAAATTAAGGAATACAGGATTTGTAGCAAGGTTACCCACCACACAACCAGAATATCTTAACCATAGTAGACCAGAAATTCCTACAACATACAGGAATGTATAGCTGAAAAATTTATTTCCTTCGCAGACAATCATTTCTTTTACGGGAAATAAAAAGACCAATACACCAGTTTCCAGCATTTTTTTGATGTAATGCCATATGACTCAAACATAAATGTTCCTACTCCATATACGGAAGCTCTGATGAGAAATTTAGCATTTCCACATACCTGTATGCCATCAGCAAAAAAAAAAAAAAAATCAATACCACCCAGGTTAAAACCGTACCAGACAGTGCTTGTGATAACACTTTTGGTACATGTGGTGTTTCGAATAATACCAAACAGGATTTACCAAAACCTTATGTCACTTGTGAGGATGCTGTTGAATATAGCGGTTTTTCAAATAATGCTGCAAGGGATACACCCAAAAAACAGCAGCCATCCTCTTCCAGCTCCCAAAATAAGATATAATTAAAAGGTGCATTAAATATGTTATCAATTTTTTTCTTTGTAGGATGAAGTACAGGAACAGATTATACTCAAGTATTAGGCATGCTTACCAGACTGAGTCTGCACTGTACGACAACAAAATCAGTTTAGCTGAGAAGATATCAACGCCCAATCGGCTGCCACTGCAAAGCTGCTGGCTAAAACTATTGTGAAACACAGGTCATGGTTTAAGATGAAGAAAACACTCATGGTAAATTTATTACAGGCCAAATTTGACCAAGTAACAGAATTCCGTATCTTTTAAATACACATTGTAGCCAGCTATTGCACAATGTCGCCGACCGGTTTTCGGGCACCGGCAGAACTTTTTTTTGGCAATTTGTTAATGCAACTGCGGAATAAACAGATACAGACCAATAGAGAAGAGTGTAGAAGGCCTGGTTTGGTAAGTAAAAATTTAGTCTCTAACAATGGTGCCACTTTGTCCCCAGTAACTATAGCAAATCAAGGGGTAACCCATAATTCAGAGGCTCTTGAGACAATCTGTACTCCAGATAATGAGGTAAGTATACTACCTGTTTCCTTGTCCGAGAGTCCTAAACCTCAACACAATGAACTTGACGTCACTGAGGTAGGTGGTGATAATTCAGTTTGTATGTCCATAGACATAGTAGGTAAAACTACTCCCATTGGCTAGGCAAGGTTCAAACATTCTTTAAAGTCCTAGTAAAAGTCAAATAACAAATATCGGTGTTCAAACTAAAAATACTAAATCAGAATTAACAAAAAGCAACAGTAATACAGCTATGTTTCAAAGTCAAACAGGAGGTGGTACCACTAGTTTTAGCAAAGGGTCTAAATTTTCTACTTACCAAACTTTTCAAACAGAATTTGATGAATGGTGTATGAATCATTTTCATCCAATGACCAGAAAGGATTGCTAAATTAAAAGGCTGTGAAAATGAGGAATTCCCATATGAATATTTGTCTTTGCATGTAAACAATATGAAAAAATTGGAACAAGAGGAAAATCTGAAAGACCCCATCAATAACATTTAGCTAAAGAATATCCCGTGACTTTAAGATTAAAATTTGATGAAAACTAAAATTGCTACCCAATTACAAAGTTTGAAGATAACCATAACCATCCTATTTCAAAAGAATATCAGATACCAGAAACCTGTCATGTGATTTGTATTTTTCAAACGTTTATTTTCGTGGAGACTGACATTCATGTTCTATATTTTTATTTTCAGTAAAACGTTTCTTGTCAGTTCATTGACTGGAATTACAGTAATATAGTCGATTTGAGTGATCACGGTCAAGTTATGACTCGTTTTAAAGTTATGACTCGTTTTAAAATGAATTTTAGTAGAGACTGGCGTGTGTCAAGGGATGTCAGAAACCTGTCATGTGATTTGTATTTTATGTGTTTAGTTTTTAGTTCATGCTCCTTTAAAAAAATAAATTCAAAATCAATATAGTCAATCTATGATTTCTATTTTTGTTGTCATCTTACATACTGAAATATTTATATTTAATACAATTTATTTTGCCTAATTTAACTAAATGAATATTTCATGAAATAGAATATTTTACTTGATCAGGTCAATTTTATAACAAGTTATTGTGATACATGTTCTTTGTATCTGCTTTATAACTTATACGCATTGTCGTATATTAACAATGGTCATCGCCCGATCACATTTCGCACTGACACTATGAGTGTAACGAAAGAAAATTTTCTTTCCCGCATATGGTTCGAGCTAGTCCCACAGCACACACACGCAACATTGAAATCTCCACTTATTCACCAAAGGGAGGGAGAATTTGCATGATAAACGAAAGATTGTTTTTATTCAACCATAAAACAGTCAGATAATCTTAACATCATGTGACAATGATTTGGCGTTTCTTTTTCATATTGTCAGTAATTTATAAAAAGGAAAACATTACAGCAATGCCACCGTCTTAAAAATCATAAAAACAACGGTCATATAATCTCAACTTAGGGTGACAATGATTTTGCGTTTCCTTTTCATATTGCCAGTAATTTATAAACAAGAGGCCCATGGGCCTTAATGCTCACCTGAGGACATGGACAACCTGAGGATATATCCAAAATCATTTGCAAAAATACATAAAATATTCTAATATACATTCCTACAAAAAAGTTAATAGTTTTCAAGATAATTAACAATTTGAGTCTTTTTATGCATCTATGACCTTGACCTTTAGACGTAAGACCTTGAATCTCATATCAGAATAATCACCATATCAATTCCTACAATATTCTTATATACATGCCATTCAAAAAGTTAAAAGTTTCCTAGATTATTAACAATTTCAGTCTTTTCATGCACCTATGACCTTGACCTTTGAATGTATGACCTTGAGCCACATATCAAAATGATTGTCATATCAATACTTACAAAATTCCAATATATATACCTTTGCAAAAAATTAATGGTTTTTAAGATAAATAACACTTTGAGTCTTTTTATGCATCTGTGACCTTGACATTCAAACGTAAAACCTTGAATCTTATATCAGAATGATCACTATATCAATTCCTACAATAATCTAATATACATGCCAATACAAAAAGTTAATAGTTTCCAAGATAATTAACAATTTCAGTCTTTATATGCACCTATGACCTTGACCTTTGAATGTATGACCTTGAGCCATATAACAAAATGTTCGTCATGGCAATACCTACAATATTCTAAAATACATGCCTATACAAAAAGTTTATAGTTTTCAAGCTAACGCACAATTTTAGTTTTTTTTTAGCAAAAAAATAACATTTCAGGGGCAACAACTCCTACATGCATTATCATACAATTACGAAACTTTGTACCTTTTTACATTTTGTCCTGCTAAACATTTTAACATATTTTAATATTATATATCTCTTATAATTTGGAAAAAAAGCCTAAAATGGCACAAATTATAAACTAGGTCATGACCCTGAACTATGACCTTGACCCCATTTTGAAGGTTATTTCAAGAAAATGTCAAAACTGAAAACCCCATGTCAATATCTATTCATATAGTCAAGTTATTATAATTTGAAGCCATTTTACGAAGTTTTCAAAATTAAACGCAAAAACGCGTAACCTAATTTTTTTACCAAATTTCACGAAATGAACAATTTATAAGCTTAAGACCCTAGAGAAGCCAAATATCACATCAGATTTTTTCTCCCATCATCACTTTCGGAGAAGAAGATTTTTAAAGTTTTTTGGAACCATGGGTCACCATGACCTAGTTTTGGTAGCCATGACAACGTCACGAACAAATCTGAATTGCACTGGCCCATATATGCATCTGACCAAGTTTCATTGAAATCAACCTCAAAGTTTCAGAAAAGAAGTCGGAAATGTAAAAGTTTACGCCACGGACGACGACAGAAAAAATTTGATCAGAAAAGCTCACTTGAGCCTTCGGCTCAGGTGAGCTAAAAAGGTCAAAGTACGGCAATGTCATTCTGTCTTATAAAACATACAACATAACCTGCTGAAACCCGTTCTTTAGTTAAGTTATGTGCCCGCGTTAATCGCGCATAATTTTTAAAAATGACGCATGAAAATTCTACCAGTGCACCCTCAAATATGAACAATATAAGATCCAAAGCACATGTTCTTCCGATCATCCTAACGGCGGAAACAGCAGTGTCTGTAAAAATTATCGTAACTCGGAATACCTGTAATTGTACGGTTGTCGTAAAACAAAAACGAAAATGTCAAAAAGGAAGCAAAGTAGCGTCCTCTCATTTTTGCCCAAAAAGGCCCGAGTTGATGAAGAAAGCGGTAAATATTAAACCACATTTAAGTCTAGACATAGTAAAAAGAATTCAAACACCCACTTAAGCCATTGATTATTGTAAACATTTGTTAGAGCTGCCACATGGTCGCTCAGCTTCAGACATCTTCAAGCCGTCTGCTAGGGAATGTTACCGTAGACAATGTTTGTGACAACGTTTAATTATTATTAATAATCATATTAGTCCAATTGCTTTCTGTATTAACGGGTAATAAAAGTTTGTTTTTAATTCTTCAATCAAAATAATCAAAATATATCAAAATGTGGACCTAACTGAAACTTGAAAGGTGTGAGTGATCATAGTCGGATGAATGCTGGGATATTTACCCATACATGGCGTTGCTATAATTTGCGATAATGAAATAAATGAAGAACAAGAAAATATATCATCCCTACTCAATAACAATTATTTAAAAAAGATTTTGATACATTTGATGACAACCTCTTGATCAAAGTGATGATGATGCTGCTGCTGCTGACCATGATGATAGCATAAAGGGAAGAGAAATGTCTATTAATGAGTCGTTTTAATTTTTGGCAATTGGAGATCAAAACAACACAGAAATCCAACAAATATCTGAAACAGAAGAACATACAGATCAACAAAACACATTGATACAGTCCTTATTTAAGAAACATGTACCACCCTTAATGAATACCAGACATCCACCTCCTGCAACAGGCAGAGATGACGACATTAATAAATTAAAACAAGTATTGGATGATGTTCTGGTCAAAGCAGATTACCTAAGAGAAAAATCACATCATAATAAAATTCTCTTTGCCCAAGACAACAAGATAGGGAAGAATTTGCTTAAGGTAACGGAACAGAAAAATATGGTGTTTTTTTTCCAGAATTCCCCATTCTCCACCTTAGAAAGACTAAGAAAAATAATTTTTGCAGTGCATATAATGCAGGTGTTCTTCATATTCTCAAATATATGAGGGATGACGACTACGATGAGTGGCAAAAATTGATATCAGCTGAAGATATAGAAAAGGCAACCCGATATATAAGACGAGTATCACTAGCTTTACATACCACTTTTATGCTGTCTTATTTACAGACTTTTTCAGAAACGGTCAGATCAAACGTTCAAGACATCTTGATTGCTGGGAATGGAGAATTTAATGATTTTACAAGGGATTTGAGCAGTTTATTACTGATTGTAAAGTCACAAATGCAACCTTTGCACTACATTATGAAATAATGCAACACTGTGATGAGATTAGCGCTTTAGCATTTGCAGAACGTCTCGGAGGTCATGATGGTTACAATATGATGTTATCAGCAGTTAAATCTTCCTTGCCATTTTCTTTCCTTAATGGTGCCACCTCATATGCTGCATACTGTACCCGTTTGTTATTTGAACACTATAAATGTGGATCATTTTATAAGAATATGAAAAAAGCTTTGTTTTCAACACCATACAAAGGAAGTGTAGTCAACTTTGATCTTGATACACAAAGATGTTTTAAAAGGTTTTAGATCTGGCGCAACAATGTCATCAGTTTTACCTAGAATGTCACTTGTGGACTCTATGTTGGACATCAATGAATCTAGGAACAAGAATTTTTGTACAAAAGATAATAATAAAGTAGTAATGTGCAATGATTTTGGATTAGATCTTACTGATACTGACATCAATTACATTTTGCGTCTTACTGAACCTTTTGTTACCAGAGAAGCTGTTTTAACCACCAAAAATTCAAATATTATATTAAATGTTTATCCAGAGGCATGCCACTATCTTCCAGAAACCATTTTAGACTCTAACACGCTTTCTATTGGACATTTTCTAATTCAAAAATTTATTTCATTAAACAACTTTTTTGAATGTAAAAAGATGGATATTCCCGAAATTTCATCGGTATCTGGGCCAAAATCTTTGATCAACAAAATAAAGTCTTTAAAGGATTTACAATAAGAAGAAACATGAAAGATGGGTCTATACACCCTTTCAATAAAACGCACCCGCGATCATGATTTTTTCCGGAAGTGACTTCATATTAGGCAAGAAAGGATACCCGTTGATTAGAGAAGATGCTTTGTAAAGTAACACCTTTTTCCGACCAAGGGATTAAAGTTTTAAATAGGTGAGTATTTAATTCATTATGTTAATATATTGAACATCACATATCAGTATAAAATCATTAATGACATGTTTATTTAAACTCCAATATACAACAATTCATTCCCTGGGGGTTTACTTTCAGTACACACAGGTGTTTTCCCAAATACCGACAGTACATGTGTACGATAAAGATTATTGCAAACAAAACATGTCTTGGTCCATTGAATCGGGTTTAATGTATTGTGAGACACAATGTACTGATAAGTTGGTGCCCACATGTCTGCATTTATTAAAAAAACGAATGTTTATGAAGTGACAGGTATGTTGCTGATACTGACAATTGCAAATTCAGTGACATTACCTTGCAAATTGTGATATTAGAGATAGACAGCCTTCATAATCAGATTTAAGTTATCTTGATATACATTAGGCAGTTAAAAGTTGTTTTATTTCAAAATTGTTGTTCATTTTTAAATTTTATGTCACAAGAGAATCATGGATTACATTCTAAAAAATACATCTGAAAATGAAAAAAATATTCCAACTGAATGTGAATGTACTAAGGTCATTGCAAGGAACATATTTTTAATGTTTTAAAGAAACTTCTTAAAATTAAATTTCCCTTTTTCTAATCTCTCAATATTAAAATTTAAATTTAAAATAACTTTACGGTTTCAGATTTTATTTATTTATTATTTTTTAATTTTTTTATTTATTTATTTATTTATTTAAGGAAGAAATGTTTATGGCTGAATTTATAAGATTATTTTTATCATCCCAGTTGACAGAAGATGATATTCCAGGAGCAAAACTGACCAAAGAGCCAGAAAAACATAAAAAAGCAGATTTAATCTTCTGATTGAAATGCAGAGGACAGAAAGTTAAAAAGTCAGAGACAAGGGCACAGTTAGCTAACAGGTAAATATATAAAATTTTCATTAATCTTAAAATGTCATAATATTGGCATTTTAAAATTTTCTTTGGCCAGCTGAAATGTCTAGAGGAATTCCTTGATAATTAATTTAAATAACTCTAATATTATTTGATATTATTTAAAGTTTAATTTTCAACCATTATCAATCTCATCTATTTTTATCGATTTGAAATTTTATATGAATGGTGAATTTTTTTTCTTTTACATATTTTTCTTCTTTTGAACATTTTTTGGTAGAAAAATTGATGGGGTGGTGGTAAAAAAGGAATGTTTTGATAGAATATTTATGAAATAAAGATTGATTGATTCATTGTGTGAGTGAATGGTTTTTATGACACAGTCATGATTATTTCACTTAATCGGAACATTATCAACACACACTTAATACACATTGATTTTGTAGAAATTAGTAACATATCAGAAACTATGGTATGTTTGTTTTTAATTTATAGTTGATGGACTTAATGTAACCCTCACTGCAACCTTATTGAGATGGGCTTAGTATCATCCTTTGTATTACATACTTAAACTTTATATTTTCAGAGTACGTAACTGTGTGGAAAATGGAAACTTTGTCGTTCAAGATCCCGACCCAAATAACAGCTATCTTAAGCTAAAGAAGCTGAATTGCCAAAATTGTTCAACCGACACCAGTATTACAGTTGAAAGCAGCAACACAAGTAAATGTGACAGTTTAAAAAAGAGACTTCCTGTCGATGGCTGGACAAAATCAGCAAAGGAACTGCCTGCACGATTCACTCATGTGTCGTTAAGTAAACACTCTGAATCCTCCGGCAAGAACTGTAACAGTGTGCAAAAGCCTATTGAAAGAGGATATGCCTTCTTCTGGGATAATTATATACATAACATTTATTTATGTAAACAAGACAATTCTGTGTTTATCAAAGGAAAGTGTTATAGATCACAGAGAAAAAGTGAACTGCCTCATAATTGCGCGGTAGAACTAAATTATAGCAGTGGCAAAGTGGAAGGAGCTATTTCTTCATGCACTGCTGGTATTAGTGGACAATGTAATCATGTTTTTGGTTTACTATATTCAATTGACCATGTGAAAAAAAATGAACATTCCAGAATTTCCAGAACACAAAACTTGTACAGAAAAACCTGCAGAATGGGTGAAATCAAGAACGGATGGTGTTTTTTCTGAACCAGTCATGGACTGCCATGTGTACAAACCAAAATATACGTGTAAATGAAATGGATTACACTGTACATTGTATGATGCTAGGGGACCAGCATTGAGAAATAATTCAGATCAGCCGGATTTTGAATCATTAAGGAAGAGCAACAGTAATTTAGGGATTTTTAAAGTGTTAAATACAGTGAACAGTGAAGTGAAAACGAGATTAAATTTTTCAGTTCCTGTTGGGAGTTGTTTAAGCTATCAATTGTCATTGACTGAAGCAAATTTCAAAGTTGCAACTAATATAGATGCAAAATATGAGATTCAGCACGACAATTGCAATTTAAAATCATTTCCTGCTTTTCCATGGAAATTTAATTATGCTCCAAATGTTGACCAAGACTTATTATCATCACTGAATTTGCATACTTCTACTGAGGAAGCAGTTGAATTTGAAACAAAAACTAGAACACAGGCATCTAATTCCCTTTGGCATGCTCTGTGGAAGAACAGGCTAACTTCAAGCAAGTTCGGACTAGTGTTACAGAGACAATGTACAAAAAATGAGAAGTTTGTTAAAAACACATTATCAAGAAAAGATTTATCTAGTGTTCCTGCTGTAAAATATGGTTTAGACAATGAATGCAAGGCTGCAAATTCTTATTCAAAATATATGAACAATACTGGTACACGTGTCAAAACATATTCTTGTGGTGTTGTTATTAATTCACATTATCCATGGATATTAGCTTCTCCAGATAGGGTTGTGTTTGATTCCAAGTGTGGATTTGGTTTAATGGAAATTAAATGTGCTCATAGCAAGAGAGAAATAACTCCATATGATGCATGTAAAGATCCTTCCTTTTTTGTCCTTTGGATGATTCAGGAAATCCATATTTTAAACCAACTCATCATTATTATGCTCAAGTGCAGGGACAGCTTGGTATTACAGGTTCTCAGTGGTGTGATTTTGTAGTTTATACCGAAAAAGGACTAATTATCAACCGCATTGGATTCGATTCAGAATTTGGAAAGTTATGACTGCATAATTGATGGATTTTTATGTGCACCATATTGTTCCCGTCATTACTGAAAGCTAATTTTTGGACAAATTTTTGCTAGTATTTTTAAAGCGTTAATAGTTCTAAACAATTTAGTATTTACTGATACCATGCACGGCGATACAAAGATAACAACTACTACTTGTTTACTAGGTTTCCATAAATTTTAAACAATTAGTAGCCAAATTTCTAAAAATTGTGAAAATATAGTCCTTTTTTTCAACAAATTTGCTAAAATAGGTTACTTTTTGAAGGAATTCATCAGAAATTAGTCGCCATTCAGGTTCTCAGTGGTGTGATTTTGTAGTTTATACCGAAAAAGGACTAATTATCAACCGCATTGGATTCGATTCAGAATTTGGAAAGTTATGACTGCATAATTGATGGATTTTTATGTGCACCATATTGTTCCCGTCATTACTGAAAGCTGATTTTTGGACAAATTTTTGCTAGTATTTTTAAAGCGTTAATAGTTCTAAACAATTTAGTATTTACTGATACCATGCACGGCGATACAAAGATAACAACTACTACTTGTTTACTAGGTTTCCATAAATTTTAAACAATTAGTAGCCAAATTTCTAAAAATTGTGAAAATATAGTCCTTTTTTTCAACAAATTTGCTAAAATAGGTTACTTTTTGAAGGAATTCATCAGAAATTAGTAGCCAATGGCGATTTTGGCTACCCTGAATGGAAACATAGGTTTAGAAATTTTATTCAAAGTAGTCAAGGAATCTTTAGAACCCTTAATTTTTGCATTTCAAAAAAATCTTTTAATCTTTAAGTTGATTGACGTTATTAGATTTGTTCATATTAAAAGCCAAACATAAAAAATGGTCTCCTTGGCTACAATGAATAAATATTTGTTAATATTTCTGGTAAATCTTTTGAAATGAAATCCTGCATGAAAAAAAGATATTCAGAGAATTTTTTTCAAAATCTATTTCTAGTTGTTCTATTTAATATGTGATTTGTTTTATACAGTTTTGTTCAATAGAATTTCAATTATACATGTATGCATATGTATGTAGTATCATATAAATTTATAAAAATATATGGTTTGGAATTCTTTATGGTGTTTATTTTTTTCTATTAATCTTGGATTACTAGTAATACATTAGAATGTCAATCACACATTTATTGCTTAACTTAGATTTTCCTCAATCACTTGTTAACATAAAGAAAGGTTGGCATATTATCATCTTCAAATGAAATATTTAAATAAAATTGTTTAACAAATAATAAAAGTTAAAGCTATACAAAAACAAAACCCAGACACTATCATTTTGAGGAAAATCTTAGTCTAGGAATAAAGTGAGATTGGAAATAAAATGAAGTAATGGTGTTATACACCCAAGTTAAGATTCTTTCACTTATGTCAAGGCAGTCATTGCTGGATCGTTGAGAAAACTGGAGTCCCTAGAGAAATCAGCCAACCTTCAACAAGTGAAATGACAAACTTTCTCACAATATTTAGTAGGATCTGCAGGATTTGTACCCACTTGTGATAACACTACAAAATATGCCTTATCCTCTTTAAACTGCATTAACAACTGGGGTAGAATGTTTGTTTTGTACATTTGTATAATTTTGAACTTGAAACTTGAGTTTTATTACCAGGAAGACGCAACGAAAACTCAAAAGAGCCATGCACTCTGCATTTAGAATTCAAATACTATATTGGTTTCTGAACAACTTGTTCCCAAACCAAGATAATTTGCACCCATCCACATATGTCATTGAGATGTTTTAATTATATCTGATAAAATATGAAATATTAAAAAATAATTAAAATGTTATCCAAAAATACCTTAAATGTGCGAAATAATTTAATGAAATTAATTAAAAGATAAAAAAATATATGTGGTTTAGATTTTAAAAATCTGTTAATTGTCTTGGGTACAAGTTGTCTTGGGTTGGGTACGAGTTGCCTTTATTAAGAAAATGCATGGGTATGACTAGTTGTCTTGGATACAAGTTGTCTGGACACCCCGGTATTTTGGTGTTTATGATGAGAACTAATACTGTTAACTTTGGAAACTACAGCTGGTGATATCTTAATATAAGTGAAAAAAAATCATGATTGGATGTAAAACATCAATCAATTATTCATGTATGCAGCCTTTTTGATTTGATAAAGATCCTTTTAGGAAAAAAAATCGCATCATTAAATGCACAGCAGCTGCCTTTAGAAGTGAAATAATCTTGACGGGCATGTTCTTTACATAAAAGTCACATTACACTTACATTTCACTAAGTAAAATAATCTTGATTTGAATATCAATCCTGATCGAATCAAATCAAATGAATTGCATTTTGCACCATATTGCACATTTAGATTTAATTTTTCTTTTATTACATTACATATAATTGCATATAAACAATAGATTTGCACATAGTTAAATAATAATTAATTGATAAATACAAAAGTTAAAAGCTTTTGACACATACATGTGGATTATGTAAAAATAATTATAATTATAATAAAATTTTAAGTAGTATATGTAGGTCATCTGCTTCGTTGAATAAGAAGAAAAGGTATAAAAGTGATGGGGCATAGCAAATTTATTGATTTATTACAGTTCAAGCAAACAACCATATTGCAATTAATGCTTAAATCACAAAATAATTTAATCCAATGTGTCAGTGCCGTATGATATTAAACATTGTCATTCAGAATTACTAAGTAAATACTGCCAGTACTATCCAGTTACCACCAGAAAGAATTTTAACAGTTACAGTTTAAAAATATTGAGGAATTAATTTGAGGAAGAAATAATTGGTTCCATAAAAAGTGTCAACAATGCACATGATGTCCAAATTTGATTGATTGTTCCAATAAGTGAAATTGGGATTATCTGGTCAAAAATATGAAATGTTTTGATTTTGTTAATTGCACGTTCAACATGTATCCTCTCTGCAGCAATACTCTGAGTTTCCAAAACATCACAACCTGGCATTTGACCTTGTAAATGTAGGAAAGAAGGAATATTCATCTTTACACCAATATTATCTAACAGGTCTTGAATATTAAACCCCTTGTCAGCCATTATGCTGTCCCCATAATCAAACGGTAGAAGAAGTAGACCACTTCTGGCAGTAATATCTCTGTCTGAAATGCAGCCGGTGTACAATTGACTAACAATGAAATACTTCCACATGGAGCAATACCAATTAATCCTTTCAGTGTATTTGCACTTTTATAGTGACTGAAAGTATGAGATTTCAGTAGCAACGATGATGGCATTTCACACTTGATCTGCGTACAGTCAATAATAACACGAGTTGATGGATATCTCTTTTTCATTGAATCAGGCATATGTTCCATTACTTGACGCTTTGTGGACCATATATTTAGAGAACCAAGGCGTAAATAAACAAAGTTTGCCCACGTTATAGTTATATTGCTAACAATAGCAACTGATACAGAAAAACGGTTAGCAAGATCATGTTCAAATATTCCAGACTTTACCCTACACAGAAACATAAAAAACTGGTTTGCAGGAGATAGTTTGCGTGGCCTCCCTTGTACTTGTCTTCCCTTTTCAACGTCCTTAATGCCAGAATGCAATGTAACATTTTCACCATTAGGTCCAGAGTTCAGAAAATCAAGAACTTGAACAAACACATGACGGTTGGAAAAACCAGTGTAAAATGGAAAGTCTACATCTTTTATGTTATCAACGGAGAACACACTGTCTTGTAACTGAGATTTCAATGATTCATTTTCTAAACTAATTTTCACATTTGATTTCTCTAAACTGCTAAGTTTTTGTTCAAGTTTCTTCAATTTTTCAGTCAGTAAATAATTTTCAGCCATGATTTGCTCATCAGTTTTTTGAAGAATTTTTGCACTGTCATCACTATTTTCCTGTGATATGTCTTCCAAAACAGAAAAGGGTACAAGTATTGTGTCAGTAGTTGAAGTATTTTCGTCATTATTTGAAAGTGTATCTAACGTTCTGTGTTCTACTGTGCTGCTACAAGATTGTGGTGTTTTATTTTGTTGCAACTTGTTCAATGGTCTACACTTTTTTTCCTTAAAAATGTGCTTCTTGGATTTCCAGCATTCAAACAATGTTGGCACTGCTCCAGGCAAAAGAGTGCGACGGCCACTAAACCCATGTACCTCTGTCCATTTTTCTTCAAAGTGCAACGAACAAACTTTTGTAGCTTCATCTGAAACCTGAAAGTTTTCATCAATGTCCCTGCGAATATTTACAAGCCACTGCTTACGTTGTTCTGTTCCAGCTTGTGGGAATCTGTGGTAGCTCAAACGACCACGGTTTTCAATGAGTTTGTATCCTCTCATTCGACATAATGGAACACAGCAATTCAAATTACTTTTACCAACAGGAGATATTATAACTGGATCAGCCATTATTAATTACAAGGTCTGAAAGTACAAAAATGCAGATCTTTTGTGTATGTATTTTTTTTTATAATTTCATAAATATACCTGAGACTTCTTTTTAGTTCCTAAAAATTTGCAGTAGAGACACCGTGGGAAGGGGGGGGGACTGTAATAAATTTTTAGTTTTTTTTTAATCTGTGGTAGAGAGATTTAGTTATAAATGTTGTATATGTAGCTAAGTAAATATCCGTAAAAAAATCAGTTTCATGTACACAGTCTAAATTTAATGACCGTCGATAAATCCTTGCATGTTTATTTGTAATGTAAACGGACCGGAACGTTTCATCAGGTCATACCCGCTGATGACTAATAAAATGAAAAATACAGACAATATAATGGATAATATCCAATTAACCACTTAAATAATAATATTTACCTTTTAGCTTTGTAATGTCATCCGATTATACTTCGTCTTTTGAGTGATAATATGAAGCGATCAGGAAACTGGTAAACACACTGAGATAGCTATACATATCAATATGGCGTCTGAATGCACTATTGCCTAATATGACGTCACAACAAGAACGATAACTCGGCACATCTACTATTTGAAAGGGTGTATAGTAAAGTCTGAAAAGCAGTCTAGAGAAATTGCCCGCCAGAAAAAATTGACAAAAACAAAAAAAGAAATAGGGTGCATGAGCTCAGAAATGAATGCCTGCCAGGCAATCGTAAAACCAGACTTCAGTAAACCTAAGGTTCAAAAGTCGCACGGTATTCAAAATGCTTTAATTGAATTACTGCTACGTTGCATTGGGTCAGTGCAAACAGGTGTAGACAAGACCGATGCACTTAGAGAACAAAATTTAGTTTACATTGCCTGTCGTGATATTCCTAAAAATATATCAAACACAGTTACAATTGCAACTTTAGAATTTGCTGGCATCAAGTTCAAAGCCAATGTCATATCTGGTTCTGAATACCTTCACTTCATTGAAAACGGAATATTAAATAAAATGTCTAAACAGTTTCCAAAATTAAAGAAAGCTGTTCTATGTGAAGAGAAGTACAAATTTACTTCAGATGATTTTAAAGAGGCCACAAGACAACAAAAAACGTATATCTATATCCCATTTAAAAAACAATGAAGATATCTTGACTTCTGATAAATTTGACAGGGCATCTCTAATAACAACAGAAGGAAAAAGTTTAATTAGCACATATCTCGCCATGAATGCCACAACATTAAACCTAACAAAGAATATTACTCTTGATATTGACTTGGAGTTGCATCTTGTTGGTTGTGTCTGCAATATTCCAAACTACAAATGCAAGATGCATACTACACCAATAAGGTGCATGGTCAATTCAGAGGGACGTGTCTCTGTAAGCCGAATAAGCAACATCAAACAACAAAAAGGAGAAGCAGAGATGGCACAGATAGATTGGCTAATTGAGTACCAATCAACATTACAAGAAGGTGAAGCTGTTGTAAGCATTGTAACATTTGGGGATATTGACTCTGTAATATTACATCTTTTTGCAATGTCATATTTATGGCCAAGGGGTCAAGAAAGATTATTTCTGAACCCAGTATATGTCCTGTTACAGAAGCCTGGTGAAATAAATGATCTCTTCAGCATTACTTCTATCATATCACTAATAGAAAACTACACACAAGAAACATTTCTTGGAATGAAAATCGCTGTTTCTCTCAGCTTAGGAGGAAATTTTATGGCATGTCACATCAAACTGTTCTGGATATTTTTCTGAATTCTCCAAAGTTTCGACAACATCTATTTAATTTAAAGATTGAAAATAAAAACTGTGATATCACAGTTGATGATGTTTTAATAACAAAATTTATAAAAATTTTATATTGTCCAAAACGATTAGATGCGGAAAAATTAGTTTGATGAGGTACATCAAATAACTGTCAGAGTCCTATCAAAATCAGGTGGTGGAAAACCAAGAAACCCACAAAGTTGGCTGCCACCAGCATCTGCTAACCATCATTTGGCAAAAAAACATAAATTGTTTAATACAGTATTACACAACAGCAGGGAAGCATGATAATGATCTTCCTGATTTTATAGAGCAGAGCTGCTTTAAGAGGCCAAGCGATGGTGAACTGGAGTTTGATCTTGCGCCTGATGTGCATGTTAACAACATACAAGAAATACTAAAAATTCCAGAAGGCCATCTGCTTGATAGAATGAAACAAGCCACAAACCCTGGAAAAAGGAATGATCTGTCTCCCCAGAAAGGGCAAGGCGGAAAAGGGCATTAACATCAACTCCTAAGTCACATATAGCAAATAAATTAACACAAAAGTAAACATGTGTAAATTACATGCAAATTTTTAAGAAATCTCTTACAAGTAAAAAAAATCTCTCTCTTTAATATGTATTAATTCATTTAAGCGGGTCTGAGCTGTTTGAATTTGGTGAAATTAGTATGAATAATAACAATTTATGCAAAAAGCAGTTTAGCAATTTCTTTGAAATATTAACATGCACCCACACATCAGCCACCTACATATAACTAGTTACCTAATTATTACCAGAATTTTTGTTTATTTCAGGAAAAAGAAAGTGAATGAAGAAATATAACTTAAAATTAAGGACATTTTTTTCAAAATGTCATTGGATTAACATTTATGATTAATTTGTGAAAGAAAATTATTATTAATAATCCAATGGGTAAAACAAGGCATCTTTTTTATAAATCAAATCATGGAAATGGACTACAGAGAAGTAATGTAATTTTTTATGTAAAGTCGAACATAAAGTGACTAAATTGTATGTGTTTAACAGGTGATGTCTATTGTGTCAATTCACCAGAGGCTATATATATTTAAGTATAACAGTACCTCTTAAGATGACCATTATGTAACGCCATTTAGCTATGAGTTGAAGTGTTTATTTTGTCATGGTGGATTAATATCCAGCTGTGATACTGGTCTGTTGAATTTTTAGAGAGATAGGGAATCTACCTAGGACTGTATTGATGTGTTTTTATTTTAAAAAATTTTCCTGGTGGGTCGTTACCCTTTATCGATCGTCGAGGGCGTGGTCGTTCGATTACCCTTTACTGACAACCGATTGACCTTACCGGCGTTTGTGAGCCCTGGTCAATTATACAGATACTACCCTGAAATGAGAAATCCTGGGAACAACAAAGTGATCATGTGAAAAGTTGGTAGACCTAAATATTCCACACAGAATCGTGTATGTCAGGAAGAAGCCTCTACTCATAACGTTTCGTCCTTTTTATATATTAATAGGTCAGGCCCAGTTTCACAATCATTCACTCAATTGAGTTTACACTCAATTCAAATTTGAGTATATTTCGATGTCAATCTTTAAAAAATTACACAGTTAAAAATGTGTATAACGTTATATCTAAATTGTTTAGTGTAGTTTTGTTGAAAAAAAAATATTGCTTTCTAAAACTTAAAATTTTTAAAATATTAATGAGAGAAAATGGGAATATTTAAGTTGAGGGTACACTCAGTTAAGAAAATGATTGTGAAACTGGGGCCAGGAACAAGTCTCTATCTCTAACGTTTCATCATTTTATATACATTTAAAATAAATTCATGTAACATCCACTCTCAGTATTGTGACCCTGTTGGAAGAATTAAATCACAAAGAAGTCTATTTTTTTGCATTTTCTTTGTATTGTATTATTAAATGAACCTCTGACGGCCTGGTGTAAAATTTTTATGCACAAATTTTGAAAATGACAAAAGTTATCGACATCACAAATAAAGGCCCATTCTGGAAGGTAACGGGTGATATAAATTTTACAACTGCCTAACGACAACGCCTAATAAAAATCTGTTTCATCATTACAATTACGATTAATGTTTTATATAAATAAAACACACATACCAGTCCTTGTCCATACCACAATCCCAAGAACAAAGTAAAAACTTTGCAAACTGGCAAAATATGTTATACACGTGAACATGCTCCCCCCGAAAAAATTTGAAAAATCAAAGCATGGAGGTGCAATCTGGTGCATTTTGAGGTTAAATTTACACTTCTGTGGCCATGATAAAAAAAACTGCTGATGACTACACACCAACATGTTTACATCTAGTAGGTCAGTGTTGAAATATGTAATCTTAACACCAGTCAATACAAATTTGTATACAACTGGTGATTTTAATACATAAAATAAGGAATAAACACAATGCCATATGCTTATAAAACATACATGTTAAATACATATCACTTACAATGTACTCTAGTCTCTTAGTGCATTGTATGTTGCACTTTTAGCTTTTCTCAAGAATTCACTTGTGTGCTTGATGTTATGACACTCAGTCTCTTGACTTTTCACAAGTACTTTATGAGTCATTAAACAATTTAATGTCATCATAATCGTTACTAGCATCAGTAGACAGGCTAAATGGGTTATATTTCATTAGCTCTACCACTTTATTAACGTCAGTTTGACCCATGCAATCAATAATTGCAGTTGTTTTAGTCCGTTCACATCCATATTTTTCAGCTATTTTTGAGTCTGGGAACATATTTTTAAAAAGTTTCCCTGCATGGTCAGAGGCGGATATGGGAATATTGTGTTCAACTAAAAATTCTGTGAATAACACCTCAGCTTTAATTATGTTATTATCACTCGAAGAAGTTGATGGGGAAAAGAAATTGATATACTTTTGCAGGACCTGGCTTCTGATAATTTAACATGTTTGTCCGATTTAACATGTCTTTCAACATCATTTACACCTCCGTGGCCGATTCCAAAATCAAAATTACACACAGTGCAATATGCATGGTATGTATCGATCAGAGATTTCTTTATAACACCCGGAAATTTCAGGCTGTAATCATCTTTAAATTTCTGAAGTCTTGGTTTTTTGGCCTTGGAGCTTGCCATCATTTCCACGTTTCTGATAATTTACTGGTATAAAGAAATAGTTCTGAAAGAGCTACCTCATATTGCAATGCAATGCATGGGGGGATCTTCCAGACATCTCAATCACAATCAACTGGTTAAAAAAGACTCAATCATTGTATTAAATGCGGAATTTTCATTCTGGATGCGGAGAGCGGAATTTGTTGTTAAAAGTAGGAATAATTCCGGGCAATGCGGAATGGTTGGCAGCTATGCCTTCCCATGTCCCGCCTCCAGATAGTCCCATGTTGTTTTGATTCCTCTCATTAATTTCATGAATGCAAATCAAATTGAAGATCTTGTGGTTTCTGTACTGTGATGTTGGCGAGTCAGACAAATAGTGAATTGTTTTCATCGCAGGATATTCCTTTTTCAGCATTGAACAAGTTTGCACAGCATCAAAAAAACAGAATTTGCATTATGGGATTTATCACTAGACACTCCGACTATACTCTGGTGTTTCCACTCTTTAAATGTTATATCTTCTTGTAACGACTCTTCAAAAGCCTTTTCTTAGTGACTGTTTTCTTGGTACTGATCCAATAATATGTCGGGATTTGCATTTAATGGCACGGACTCGATTGCGCAAAGCTATCATCTTTAACGCAACACTTTGATGACGTAAACAAAGACACTTGTTACGATCACAGAAACTGACAAGCAAGATGTTAGCTTGACGATGGCGACAGAAAACCGATCTTAACTTATCTTAACTGCGGGATTTTCTAAACAAAACTTAGCATGCAGATTGTGTAAATAAACATTCAGAACCGTTTTTTGCTGGATCTCGTTTTCTACCTTTTTGCTATCTTTCTTTCCTGGGAGAACTGTACAATTGTCTTTTCGTTGAAGAAATTCTACCACTTAATCTCCGTAGACATTTTTAATAGTTTTTCTCTTTCTTCCTCTTTCCTGTAATGACCTTTGAATGATTTTGTTTCCAATGCCAACCGTTTTTCCAAAAGCGGAAGAGCATCTGTATTTCTTTACTATTTTCCCGGAAATCAGTTTTCCTGTTTCTTATTTATTTCGTTTCCTTTTACCTATGCTTTCTTTAATTTCTCTAATGAGGACGTTGGCAAATAATAAAGTTTTTCTAACATTTTGACTTCTGCTTGGAGTGAGTCCAAGCTGATTTATCTGTAATTTTGTGAGTGATTTTGGTGTGGCTTCATTATCTGTAGTGTTAGGTCTTTTATCAGGCGTACCTAGGTTGTCAAGACTTTTTTTCATTCTTTCTATTCGCTTTTGACATCTCCAGGAATCCTGTAACTTTGCTTTTTCAATCTCCAGCTGTTTTATTTTTCTATAAGCTTGACGTAACTTGTTTTGTAGCGCTTTCTCACTCCTACTGCATGTCCGATGCAATTAAATAGGAATTTCAGTGTCAGCAAATTAGAATAAGATGTGCTTCTTGTTTTACTGGGGCTGTGAAACTTTTGATTTTCTTGTTCTTTTTTTCTTTTTCTCTAAAGACCTTTTTACTCTCTTTAATGTATTACTTCGTCGCTTGATTAATTCAGTCTTTGATAAAAGTTCCACAGGAACATAATCTTTCCTTTTTCTTTCGCGCTCGGATTTCAAATAGCCTTCTCCTTTCTTTATTTTCTTTCTTTCTCTGTATCTTCATTATATTTCAGACCTACTTAGTGGCATCTACAAAATAATATATTTATAATTGTAACTATAATAAATAATAATAGAGCAATGACTAATACAAAACAAAATTGCGTTTCTCTCAGACCAACTGACGAACATTATCTATCTATCTAATCATTACTCTCTCGCTCTGTTTGGACGTTAAAATCAAACATATGGATGACAGCCTGGAAATAACTTTGAAATTAAGATCACACAAAGCACTCGAAAATGTAATCATTGGTCAGATGTGCACTGAAATAAGTGCACTATAGTTATTGTGCTAAATGTCGCTTGGTATTACTCCAAATTTTTAGTCCTGGTTGCTTAAAATCCTAAATAAAACGCCGAAAACCAATAAGGTTTAGACGCCATTAGACGTTTTCATTAATTAAAATAGATTTGATTTGATTAACATCCGTTACTAAATAAATTATAACACCCGTTACAACACATATCAGTCACAAAAATATTGGGGTGAAATTTCCAAAACACCGACTCAAACCACACATTCGAACAAGTTACATGATTATTGTATAATATAAATAACTTATTCATTTCATTGATTCAATTTATTATTTCTCTGGATATTATCAAAACGCTCCTTGACATATTTGTTTATAATACTTACACGATGTAATTTTGCGTTTTGTCTCCGATTTCATGGAAATTTTCCCGCTTGTCAACTTCTATGACGCCATCGGTGATAAGGGAGTTTGTATACTTTAAAATAATTCCTATTTATAAATGAAAAATCGGTTCATTTGGTAACGCTTGTTAACGGTAACGGATGTTAAAATGTTTGATAGTTAAATCCTGAAGTAGCATACATCTTACATGACAAAAATAATTCAAGTTATAAAATACTTTTAATTATACCTGGTTACTTATTGCAAATACCGATAAACGTTTTTATATTTGTAAACAATGCAAAACATCATTAATGCTTGTTAATCTCTTATCAGCGACAAATGGAACATTTTCTTATTAATCCCTTCTTTTATTTCACACACGGATTAACAATTGATATCCTGGATATTTTTTATGTTTTATTAAGGTAACCTACCTTAAGATGATTTAAAAAAGACAATTTATATCGAGTTTATTAAAATTTTGGTTTAACAATTATTGGTAACGCTTGTTAACAGATTTTAAATGACAACTGAAAAATCGCATTTTAGACACAACGTTTAAACTACGTGTTCATAGGAATTATAATTTTTTATTTTGGTGTTTTAATCTATGTATTTAATTACCTGACGTTACCGTTAAGGCGTTAATTCTTCTGTTGTTATGAATGATCAAGTTGTTGATTTATTTCTGACACGGGTATTCTTTACTGTGGTCCGAAGTATGCGGCACAATTCTAAAGTATTTTACTATTGTTAACTACGTAAAGAATAGTAAGTTCATAGTCCCATACGTAGATTCCAATCAGATGATACCTTACAGGCAGCTTTGGAAGGTGTATCACCGATTGGATGAAAGACTCACGTGACAATAGTACACTTTCTCATTATATTTTGGAGGGAATTACGACTATCAATCGAGATTAAAAAAACTTGTGCGATATTGTTGTGTGGCTGTCAAATTGAAGCAACAAGATTTTTTAAGAGGACGTGCCAGATCAAAAAGGATTTCAGTAAAAGTAAGTTATTTTTATGTTGATGAATTGTATGCAATTTTCCTCTTCATGCATTAAGTAGAATTTCATAGCGCCCAGTAAACTGGGCAACTCTCCCTCTTCGTTCATAGATCTAAATTGTTTTAGTCACTGTCAAAAACAGTGAGATGTGGATAATCGATTTTGTGAAAAGCATCCGATATTAGCTGTTACTCAAAATCTTAAAAAATGTCTTGTTATTATCGGACTATGTCAAGCATACAGGCGCTTGTTTCGATAAATTTAAAAAAAACACCATTGATTCTACCATAACACTTCATTTATTTAGTCTTATCACAGGAACTTGTAATTATTTCTATAATTTTAAAAAAAAATTTATCCATAGATCTACACCCCACCAAAAAAAAAACAACAAGGTAAGACACTCGAAATTTTCAAACCTACCCCTCGCCGCTTAAAACGATATTTTCTTTTGTTTAGGTAAAAATATCCACTTAATTTAATAACGTACGTTTGAACAACTCCCTTATCCATCCGCAAGTATATAATTATCTTCATTTTCTGTAATTATTCACTCCAAAACATCGAGAAACGCTGTTCCTAACACGAAAGCGGAAAACCGACTGTTTTCTCATAGTTTTCTCCTATAATCTAAGTAAAGAACACCAACTTTTGCCAATACCTGTATAGTTGTTTGTTTTAAAAGCAATAAGCAGTTCATCACAATAGCTTCATAATAGCATCATAATATTAATGATCATTAAGTTTAAAATATAAAATTATATATACAATTATAGGTATTAAACTTATAAAAAGTCAAATAGTGGAAACTGGTGCTATTATTGAGGATGACAACCTGATATGGCACCAAGTTTCTACAGTAGAAGATATAGCTCAGTACCAGGAAAGATATACAAGAAATTTAGAAAGAAAAAGGAGTCACCGCTCAATGTGTAAGTCAAATTTATGGTTAAATGGAGTTATGTATAATTTAGACTTCTTCCTACATTATAAATTTTATTACATTGAATTGACCACTATATGTATGAAATAATCTCAACTGGAATTAAAACACATTCTGTCTATTGCCTACAGGTTCTACCAGGTTTCAATTAAGCTAGCCAGACAGTTAAAATTTTTTCAACATTTTAAGGTCATTTTTTTAGCTGTTTAGCAACACAGTTTTTAACTGATTTCAGAAGAAAAACACTACAGAATTTTCTGAGTTTTGGCACCATAGGCAAATGTTCTACTATCTGAGATACAATTTCTTGTAGTAAATGTACATGAAGAGTGATTTAAAAAAACAAGATACAGTTTTGATTGAAGATGATAGAAAGTACATAATAATAATATAATTTTTTAAACAAAGATCGAATTTCATTAACTTATTTATTATCTAAAATGAAAAGACTGTGATTTTGATATATACAGATTTATGTTTTTTTTAGTTGCAGGCTTAAAGGTTTTTTTTTAATTTTTTTAAGTTGCAGGTTTATAAGTAGTAAGTATGATCAATTGTCAGAGTGGTGTCTTTTAAATGTGTATATAATACCATGTACATGTATTATGTTTGCAAGGTTTTAGTGAAATAAGATGCTAAACTGTGTTTGCAGCTAACAATACATAATATTTACTGTTAATTTTGAAATATTCCTGTAATTGATTCATTTCTTAAGAATTATTCTAATGTTAACTAAAAACCAAATCACATGTGTTTATCTTTTCTTTGGAATATTTTTTTAAATCTGTAAATTTAATTATAGAATTAGTTTGATATTTCCAAATTTAACAGTAAGCTCTATATTGCTTTTTATTCTTTTATATAGACACACACATATATATAATGTATGTATATGAGGAATGAATTTCCGAAATGTGCACATCAAAATTTAACTGGTATTTGTATTATATATATGTAAACACACAATAGGTGTGTTGGTACTTTGCAACAGTCAGTAAATTGGATTTAGTTTGCATATATGTACCTATGTAATATTTTGGGAATGGATTGATATAAGGTCTATGAAAACTCTACTGGAATGAAAATAATTGCATATTAATATAAATTATAGTTTGTTAAATCTAAAAGATTAACAGCAAAGTAATGTGTATTGCATATTATTGATTAATTATAGCAAATAAAACTTGATTTGGAATAGTTTTTGAAACATTTTTGTAAAAATTATGAAACTTGCTTAAATACACATAAAAAATAACTGTCAGTGACACAATAGGTTGTGGTTGGCAGGTGTTATTACATGTTAATTTAGTGTGTGACCTAAGCTGGAATGGAAGTTTTATCACAGGTCTAAACTTGTGTTTATCATGATTTGTTTTTATTTATTTGTTTGTTTATTTTATATTCTGTTCATTGCATTTTGGTTTGCATTCACTATTGCAGACTGAATGCTTTCCAGTCAACAATTATCTTTATCCCACCATATTATAGAAAAATCTAGTTTTTCTTTTACACTTAT
This sequence comes from Tegillarca granosa, assembly GCA_029721355.1. NCBI lineage: Eukaryota > Metazoa > Mollusca > Bivalvia > Arcoida > Arcidae > Tegillarca > Tegillarca granosa. The sequence goes on along the minus strand of CM056606.1, from coordinate 35,612,817 downwards.
ATATACAATGTACTATCTTGCTATTTTTTCTTTCTATCATTTTTATTGCTATTATATTTGGTTTGTTTTATGTTCCTAAAATAAACTCATGAATGCTCTTTCATAGTAAAATAATGTGTTTTTATATCACACTGTGAGTCTAAATAATTTTTGTGGTTTGACAGAAATTCGACAATAATATTGATCTTGTTCTGAATCTTTTTGCAGGAACTTACTTCACACAATTTAAATTGCCATCTCCTTGATCCAGATCTCATTTATGATACTATAATAAGACTTCATGTTTTAAGTCTTTAAGACTTTTTTTATAAATTTTCATTTGGGTTACTTAAAAGTTGTATTCTATTCAAAAATATTTCATATAAAAATTTGGCTTAGATATAAAATTCAACAATTGATTAATTATGGAATGTTAATTGATACACTAGCATGCCTAATATTATAATGGATATTATTTGTATAGATCTTAAAAAATTAATTCATTATGCATTTAACAGATAGTTCAGGGATTGGGAAGGAAAATATAACAATGGGACAATGGCCTCAAGGTATGTGTAAGTAATGGGCCATTTTCATTGCTTATGGGCAGTAGCTTTAAAAGAATGGGCCATATCAATGAATCCCAGTTACCTGTTAATTAAAATTATGAAAAAATAAATACATGTAATTCAAACAGCCAAACTGTCTTTATTAATACTACATAGGTATGATTAAAGTCATATAATGACAATTCACAGATAACATGCAACTGATTATAAGCAACCTGTTTTCATTGTATGCCATTTGGTCAAGCATTTGATCTACGGTCACTTCATGTCTAGTAAATGACAACGTCTCACAACCACTCGTAAATGTGGTAGTTTTACCTATTTTTACACAGAGATACAGAACATTTTGCCGTCTTTATACAGTGACCATGGCCATAATTTCATCCAACGAAATTGGAATTTCATCAGCGAATGAGTGCTATTTATCATAGACATCGTCATGGTCATATCAATGTGCTCGCTTTCACTTTCAGTATCGTGAACGTTATCGTTAGTGCCAACTGAAAGACGATTACCAGAAAAAAGAGAAGTGAACGTTTTTGTCTCTTTTCTGCCTTTAAAACCTTTTTAGGAGGCATAATGAGCCTTTGCATTGTACTGTTGTTGCAGACGATTCATTTGTACAAGTACACTTTAAGAAATTAAGGTTTCGAGAATTCTGATTGGTTAAAATATCCTTAATGTATGCAATGAAGCCAATCAGCATGCTGTAACAAATCCGGTAGGTCAAACAAAACAGCAAACGTAAAGATCGTAGTAATTGGCTTAAACAAACTCACGGAACCAATAAAAACAGTTTCTTTTAAAAGATTTTGACAATACACTACAAAGGGAAAACTTAACGACAGGAATTATCGGATGCTACTAGAAATCAGTATGCGCTCATTGACGCAATAGGTCTTGTAGTTTATGCGACAAATCTGAAAAATATGCGCTATTTGCGCATGGCGCACGTCCTTCCCTATCCCTGCTGGTTTAACAAATGTAATTGGTCTAAGATACCAAAGCCTGATGACCAAAACTGAACAGGGCATAGTAAAAGCACACAGGAAGTTGATGGCAAAAGCCCAGATTGCAGTTGCTTCAGATCCCTGCATGCTGGTAGGAACCATTATAAATGTCATCAAACGAAATTCACACAAAGAGAAGATCAGCAAAAAGGAAGGTATGGTGTTCTTTTTTTTTATTAAACAGGCCCAAATAAAGTTTGTTCACTTATTATTATTATGTTATTATTATTTTTGTTTGTTAAACTTGTTTATCAGGTTTCTAGAAGACTACCACAGGACGGAATGTCATCTATAAACCACCTATAAGCCATGCTTATAGGAGCATTATAGATTGGCTTATAGGAGCTTATAGGTTGATTATAGGGAGCTTATAGCACCTCTGTCTATAAGCCTCCTATAAGCATGGCTTATTGGCATTCAAAATATAAGCCATCTATAAGCCATGCTTATAGATGACTTATAGGTAGGTATATATTTTTAAAAAACAGTGCAGTTTTAAAATGGACTTAATAGACAGGTGGACTTTATAAAGATGGTAATCTTTATGAGTGACAAAATTTATATTGTTATTATCGAAAAAAGAACGAAAAGTATGTAGTTCCTGTTAAATACATATCTGATATATATTATAAATTATTTTCAGTGCATTTTCATCTTTACGCATTTCGTAAATTTGTTAATGACTCTCTAGCCATACGCTATCTATACGCCATCTTTAAGTAATAACACAAAGTTTAAAAAAAATGTTTTGTATAAACTTCGTAATTTACACGTTTCATAGTGTTTCTAGAAAAATAATGCATTTATACGTAAATGGAAATTCATCTTTTTGCTATCTTTAAGTATTCGGTATGAGCCTTTGATCTACCAACTATGAAGTGTACCCCGTCCTATGACAATATATTTGATTGATATGCCACTTTCGCATGTGTTTATTTTTCAAATAATCTCTTTTATTACAGACATTTATATAGCTAAATACTGATCATTCCGGACATCCGGACATTTCAAGTAAAGGAGTTTTTAGCCTCCTTAGATACAGTGAATACAAACTGCTTAATAGCAAAGTACGAATGCACTATCATTATTTAATGTAGTGTGTGGATTTTAGTTTTAATTAAAATTTTAGTTATATCTAATTAAAATTTGATTATTTGACTGAAATGAATGAAAAAAAGAAATGTCTGTCTGTCAGTGTACAATTTGTTGAACTTTTTCCCGTATTAATGGCCCTAGAAATGTAAGGGAATTTAAGTTTGTTAAAGAATTTAAATGATTTAATAACAATATTGTTAAATAAGAACATCTAGATTTAAATAAATTTAAGCAAAAGGAATTTTATTCCGTCAGCAAGTCGGTCCTCCGATTTATCATTTCAAATCATCTGGTGTTAATTTAATAATTTTATATTGTACACCAGTTCTTCCCACATATTTTGTCAACATCAAAAAATAAAAATTACAAATAACATTGACAAGTTTTTCACTGTATTGATACCTGTCAATAAATTTAGCAAATTGCATGGTAAGATCTTGATGATTACAGGTGATGGAATGTGTCTAATAAACAGGATGTTCACTGACTTAGATTAATGATAATCTTCTAACTTCTCGCATGTTAGATTATTTTGTAAATTCAGTGTACAGAAAATGTCAAATGGATGAAATGTTATAATTTTAATTCAAATAATAAAACTGAATGACACGAGAATTATAATACAATAAGTACTATTAAATGTAAAATTATTATTATTATTATTATTTATGCCATGTGAGACATATTTTTGAATATTGTAAAGATCATAAAAAGTAAGGAAATGTTTTAAAATTTATAATCATATTATTTGTAACACAATTATTTTAAATTCGATTGCCATTTTATTTATTTATTTATTTATTTATTCATTCATACAATTATTTATTTTATTTATCTATTTATTAAACCAATAAAAGTATTATTTATTTATTTATTCATCCATTAAACCAATACAATTATTATTTTTTATTAATTAATCAATTAAAACTAACTTGATAATTTTTGTTAGTAGTCCATTTAGTAAAAACATTTGACCTCCTTTTAGTTCACTGGTCCTATCTAAGAGTATATTTTAAGATCAGACACTAGATCAAGGATGAGGTATAATGCATTCAAAATTGTTGATATAATTGTTAATGTATCATATATCTGATTTTTACATTTATAATTATTTTTTTAAAATTTATTTAAAAATTAACATTTTCTCCAAATATATTTTAATATTCAATTTCTTTTTGGCAATTACCCGTATTTATACAGTCTCAATATTCTTAATTTTCACAATAAACCATATACTCTCTCTCTCTCTCTCAAATTTACAAAACATGTAATTAAATAAAATTTTCCATGTTAGGAAATATTAAAATCAATTAAATTGCATTTTATTATTTTCTTTACCCTTTTTGTTTGTTTAATGTTTGCCTTATGATTCATGAGAGAGAGAGATGAGTTAAGATGAACAGTTTTGATTGGTGGATTGAAAAAGAGGCTAATTTATGGACCAATCACATCCTTTGGATTTGTTCAAACAGAGGAAATATTGAAGGATTTTATAGTGAAAGACTTAGGAATAGGAAAACAGATAGAATTTCATAGAGTACATAGGATGGGTAGAAAATTCCAAACAGGACGATCAAGACCAATAGTGGCGAAATTTGTTAATTTCAAGGACAGAGAATTGATCAGAAAGTCCGCACCTGAAAAACTTAAAGCTTTAAACAATCACCAATACGGTGTAAATGAACAATTTCCGAAAGAGATAAATGACAGAAGGAAAGCTTTGTATCCCCACTTAAAATCTGCTAAAAGGAACAATAAAAGGGCGAATTTAGTTTATGACAAACTATACATCGATGGGCGCCTATTTAATCCGGATACACGAGAAACCAAACAAGATGAAACACCAAGACGTACAGCACAGAACAACGCTGGAACATACCCCAGGAGTGGACAACGTGCAAAGGGAAATAACTCGCGCAGTGATCGAGCCTAGGATTACCATGGAGGAAAAACAAATAACTTTTAATACGATGTGAATATACACAATAGTACCGATTCACAAAGTGACTATGACAATGTTTACAATAATCTTAAAACCTTAACTTTAAATGTTTGTGGATTATATTTTTTCTTTGGATACTGATTGTAAATATATTTTGTGGTTTGTGCTTAAAGGTGATATAATTAACTCTGAAAAAGATATATTGTTTGGGATTACTTACATTCCACCTGAAGGGACAAAATACAGTTCAAATGACGCTTATAGCGAAATAGAAAATGAATACACTTCCTTAAACTGTAAGTATGATATTATATGTCTTACAGGTGACTTTAAAAGCCGTGTTTCTAACTGTAGTGACTTTATTAACGATATCGATTTATCAGATTATGAAGTAATAACAGAAGATCCGCATTTGGATGGTAATACAGATTTACAAAAACTTGACATTTTAAATTTACCTCGTGTAAGATCAAATAAGGACTTAAAGAAAAATAATTTTGGTAATAATTTATTACAGTTTTGTAAAAACAATAATTTATTTATTTTAAATGCACGTGTTGGTAGTGATAAAGGTGTTGGAGATTACACAACATGTAATTCAACTGTGATAGATTATTTTATTGGAAATCTAGATTTCTTAAATATTGTTGAAAATTTTTGTATACTAGAATTTACCAAACTTTATTCAGATGTTCACTGTCCCTTAACGTGTAATATAGCTTGTAATATATTGCTTAATGATACTGATCGTAATGTTAATACTCATAGGAATGAAATGTTAGATAATATCAAACCGTTTAATATAAATAAATATACAGATTTTTGTAATAATATTAATGTTGATAAGGTTGTATCTATTTGTGATAAATTGAATTTGGTTAATGTACATAGTGTTGATAAAAAAGAATTAGATGTTTTATTTAACAAGTAGGTGATGTTTTAGTTGAAGCTGCTAAGCAAACTTTTGGTACATTTGTTATTAAGCGTAAATCTAAAGAGTGGTTTACAACTGAATGTTTTGTAGCTAGGAAACAGTACCGTAAAACACAAAGGATGTATAGAAAATATAGATCTAACTATTTTAAATTAGAAATGCAAAATGCCGAGAAAATCTATAAGAATGTCATGGATCGTAGTATTAAGAATTATAGAAATGTTTTACAAAGAAAAATTTAAAAAATGAGATCATCTAATCCAAGTGAATATTGGAAAGTTATAAATAAGAAAAAAAACAACAGGTACACAGAGTAATATTTCAGTTCATGATTTTTACACACATTTTAAAAATATCAATACTAGCACTGATTCTATAGACGATAATGTTTTAATTAATTATATCAATTTAAATAATGATGGTAATATTTTAAATGAATGTATCACTGGTGATGAAATTATGTCATGTGTAAAAAATCTAAAGACTAACAAATCTCCAGGAATAGACAGGATTTCTAATGAATATATTTTAGCTTGTATTGACGTTATGTTGCCTATATATGTTAAATTATTCAATGTTGTATTAGATACAGGTATTATACCAGAATCATGGCTGGTTGGTAATATTATTCCAGTTTTTAAAAATAAAGGTAGCATTAATGATGTGAATAATTATAGACCTATCACTTTGCTAAGTTGTATGGGCTAACTTTTTACTTCTATTATAAACATTAGACTTACTAATTATGTTGAAGAGTTTGGAATTTTATGTGAAAACCAATCGGGATTTAGGAAGAATTATTGAACCTGTTGACAATATTTTTATTTTATATTCCTTAATTGAGTTATTACAACTCAAAAAAAGAAAGCTTATTGTGCTTTTAATGATTTCCAGTCTGCTTTTGATAAAGTATGGCGTTATGGTTTGTGGCAAAAATTATTAAGTTATAAGATTACTGGTAAATGTTTTAATGTCATTGTTAATATGTATAAGAATACAAAATCTAGGATATCTGTAGGTGGTAATGTTTCTGAGTTCTTTTCATGTAACATTTGGGTACGACAAGGAGAAAATTTATCTCCTCTTTTATTTGCATTGTACATGAATGATCTTGAACAATTTTTTATAGATAGTAATATATCAGGTATCAAGTGTATAAGTGAAGAATTAGCTGATGAACTTAATATTTATTTAAAGTTGTTTTTACTTTTGTACGCGGATGATACTGTTTTAATGTCCGAATCTACGTCTGACCTCCAGCGTCAATTAGATAATTTTTCTGTTTACTGTAAAATGTGGAAATTAACTGTTAATATAAATAAAACAAAAATTATGGTTTTTTCAAAAGATAAAATTCCAAATAATGTGTCTTTTCATATTGATGGTGTAGATTTAGAAATAGTAAAGGAAATAAAATATTTAGGTGTGTTTTTTAGTAGATACGGGTCATTTTTATGTACAAAAAAGTATTTAGCTGAAAGAGCTACAAAAGCCATGTATGAAATTATTAAGAAAGCTAGAACTTTAAATTTATCAATTGACTGTCAAATAGATATGTTTGATAAAATGGTTTTACCAATTTTGTTGTATGGCTCAGAAATATGAGGTTTTAAAAAATTAGATATATTAGAAAGAGTCCATTTAAAATTTTGTAAACTAATTTTAAAAGTTAGAAAGAGTACGCCAAGTTTATTGTATATGGCGAATTAGGCAGGGTACCATTACATGTTTATGTCAAAACCAGAATTATAAGTTACTGGTCAAATATTGTTGAGAACAGAGATGCTAAATATACATTAATTATTTACAAATTGTTATATAATTACTATTCCAAAGGTGTTAAAACTAAGTGGATAAGCTCAGTTGAAACAATTTTTCAAGAATGTGGTATGAATAATATATGGTTATTCCATAATTATAGCAACCGTACTTGGTTAATTAAATCTGTTAAACAAAAATTATATGATCAATTTTTACAAAGCTGGTATACAAATTGTACTTCTTCAAGAGGAATTTCTTATAATTTATTTACTCATTTTGATTTTAAGCTACAATCGTATTTAACTTCAGATCTTTCTGATAGAAATAAAACTACTTTAACTAATTTTAGATGTAGTAATCATAAACTACCCATTGAAGTTGGACGTTGGAAACATATCCCAAGACAAGATTATGTGAACTTTGTAACACCGATTTAGGTGATGAATTCCATTTTATTTTGTGTTGTACTTTTTGTCCGAAGATAGAAATATGTATATTCCAAAACGGTACTATGTCAAACCAAATAGTTTAAAATTTTATTCATTATTTAATGACACAAATTTATCTTTACAAATTAAATTAAGTAAGTTTATAACAATTATTAATGAAAGAATCGGTACTACCGGTCCTCCGGGTTAACATAATGTAGTTGTATACATGTAATTATCTTATGCTGTTACTCATGCATTATTTGTTTTATATTATACATATGTTTATATATTCTCAATTTGTATTTTTTTGCAATATGAGAAATAAAGAAACTTGAAACTTGAAACTTGGAAGTCAGCAACACTAGCAGTCAGAAAATATTTTGAGGGTTGACCAAATTTGCCGTGTCACTTCCTAAATAAAAGCATGATAGATCAAAAGAACAAATTTTAGTTATTTCGGTCCTGAGTCAATTCGGCACAGGCAATAGGTCATTACGGCAACTCGTCCGAAAAATTGGCTAAGACCACAGGGGCTTGTAATTAACTACAACCACAAAAAAGTAAAATAAAATAAAATAAAACTACTATCCACGTTTCATAAAAAGCGGCAAAAAGATGCAATCAATCGTATCCTTATTTCACGAACTTAATTTTCCCTTCATTATCATTTCAACCTCATTTTTCTAAACGCAAAACTTATTTTTCTTCCGTTTAGTGACCAAAATATTTCTGAGCTACTGATTTATTGAGGTCTTAGATAACAGAAAGTATCAAAAGTAGCACTAGTCTTAGTTGGAATTGCCTCTCTGAACCTAATTCACACACACACACACACACACACACACTCTCTCTCTCTCTCTCTCTCTCATAACACAAGGTGTTCAACTATTCTAATTTTTGACCCACCTTTGTTCAGTCGTTTTTTTTCTATTTATTAGTGGGAAATGAAAATCATAAACAAATCCATGCATTGCTCCACAAAATGGTTCATATTGGAACTGCCACCACTGTCTCTAAACTATATAACACAGTCCCTTGTATTAACAGTCCTGATATTTTTGGGATTAACAACAACACATGTCGGGAAAATCTCATTTGATTGGGACAGTATCCCAATATGCAACTGTGACCCACGATATTGATTGTAAAACTACTGAAATAAACCACAGGTACTTGGGGACAGGAGTGAATTTTTTATTAATTTTGAACAATATTATGACAATACAAATAATTAGCCAGAATCGAAAAAAAAAATCTAATTTAATAAAGTATGTCTGTTTGCTGGTCAGTGGTTTTCTGCGGGTACTCTAGTTTTCTCCACCAAAAACTTACCACCTTGATATATGTAAAAGAAATTTTGACTAAGACATCAAACACAGTCCTCTCAATAACTGTTGTTTCTGATTCAATATATGCGTCTGTATAGTTTTAATCCACTAAATGCAAACTGTAGTCTTAGTTTATATTGATTTTTTCATTGATTTTAGACTAAAAGGAACTGGTGATTTATAAAGGACAAAAAAGAAGTGAAACCAACTGGGAGAAAGAGAAAGTAGTGAAGATGATAAGACATTGTGTCATCAGAGTATAATTTGCAGAAAAAAAAGAATGGAAAGCAATTTAGTATGAAAAAAACTGCAGAAATAACCGTGCAAATATTTTATTATAGTCAAAACCAAGGATTCAACACAAGAGAATTCCAGATTCCAGTAGTATCTAATTACATAATTTGAATGACTGTTTGATAGTGACAACTGAAATATTAATTGAGTTCCTAGGGTACAAATCTAGAAATTTAGAACAAAGTCAATTTTACCTGAAATATTGTATATTCAACCATAGTTTAGCCGTACACCTGGGATTTATGCCAAACTGTAATTTCTTTGATTTATGTGCAAATTTTTTACTTCAGACTGAGATTGTAAACAAAAATTATAAGTAAATAAAGTTTCATTACCTTTGTATTTTAAAAGCTTGTCTTTGAAAATATTTGGGCTTACCAAATTTGTTCAAATTTATCGAATTGTAAAATTATATACTGTATATCAGAACAAAAGTAAAACCTTAATGATAAAAGGTTGCTAAAAAGAAAATGAACTGTTCAGATCATAGAGGAATCTGATAAAACATACAACAATGAAAGATTATGTAAAGATGGGAAACGTCATTATACTGGTATAAGGAAGGCATATGACATGATTTTGCCGATATAATAAATGCATGAATAGCATGGTTGAAATCTGCTGAGCTCTATAATACTGATAGATTGATTAAAGAGTTAGATTTGGATTTTTATATAATATTGGAACTTTGATTCATAAAATCATAACACAGAGCAGTTTAAGACAAGCTGTAAGTTTTTACATATCTTCCTAAAGTATCATTTTTATGCTTGCCTGTTTGATTTTTTGTATATCTGTATTTCGCATCATATAAACAAGAGTGGTCTAAAGAGAGCGTTTCGAACCACTGTGTCTCTAACCGCCTGGGTTCGAATCCCACTTTGGACAAATCCTAGTGTGAGAAAGTTGGTCATTTTACTTGCCGAAGGTCGGTGGTTTTCTCCAGGCAATCCGGTTTCCTCCACCATCCCAGAAATGACCACCTCGAAATAAGTGATATAATCTTGGTTGGGACATAAACCACTATAACTCTTTCCACTACACTCAGTCATATAAACTATTCACAGAAAATATTTACAGTAATGATCTGTACTCTATGTGAGTATGCAAAATATGCTCCGTCAGCATGTAAGTGTTTAGTTGTAAACAATGATGATCTAAGCCAAATATGAAGTGGCTTTTAGACTGACAATTATCTTATTTAATACTACTAAAACAATTATTTCCATACAAATTTCACTGAAAGCGAAACATTTTTAAAATATACTTGGTACATTTAATGTATAATTAAAGTGTATTAGATCTTGAATCATTTTTATCAAATGGTGCACGTGTATGATTTAAAAAAAATCGTTAGGTTTTAAAGGCTTATAGATGGCTTATAGGATGTGTTGTAAATCACTTCACCTTTTAAATTTAGGAATATTTATAGATGGCTTAAAGATGGCTTGTAGGTGGCTTATATTTTGAATGCCAATTAGCCATCTATAAGCCTGGCTTATAGATGGCTTATAGGTCATCTATAAGCAGCTTATAGATGGCTTATAGACTCTTATAAGCCAGCTATAAGCCACCTTTAATCCACCTATAAGCTGGGTTATAGACAGCTTTTCGTCCTGTGTACTTGATTGTTCGTTATAAAACGGGGCAGGATTAATGGTTGATTTATGTAGAGGGCAAACAATACTTCACTATAAAAAATTATCTAATAGGGGATTATAGGAAGAGAATATAAATTTGGGCATTTAAGATAATTATTGGGATTATAGGAAGGGAATATAAACTCGGGCATTTAAGGTAATTATTACACTACCATATTCGCTGTAGCTTTTGGGTTTGATTTGCATTTGTTTGGTTACATCAATACTAGTTTTTCATGTTTCATGAACGTTTTTTGTAAATGTTACATAAAAAAACCACATACAGTTGGACCTCATTATTGACCTCTATGTTGACAAAATTATTAAATTCAAGTTGTGCTTATTTTGATGATCATTACCCCTGTGAAATTTAAGATAATTAAATTTGCAATATTATTTAAAGATAACTTCAGACTTTCTACTTCTTTTAAAACAATTCTTATACTCATTTTCATTTAGTTTTTTTTTAAATTCTTTTTGGTATGATATGTTAATCATAAATTACAAATATTCATAACTGTAGTACATGTTGTTCTTGTTTTTTAAATGTATTTCACAGATTCTTTGAAACCTCTGGCCATTTTCATCCACATCTTCATACTTGGGAGAAGATACAGAACTTCAGAATCAATGGTGTACATTCTGAACCTTCAGAGTTTGCAACCTTGTTCTGCCCTCCATCTAGTTCTAAATGTACCTTTCATGAACAGAGTAGTGTTCTGTCCGCGATTCCAAATAATCATTATTGGGATGCAGGTCAGTGTGCACATGTTGGATATTCAAGGATTTTGTCAGTGAGAGACCAGACCGGTAAACATAAACCAGCTTCTGTTCGTAATGCAGTGCTTCTGAATTATAGAGAGGATAATTTTGGTGAGATTCTTAGAATTATTATGAAACATCGTGGCTTAAATTCTCAAAGAAATTATCCATCTTCAACTGATACTAGTATTCACCTTGAAACTACAACAACAGGTGAAGGCATCACAACCACGGTTGAAGACTGCAATTATTAGATCCGTTCAACACAGGAGAAAAGCACTGACGGAAGAGGATATAATGAGAAATGTGCAGCATTAATCCCAACTTTTCCACTGTCAACAGAGCCTCTGATCATTCAAAATACAATTGCTATAAGACTTCACAGGTGAAAATGTACTTTGGCAAGTACACCAGGAAGACAAAGATGTCATAGTGATGAATGATGTATATATTAACACTGGCCTTTTCTGTAAACATTCTTATGTTCACCTTACAAAAACAAATATTGGTGTATAAATCCAATACAGTTGTACTTCTAAGCTGTATTCAACACTTTTGCAGATTGCAACATTAAATGAAGATGACACAAATATTGAATTAGTCAACATTAGATGCTGTCACATTCTTTGTTTTGTTCAGGAGGTATTCTTGCCAGATTCGGACATTTGTTTTTCAAAAAAACCATTGGATTTTCCAACTAAAATTCAGAGACTTGTTTTAAATTCTTTGAAAGCTGTAAACAACAAAACTTGCCCTTTGATGTCTAATTCAAAATCAAAAAAAAAAAAAAATATTCCGTTTTATATAATTACAATGGAATTTGATCATATGCATAATAATCGTCTTGCATGTCAGTCAGGAGAGTGTCAGGCATTATATGGTTGTTCCCACAGAAAAGTAGTGTATTTAGATTCGACAGTTAATTTATATCCAGATTTAGCCATAATGAAGACACACAAAGCTTTTGGATGAAGGAGGAAGTTACGGAACTGGAGGAGGTGGAAGTGGAATGTCAAGAAATGGAGCCAGGTAATTTTGAAAGTGTAGTAGATGAAGTCATGTCTGATTTGGTATGATATTTTGTTCATTTTGTATGAGTGGATTAAAAAGAGAGGAGTGGAAAAACTCTGTACATCTCCCAAGTTCAGATTATTTCACTTGTACTAAGGGGGTCAGTTCTGGAGTGGTGGAGGAAAATGAAAATACCTGAAGTAATCCACCAACCTTCAACAAGCAAAGTAACAAAGGTCGCATTAATGATTAGGATTTGAGTTAAATTCAAAGATAGGCAGCGAGAGATGCAAGAATTAAAAAAAACATAACATTTTTCATTGGACAAGGCTTTTACATATTTTCTATAATTACCTGTTGGACATATTATAATAATTTTTTTAAACTTTACTGTGTAAACATATCTTTGCCAAAAGAAAATGTTTTTCATGATTTCATATAATTATATATGCATGTATTTCTAAAATTTTTAAAATAATTTTTTTATATACACATAATTATCATTGAGTGGAATACTATAAAATATTTTTCAAAGACCAAAATTCTTGTTTACAGTATGTGTATAACTTTTTTGACAGTATTCCTTGTTTTTCAGACAGGCAATTTTAATTCTGAAAGCGGTCTTTGGAATTTTCCAAGTAGAAGTTGTCATCGACCAAAAAATGAAGATGATCCTGCTTTGAACATTTCAATTCAGAAGAGACTTGCTATTTTTGATGGTTCAGAAGGAGTAATAAGAGATTCAGAGGGAGCCCTTATTGAAGAACAGCCATTTTTGTTGTGTCCTATGGGCTAGTATACCTCCAAATATAACTTTTACAATTAGAATGGCTTATCTAATGATGAATTTATTTCACACTTAAAGCTGCATTAAGTTTTCCTGAGAAAAAAATAAAATGGTGCTGATCTAATTAATGGATGTTCTTAATGAACATTGATACATTTGGTTCAACGATAAAAGCTCCAGTGAATACAGAAATAACAATAATTTGCCAGGGAGATGTAGCCTGTGGGATCTTATTTTAGAACATGGTTACGTCATAAAAAACCAGGTTATTGAACACAACTTACAAAACGGTGAAATGCGATAAATTAAACATACGATTTCAATAAATTTGTCATATGTGACCTTGTAAGGGATATGTAACCCCATTGTGAATGCATTAGGATATTAATGAGGGACAGTTAATACAATTTGTCAGGTTTCAACTTCGATACTTTGGAATTTCTATACATCCGTGCGCATGTCCCAAGCAAATAATAATCATCATTAAACACTGACCAACCTGTTAGAGGATAGTGTTTATTTACAGCTAAAAGGAATGAAATTTTAGAAAATAAATCTCACAGATTGTGATTAGAAGTTATTTATTTTTTTAAAAAAAATGTATTTTTACAAAATCCAAAAAAAAAAAAAAAAAAAAAAAAAAAAAAAAAAAAAATTAAGAAAATTGAAAACTTAATGCAGCTTTAATAAGCTGAATGTAGACTTAAATGTCTAGACATTGAATATAATAAATGGGTTTTTACATGCCATATTGGGCCCCCTTGTTGATTTATGATATTTGATATTTTGCTTAAAATTTTGAAAGTTTATTTTTCAATTTTAATTGTAAAAAACATCATGTTTAATTTCTGAAAAATTGTTTTAGCTTCATTATAAAGTCTTGTAATAAATTGAATTTATTCAAAGTCAATATAATATTTCAAATGTATGGCATTTTATATATTCTCTTTCTTGCAGTATGCTTCAATTTGAAAACGTGTGTAAACAATTTGGGAAAAAAAAAGTTTTTTCTTGTTTTGTAGGTCAGAAATAGAGAGTGTATTGCCAGAAACTCGTTGTGTTCTGTGGAATACAGTGGTGTATATGATAGACTTCATTTCCTATCAAAAGAAACTGCTGCTGGAGATGAGATTGGTTATGAGTATTAAGACCATGCCCAGCATACACTTACAAATTTCAGTTCCTTTTGCAAATTGTTTAACCGGAAATACAAAAGAAACTATTTATTATTATCAAATTTTATGTCTCCACAAGCCTTTATTGCATGGTGGTTTTCATGGAGTAGCAAATTTGAAATATATTTTCGAAAAACTTGTCACATTTGTAAATATATAATCCGAAAATGCTAGCTTGTGACGGGACCGAAATTTGAATCAATTTCAGGCATGCGAATATCCAAGCTATTGAAACTCCAAATTCTTTAGATCTTGTTGATTCATGTCACCAAAGAAATGGTAGAAGTTTTTTACATTTGATAAAAACCAAATTCAGAATGACAAAAATTTACACAATATTAAAAAATCTAGATATCATCTTTTCTATTTGTCTAAAAAAGTATTTGGTCCGATACATGAAAGTGATGAATTGCCTCAACAAATTGTTATTAACAATTATGCATTGCTGATAGAAATGACAGATAGACAGTGCAAAAATGTTTTACAAAAATTTGCCAGTTTTGGATACCCCAATCCATTACAAAAAAGTTAGCAGTTGTTTTTAAAATATTGTCATCAAATCATTCTTTGTCAAGTTTAATACCATTTCGATATTTAGATTTATTATAGAATGTTTTATTAGATATCACTGTTGGTAAACCTGATTTTGGCAACAACAGTAAAATTAGTTCAGTTGGGAAGTTTTCTCTTGAAATCCGTGAAGTTTTGTTTTCTTCTCTTTTCAGTAGAAGTGTGTTGAGGGAGATTGTAGATTTTTTTGAATATTTGATTTCAAGAGTAAGACATATTCAAAGTGTTAATAAAGCATCACCTCCGACAGATTCCCAACCTGGTACTTGTAATCCAGAAAAAAATGGAATGGCATATTATTTTACTGAACGTGGAAATAAACTTCGAAACATTCCAATTTATACTATTAATGATAAAGCTTATTCCAAAAATTATGATGAACTCCACTCTAGACCTGACGATAGTTGCAAGACAATATACCCAGAGATTTCAAAAAAAGGCACAACCTATCTTTTTCTATGGTTTGACCCCAAGGACTATGGTCATTGTTATGGTTTTCACATGATTTCTGGGTCAGAGGGTAGAAAGGATCCATTTTCATCACCTTTTTGTTACTAAGAAGAGGCCCCTTCTGAAGTTTTTTTAAGATTTTGCATGTCAGCTTGAGGAGTACTGTTTGAACAGGGAGCCAGGATTCTGGGAAAACAAGATTTTTTCAAGATTTATTTCATGTTTACTCTCATAAATGCCCATGCATATATAAATCTCAAGACTTTTACCCCTACAAAAGCTGAATACAGAGATCTGTGAACAATTTAATTCTTTTATTCAGCGAATAAAATATTCTGCAAGATCCTATGTCACTTAGCAAATTTTGTTATTATTTGCAATTTATGATTTTTCACTGGTGTGAAATTAAAAGAAAGACATTTGAAAAGCGTTGTGATGTTGCTTTGAACTATTTGGCATGATGTTACAATGTTTTGGAATGTGCTTATAATAAAACTAGTTATTCATTGATATTGTCTATGATGAATTTTCAAATATTCTGGCCACAAAGTCCCAAAATCATTTTAGCTCACCAGCCCAAAAGCCTTGTGCCATTGTGGGATAGTGCAGCATATGTATTTGTTTTCATTGTTTACACACATTATTCTGAACCTACATTGTTTTTAAAAACTTTGCTTAAGTGAATATAAGTTTTATAAGCTGAGTATTTATCTAGATAATGAAATCCCAGAACAGGATAATAAAAAAGTAGTATGTCTAGACATTTATCATTTTTTCTATGAAAAATGCAAATGCACATGTAGTTGTATTACTGGCATGTGGTTATAAATTTTTTTTTTTTAAACTGTGGTGGTTAAATAATGTCAGTTCATGCTGTATATTTATTCTCGATTTTGTAGTTTTGTCAAAAATAAGAGCTTGTTGTGTATGCATTTATTATTATAATTGTTAATTTTTATATTTCACATTTTATACAGATAAATCAATTATTAAATGTATAATAAATTATGATTTTAGAAATTTTATTTTTAATACAGTATAACTAGAATTTTGCAAGTTGATAACACAAGGATAGGGACAGCATGTTTATGGTATTAAAGGACATGAGTAAGAAAGACACCACTAGCTTTGCATTTTAAGTAAATAATAAGTTACAGAAATTGAAAGTCTGATAAAATATATAAAATGTACTTGAATATATATTTGATGCAGCTTATATAACAGTATAAACTATATTGAGTAAACACTTTGGATACTAGATATAAAGCAGTAGCTGAATGGAATATGTAAGATTAACCATATTGACTAGAACTGTTATGAAGAAGATAAGTATGATTCTAAATATAAAGTTGTAGACTTATTGCTACATGTAGTGTCATTCATTCATTCATAATGAATAACTCAATATTGAGTCTGATTTACATGCTCTTCAAATAATGTATTAGTTTTGTCATTCATTAAAATTTAAAGATGGAAGCGTTTGTCTTGGTACAACCAGGTCAAAATGAGTTGAGTTTAGTAATAGTGTTTAACTAACTAATCAAGAATATTTCACTTATATCGAGATCTCACTTATATTGAGACGTCGCCAGCTGATGAACTTATACAGCAGGGTTCTTTATCGTGACACGGGACCTCGTTTATTTTAAGTTCCCATCCGAAAGAACATTGACTTTCATTTCATAATGCCGTGTGCTTAGCGAAAAAAGACTCGCTACCCACTTTAAAGTCTTTGGTCAGACCAGGCCGGGGTTCGAAATCCACGACCTCCCACTTACAGAGCGAGCACTCCACCAACTGAGCTACTCGCTACCCACTTTTAAGTCTTTGGTCAGACCAGGCCGGGGTTCGAAATCCACGACCTCCCACTTACAGAGCGAGCACTCCAACAACTGAGCTACCGCAGTGGTTAGGTCAAGATAAAATCAGTTACTAAACCTTAATGAATAAGTACCAAAGTTTAGTAAAAATGAACTTGCGACGTTTACCTTACAAATCTAGGAAATTTGTCACATTTAGTTAAACTGGCAAATACAAATTTGTTGAAACAGTATTACTAAAATGTGAGAATTTCGCGTCGTTTTAGTTAAAGTTAACTTGCGTCGTTTATCTGGCAAATACAAATTTGTTGAAACAGCATTAATAAAATGTGGGAATTTCGCTTCGCTTTAGTAAAAATGAACTTGCGACGTTTATGAGTCATGTGCTACTTTTGAATGCATTATTCCATATTAATTCATAAGTAGCACATGGTAAATCTCGAAAAGTTGTACAGGAAAATTTAAGTTTATTGTAAATTATTGGATACTCAAGCATACTTTTACAAGCGTTGATAAAAGATACCTTACGACATAAGCGTATTCTGCAATATTTATTGCTTGGAAGAATGACTCGGAGACAGTCTAATAGGTGTGGTGTTTCAATGTATCACACGTTAAAGTTACAAATCTAGGAGTTTTGTCACGTTTAGTTAAACTCGCAAATACAACTTTGTTGAAAAGGTATTACTAAAATGTGGGAATTTCGCTTCGTTTTAGAAAAAATGAAATTGCGACGTTTATGTAACAAATCTAGGAGTTTTGTCACATTTAGTTAAACTCGCAAATAGAAATTTGTTGAAACAGTATTAATAAAATGTTGGAATTTCGCTTCGTTTTAGTAAAAATGAACTTCGACGTTTATGTCACAAATCTAGGATTTTTGTCGCATTTAGTTAAACTGGCAAATACAAATACGTTGAAACAGTATTACTTAAATGTTGGGATTTCGCTTCGTTTTAGTGAAAATGAACTTGGGACGTTTACCTTACAAATATAGGAGTGTTGTCGCATTTAGTTTAACTGACAAATACAACTTTGTTGAAAAGGTATTACTAAAATGTGGGAATTTCGCTTCGTTTTAGTAATAATGAACTTGCGACGTTTATGTTACAAATTTAGGAATCGTGTGCTATTCTTGAATGCATTATTCCATATAAATTCATCAGTAGCACACGGTAAATCTCGAAAAGTTGTACAGAAAAATTTAAGTTTATTATATTATCCTGTAAATTATTGGATACTCAAGTATACTTTAACAAGCGTTGATAAAAGATTCCTTACGACATAAGCGTATTCTGCAATATTTATTGCTTGGAAGGAATGACTCGGAGACAGTCTAATAGGTGTGGTGTTTCAATGTATCACACGTTAAAGTTAACACATGTGCACAAATTACAACTGGGCACAGTTTTTGCTATAGAAGCTATCTTAATACTTCCTTTGGATAACAGAAATATTCTAAAGGTCATCGTGATTTTTAAGGTGTTACTTCGTAGATTTGTGTATCTGACAACCGATTCGATTCATGCGATATTACTAATATATATAAATTGTTCTTAAACTACCTGTTCTGTAACGTCTTCTCAATGTTCGATCATGGTAGGGATAACCTAAGTAAAGCAATGGTTGCCGGTTGCAATGTTGTTTAATGGCGCATCCGAAACTTTTTAGCTATCCGTGAGGTTATTAATATCGGAGGATTGCCTGATAAAACACAAACATACCAGTCTGTGTCCAAATCAAAGTAAAACTTTGAAAAGTGACCAATCCAGATACACATGTGAACTTCCTTCAAGGAAGTGAGGTCTAGTTCTCCGGAAGTATGCACATCTCATTAATCTTAACTTGATTGATTGATTTAATAGGGTTTTACGTCCAAGTCACGAATATTTCGCCTATATCGAGACGTCACCAGCTATAGGTGAAGAGGCAAAAATTTTATCTTTGCAGGGCGCTTAGGGCAATGTGAAGGGAGGGTTCATTACGTGCCACGTCTGTCATTTTTAAGGTCTCGTCCGAAGACCCCGTGACTTCATTTCTAAATGCCGAATGTTTGGCGAAAGAACAGTCACTACCAATTTTTAAGTCTTAGTCAGACCCGCCTCTAGGTTCGAACTCCTACCCCCCACATACGAAGCGAGAACCCTACCAACTGAGCTACCGTAGTGATTTATTAATCTAAGTTTGTGTATTCGTGAAATGTTAATGTTTAGTCAGGCTTGTACTAACGCGCATTACATTACGAGTACAAATTGTCAGTTTTATGTCTACAATAAATATCATTTTGAACACGATTACTGTTAACAGATGGATGATATTGTATTGGGAGTGAAAATTGTCGAGTGCTTTAAAGAAATATTTATTAAGATGTAGAATAAATGCTGATATAATCTTTGTTATAGATACACTGTACAAAAGAATAGAAAAATATTAAAGCTACAGTCGCTATTTTATTTGAAAATACATATTTATTGTTATAAATCTGATCACTCTTAAGTAAAAATCACTTAATTTACTAATAGTTTATCACAGAATTGAGGTTACATTGAATTGCTGATTTTGCGATTAAAAGACAAAATGTGGAATGTTTCTTTAAGATGCTAGCTCATTCGCCTCAATTTATTCTAAAAAAAATCTGTATAACTACAAACTAAATTGGTGTGGCCCATTGAACTTCGAACATGACCATGAACACCATATTTCATTTACTAGCCGTCTTTATATTGTGCAGTCCAGCAAATTTCTCATTTTATGGAAATTAATCTGACCCATGTATCGGATCGGTTAAAAACACTTAAACATGAGTTTATTACTTAACTTGGTTTCACCATCAGTAAAAACAAAAACACAAAACATTTAACTAAATGCAAATTTATTACTTGTAATAGGAAAAAAACGAAATAATGTTCAAACAAATGACAATGAAAAATATATGAAAAATAAAGTTTTACATTTAAAAACTAAAATTCAAACGAGTTTCATAAGTTAGTAGTTCAGTAGAAACAGTATCTGGCTTTAACACCTTTATTCACCAAACATTAATAATTGACAAGTAATAATGTAATGATGGAAGACCCATTACAAATAAGGTGCCCAAAGGAATAAAAGTCATACCATTTATTCAGAACTCACAGCATTTAGAGTTCTCTTTTTCATAAATGACTGAATTTGAGTAGTTGTGTGAAATACTCCTCATGTTGTAAGGCATAATCACTCAACCCTAAAAAGTAGGTCAATTGGTTACAGTGCATTTGATGCAGCCCATTTCAGTCATAATATATCTCTAGTTTCAAGAATCTATATAAAATATGGATCAAATTAAAAGGCTAATCACACAATGGTGAAAAGTAGGTCAATGAAAGTGGCCTATTGAAGTAAGGATATACACCAAGTCAGAGTTGAGTTATGCAAGTGTTTAACGTCCTAGTCAAAAATATTTAACTTATATCGAGATGTGTCCAGCTATAGGCAAGGTCGAAAAAAATTTGCCTATGTGTTGCGCTAATGGCATTATACAGCAGGGTTCTTTATTCAGCCATGGCTACCGTGACATGGGACCTTGTTTATTTTAAGTTCCCATTCGAAAGAACCGACACTCATTTCGTAATGCCGAGTGCTTGGGGAAAGAACAGTCACTACTCACTTTTAAGTCTTGGGGCAGACACGGTCGGGGTTCAAACCCATGACCTCCCACTTATCGAGAGAACACTCGACCAAACGAGCTTCCGCCGTGGTCTACACCTAGTCACATCTCCAATACTTATCAAATTATAAAGCATAATCACTCAACCTTGAAAAGTAGGTCAAATAAAAATGGGGCATTTGAAGAAGCCTAAAGTAGTTAGGATAAGTACCAAGTTTTGAATACTTAATTTGTAGGAATTTCTTTTTTTTTAATCAAATTGTTGTATTCTGTCATGTGATTTGTTCATAAAGAAACGACCGCTAAAATCAAAAGTATTTTATACATCAATGCATTGGCATCAATATGATGTGAATCTGTTGAATAGTAATTAAGAAACAAGAAGCCCAAGGGCCTTAATGCTCAAATGATTTTCAAAATGTATGCAAAATGCAATAGACAATATATTAGTTATTAAAACTTTCAAATTTAGAACTGACACAATACTTAATCAGAAATATCAGTATTGGTCCAGTGGTTTTGGAAGAGAAAATTAAAATGTTAAAAGATTACGCACAACGGACGTTGATAGATCGCAATAGCTCGTCTGAGTTTACACCTCAGGTGAGCTAAAAAGGGGCATTTAAGATTTTTTTCAGTTTCCATGGCAATGATGGCTATTTTGAAAATTTTAAGACTCAACAGCCCATCTTGAGATGCAAATCAACAAGTTTCATACTTTCAAAATACCTTCAAATACATATACATTTAGAGAATCAAAATTTTCGAAAAGATTACTGGTAAATAGTTGGCCAATCACAGAAAAGGTGCACCTTGAACACAAGAGATCCATGGGCCTTAATGCTCACCTGAGAATATCAAAATCGTCTGCATAGATAAAGTGAACAATTTATATTATTATAAAAACAAAATTATTTTTTTTAAAAAAGCAGTACTCATGACAAAGTAAGCATGATAAGTGCAAACAAGCTTTAACAATCCTTGCATGTGTATTCTAAGTCAAACCACGCTTGATTTTTGACAGTACCCAGTATCCATACTCAATGTATTTAAGTTGTTAATATACAACTAATTTCATAATTTAATTTTGATAACTTTAAAATCTTCCTTTTTGCTCTTCCAGAAAATATTCCTGCTTTCACCATTTGTATCAAAACAGCTTTCTGCTCCTGATATGGTTTCCGATCCTTCAAATAAATTTCTGATATTGGAAAAAGGCCAAGTAATGATGTAACAATGTCCTTATTATTGAATGTTGGCTTTAAGAATTCCAATAATCTGTATGCTGTATCTAAAATATAAAGAAAAAAGGTGCAGTTTTAACAATTAATTGATTTTCTCAAAATTCCTTAAAAACAGCATGCATATAAAGACGATCAATGTGACTAATTGGGTTCGAATAAGTGAATTCGGAACTTCAAACTTCAATCCACTGTACCTCATTTTAAGTCACAACAGTATATATTACACATTGAAAGCATTTTCTCGGCACGAATAATGACAAAACCTATCATGATTAGTTCTATCAAAACAGACATATTTTTTCCAATTAAAACAAAAATTTGATATCATCGGTGCGAAATCAAATATGTGTAGTAACTAGAAATACATATGATGTACTTTTTAATAGAATTTCAAACAAAACAAAATGGAAAATGTTAGTAAAATTTCTAGAACTGAAATATGAGTAAAGACACAAGACTGTCTCTGTCGACCTTTATTACAAAATAATAATTTCTCTTTAATTTTGTGACTAGGCTTTAAAAAATACTAAATATTTAGATGCTGTTTTTTTTTTATTTTTGATGATGGTAACTGTAACATTTTTATGGTTTACTTGGGTATTGTTACGAACATGCAGTTCATTTGTCATTGTAAGTATTACATAAAGCATTTCATAAAAGTTAATATGACTATGAATTTGAAAATCAATACATTTTGGGTCCAATTCTACTTCTATGACATTTCCAAAATAAAACTTTTATTATTGAAAATTTAACTGGTTTAAGAGGAAACTCTTCACATGTAACTTTTTTAGCCTTTTGTTATTTATTTGCGATTGGTCAATATGTATTTACTTACCATAACAGGAATTAATTTGTTGTAAAAAATTATGCACCACAGGTTGTAGAAAATAATTTTAAAATTGTCACCCTATCCTTTCCTGATACCCTTGCATAGATTGTACAGACATAACCTTTGCAATTTCAGAAAGAAGTTGTTTTAATTTTTTTTCTCTGTTCATAATCATAGACTTAAATCTAACTCTTTTTGGATGGTTTCTATTTTGTGTTTTTGATCACGCTTTTGCCCCTATGATGATGCCGTCTTATTGGTGTATTTCCCACCATCTGAAATAACAGAAATCATGTACTTATAGTAAAAAGAAGTTACTGGCTCAGTCTTTTAATGTAGCTATGACCTTGACCTTTGAGCATATGACCTTGCACCATGTCAAAATGATTATCATGTCAATACCTACAATATTTTAATATATATACAAAAACTTGATATATAGTTTTCTAGATAATAAACAATTTCATTCCTGTTATGTAGCTATGACCTTGACCTTTGAAAGTATGACCTTGAACCACGCATCACATGGGTTAACTGTCAATACCTTTAATATTCTGATATACATACCAATACAAAGAATTAATACTTTTCAAGAAAGTTAGCAATTCTGTTCTTGCAGCTGTGACCTTGAAATCTGAACCTATGACCTTGAACCATATATCAAAATGATCATTGTGTCATTGCCTACAATATTGTAATTTACATGTCAATACAAAAAGGCAACAGTTTTAAAATATATTGTCAAATATATAACTTTTTAGCAATTTCCACACTAAGTGCCTTGCCATTTCATCATTTCCCATTTTAGCCCCATGGCTACTATTGTGCAAGTCTGAAACTATATGACCTAAGAACATTATAAATAACTAAGGTATATTTCTTGTACATTTAGAGGAGATTTCTTTGTTTTTCGCTCTTTCCCCCTTATGGGGACATTCATTTTCTAAAATTTCATTTCTTTTACCTCTAAATAAACGGAATCCTCTGACCGTTTGGTCAGTGTTTTACGATGGCAATTATGAGCTTGCAGCATGCGCACGGATGTACGGAAAAACCCTAGAATCGAAGGTTAAACATGACATATTGCATTAATTCTCCTTAATTAATATCCAGATGTATTTGAAATGGTGTTATGTATCCCTTACTAAGTCACAAATGACAAATTCAACGAAGTTCTGTGTTTAATTTATCGTATTTCACCGTTTTGAAAGTTGAGTTTAAATGACCCGGGTTTTGATGACGTAACCATGTTCTAATATTAGATCCAAAAATGCTGCATCTCGCTGGGTAAATACTGTAATTTCTGGGTTTTTTTCGAGCTTTTATCGTTGAACCGGGCGATGCTTTCCGAATAGGTTTTGGACACAAAGTAGTAGTTTGTCCATAAAGTGTTTCTTGTGCACTGCACTCCTCCACTATCAGACCTATCCACCTGTGAAATTTTAAGTCAGTAGCGTGACGTTTTGAAAATGCGAACGGACGGACAAAACGGCAACTATATGCTCTCTCTTTGGGAGCATAAAAGTTGTCAGTTCGCTTGTCAAAAGTCATGATCTTTTCCTTGTACAATTACCTCAAAATAAGTAAAATATTATTGACTGGGGCCTGGACATGAATACAATTCATCCTCTCATCCAGTTACCTGATACATAAAAAACCTGCATGTTAAAATCAACAAACTCGGTGCGTCCAGAGCAAAACTGAGCATTGGCCAAGTCCATATTAAACTTTCTTCTTATCTCTGACTGCTTTATTTTCAGCTTTAACAATCCATATCATCATCTGAATCACTGGCTAAAGGGTTTTATAAATAATTTTCTGCAGTGTCCCATCCACCATCCGAGGAATCTGCTAAACGAATGAGTTTATTTCTCTTCTTAATCTCATTAACGGATTTACTAATAAGTTCAGTAACGTAATTCGAGACCCCACAAAGCTTGTGATAAATTCTCCTCTAATTCAGCATTAAACATATACTGGTCTTTATTCCCATTAGTCTTCCACGTTTATTCCTTCTCGTCCTTCAGCTTTTTAACATCTCTGTTAATTTCACCCAAACCGGCTACTGTAGATATTTCACGCTTCAAATTAATTATTTTAGAGTCAAAATAATTCTCTAGTTCAGCTTTCTGACTCTTGATATTGATCTTGAGATAAAACATCTGCCAAGGACAAAAATTCTCTTTAATTATCACTCATGCCTGTCTGTCTAAAACAGTGAACTTGCAACTATCAACAATTTGTAAACCATTGACTCGTATTAATTAAACAATATACACGTGTCTTTTTTATATTATTACCATTCGAAAGAAATCACCAAAAGCATGCAGCACTCCATAACTTTCCCCGATTAAGGGAAACTTGTATTTTATACCATACTCGTTATTACTGTGCTATCAAGTCATACTTGACCCGGTAATAAAACCTGGGCGATGGGCTGTAATTGGCCAGTGCACACTCTGGAATACATAAAACAAATTCAAACCAGTATTCTATAATACTTATAATGCATGCACGCCTGGCATGAAATATCATCATAGTCAAAATAATGTGAAACACGAATACGTGGCACCCTGTCCACAAAATGATTCACAACTCGTGCGAAATAAAAATACACGTCACACCCTGTCGACAAATTGTTCACAACTTATGAGAAATTAAAATACACGTGGCACCCAGTCCACAAACACATACTTCACACCTCATGTAAAAAACCCGCGAGCCTAATAAATCCACCAGGGATAAAACGCACATTGCATAAATATTTTATATAAATTATAAAAAGTATACTTTTCCTCTGCGCTAAACCTGGATCAATGCTGGACACGAATGCAAACACGTCTTCCATGCGTAGATATCAAAAGAATGAGACAGCCACGTGTACTTGTGCTATTATATTAGCCAATGAGGATCCAATAATGACAATATTCAGTATACATATGTCTGCCTTGATTAGAAAATCTAGCCGCGGAGAGAGAGAGAATTGTCAACATCAAGTGCCTAGACTATATCATGATAAACGGTTTATTGAAAAAAGTCGAGATTTAAAAAATAAACCCTCTGACATTAAAGGAGATTAGCAGTTTTTTTATTTCTAAAAACAACAGGCATAACCCCCTCATACACACGAGAGAGAGAGAGGTGGAGGATGATTCCAGTTGCACCTTCAACCAAATATTGATTTCTTGACTGAAATTCAAGTCCCTGTGACTTAGGAATTATATGAATGAGAACACTAATTATAATAATAATCAAAGAGAGAGAGAGAGAGAGAGAGATGTGAAAAAATTTTATTGTTATAATATTTATTATTTCAGATAAAATTTTGTATATTTACATTTACTGGCTTTAATAAGCCTATTTTCATTTTAAAGTTTGGTTCACTCTTATATAAATTTGTGAATTTTATTTAATTTATTTATTTTATATCATAAAAACTTTTTTTATTTTTGCAGTTCTGATATCCAGGAATTAACGATTTGGAGTGAATTTATTATCAATATGACATAAATATCTACCATCAGTGTCTAGATATGATATATTCAAGAGTTAAAGGAGGATGTTTAATTCGATAAATCTTGTAAAGTTTTGAAAACTGCAACATAGTGATGTTATTGTTGTTAACCATTGAAAAAGACTCTTAAGTTTTTAAATTTTAAAGTTCTTGAACACAGTCCTTCAAAATTTAGAATATGAACTAATGCCTTATAACTAAGTTAGGAGTAAAACAAGATACATCCCTTGGATAAACATGCAAGGTTTAACACAAAAACACAATTTCTGAAATATTTAAATATATATGACAATTTTACAATTTTTTATAATTAAAATTCAACACATGGTTATATGTAATTTTTTCTTTTAATTCAGAAAGGAAAGTTTCCTCAATTTAGACCTAATATATCTGTATGCATACAGGTGAAACAATACCCAAGCTATCTGCTTTTTCATATGCTTAACATTAAAATGCTCGTTTACATATATAAACATGAATAAATTATCGGAATTCACAATGATTGCTGTCCAATTTGTATATAATTAATTTTTGGGGCCATTTTAAATGGAATTAAAACAACAAGTGACCTCTGGCTGTATCAATCTGTTTAACTATGGCCTTTTTTATGAGCCACCAGTTTACAGCTCTATGTTCATTTTTAAGACATACACATAAATTGTTTTTGTGTATCAAGTCATGTTCAATATTCTGTTCAGAGAGACATGGATGGATATGTGACATGTCTGATCTGATGTACCAGTGGAATTCTAATCCGTTGTAATTCTTAGATGTCAATAATGATTACAACTTCAATTATTTTGCTAATGATCACATTGAGTCATTGGATTATTGATCCTTTGACAACCCCCTTTTCTTTTTTCTTTCTTTTTTTTTTTTGTTAGTTCCACTTGCAAAAGATTAAATACTTCCTGAAGGAACTCTAGTTTTTCAAATTACCATGCTTTATGCTCAATTTTATTATTTCATTATTTTATTTATTTAATGGGGAGTTCAAATTCTTAATGAAATCAACTATTTAGAAACACTTAAATTTAATAATATGTTGATGCATCTTTCTTTTATCTATCACTATTTCAGTATTTATCCAATCAATATTTAGTGGTTTTATCCAGGCACTCCGTGTTTCTTCCACCACCACATGTTCCTCATTTGGCTTTAGTAAAATAATTCTTGTGAAATCTTTGTTAAAGATTGAAACCGTTTACTAAAACATTTAATTATAATAATAATAATATTAAGTAGTAGTAGTAGTAACTGTTAGGTAATCCCCTAATTGATTTAAGTGAAAAATAATTTGCATGATTAAATATTCCATAATTTTATAATAATGATAATTATTATTATAATTATTATTATTTTATCAGTAGAGAGATAACTGAATGAAACATTATATAAAAAATCACATAGCAATTTTACTGGTTCAGAAAAAATAGAATATTTAGAACATGTAGAAATGACGTAGTTTTAAAGTTAAAAGTAAATTCTATCAATTTTTTCTAATTTTTTCTACGAAAATTAATATTCATATGTGACGAATCAATTTTTCGAAAATTATAACGGCAGATGAGGTACACGCATTTGTATAGAAAATTATAGAATTTTAATGGAAAAAAGTACGGTTAATTTTGATCACAAATTTTCAGATTTATGAGCTATTATATTCTGCGATTTTCCTTCTTTTCACGACCGATAACCTTTTTTTATGTTTTATTTTTTCATAAAACTAAATACACCATCACAAAAAGCGAAGATTATCGGCAATTTTTGCAGAATGTCACGGTGTGTCCCTCCTGAATGTCAAAAAATTAGAAAAACTACGATGTTTTCTTTCATGATCTCGTGCAAAATATCGAGTTAAAATACTTCTCTATCTACCATCAGAATGCGTTTTTCAACTTTTTGCCTAGAAATAAAATGATTCGGCATAATGCCATGTACATGAGCTTCTGCACCATTCGGAAAATGGCACTGAAACAGTTTTTCTAGAAAACCGCAACCCTGAACACGATTATTTATGTTTACAGACCGAAAATCAAAAATCGCATTTTGATGGTAGAGAGATAAACGATCAAAGATTTGAATTTTATTCAGAACGCCGAAATTGGTCTTGTGAGTTTTCTAATTTTTTTACCCAACTGATAAAACATTTTGCAAATTAACCTGTAAAAGTGACCACACATTCAACCTCTAATTCCAGCAGGGTATCATACGACATCGCGATCGTTCAACGGCTGAGATGAGTGAATCAGACATTATTTCTGAACTTGCTCCTCATGGTGTTATACACGTTCGACGATTCTCATTCAAAAAAGATGGAAGTTTTATTTCAAAAAATACCTATCTGTTGACTTTTTCAATGTCAAACCCTCCGAAAGGGATTAAAGCTGGATATTTTAACATCGCAGTGGATACATATATACCAAGACCCCTCCTGAATTTTGTTGCCGCTGTGGCGCAAAAGGTCATTCAAGTAATGATTGTTCAAACCCAGTAAATATATAATACAAATGCGTCAATTGTAAAGGAAATCACATGGCTTCTTCAAGGGAATGTCCCGAATAGAAAAGCATATGAAATCAATAAATTAGAAGTGAATTAAAGTATTTTATTTATTCGCTCAAGCCAGAAAACTGTATTTTCAGGTTGAAAATAACCATCCGCTTCATATGCTGCAGTAGACTCTGGGTCTTCGACTAAAAATTAATCTGTGTTGCTTGTCAAATAGAATGTGAATAATCTCTGTTGCTTGTCAAACAGAATGTGAATTTAATGCTGACAAAAGTTATTAGGAAAAAACAAAAACATCGGATGCTTTATCAACTTCTGTTGATAATCTGTATCCAATATTATTAAAGACAAGGGTAATTCTTCGTCCTCTAAATGTAATCCTCATAAAAAATGATTTGCAAACTAAATCAAATAAACTAAAAAATGTCTCAAATAAAATAAAACGGGAGCTTCAGCTTATTCCTGCTTCTGATGCAGAGCATTCGTCGCAAGACATTGCTGCATCAAATTCAATAACAAAAGAAGCAAGATCTGGAAAGTTAAACCTATAACAACTCATACAAAATAAAAGTAAGGAAAGTATGATCAAATATTTTATATTCCTAATAAGAGTCCTCAGGCTTTGCTTCAGATAAACTCAATATCGGGAACCCAAAATAGATTTGAGACATTAGAGAATGACGTGAGTTCATAGTTCCATTACACTTGCAACAAATCTCCCAGCGGTTTCAGTTCGTCTAACGCTTCAAATTACCATGCTTTATGCTCAATTTGTATTCCTCCATCTTCTACATTACAGCTTAAGAATATGCAAAACTTAGTCGAGCAGTTACCTTAACCATTTCTTCTAGTTGGTGATTTTAATGGTCACAATCCTCTTTGGTGATAATAAAGGAAAAGTGGTGGAAACATTGCTTCAAATAACGATCTTTGTATATTTAATTATGAATCAAAAACATTTTTATCAGATGCGACAGGTACTTGCTCATCAATAGATCTGTCAATTCTTGATCCAGATATTTTAAATGATTTCTCGTGGACAGTTCATGATGATCGATGTGGAAGCGATCATTTACCAGTTATAATGCAATTATACATCTGGGGCAAATGATGCAACTATCCCTAGATGGAATTTTACCAAAGCTGAATGAAATCAATTTTGCAGTCTGTGCGGAAAAGATTTTTGTTGAGACATTCGCAAACGAAACTTAAAATAAATCGGAGTTTTACTGGCGTTCTTTTAGATATTGCTAATAAGTGCATTCCTTAAATCTCTGCAAATTCTCGAATCCAAAATCATGAAAAAATTAGGAATACAAGCAACCTTAGAAGAATAGGAAACAAGCTCAGAGACAATATAATAGGTCTCGAACACAAAACAATTTACAGTTGCTCTGTATTTTACATGCAAAAGTTAAAAAAAAACTGCTAAAAAGTGCAGAAGAGATTCTCGGAGAAAATATGTCTCCAAGATCAATTCTCGCACTCCATTAAATAACGTTTGGAATATGGTGCGTAAAATTAAAGGTATAGGTTCTTGCGATAATGTTAAACACCTGAAAATAAATGATACAATTTTAACATCTGAAAAAGACTTTTCTAACAAAATTGCTGTGACGATATAAAAAATTCGTCGTCAGCTAATTACACTTCAGAATTTCAAAAATATCAAAAGTTCCAAGAACAAAATAAATTGTCCTTTAAATCGGACAATTCTGAAGAATATAATGATATATTTTCATATGAAGAACTTCAAAATGCACTTTCCAAAGCACATGATACGGCATTTGGTCAAGATGATGTGCATTATCAACTTCTTAAAAATTTGCCTCCAATGTCTTTTCACTTTGTTAGATATCCAGAATGATTCTTTCCTATCATCTTGCTCAATGCAATTGTTATATATATTCCTAAGCCTAGCAAAGATCACTCTGATTCATCTAGTTATAGGCCTATCGCATTAACTAGCTGTGTTTGTAAAACCATGGAAAGGATGATTAACAATAGGCTCGTTTATTATCTTAAGTCTAACAATCTTCTCACTCATATTCAGTGCGGTTTCAGGCGCAACAAGAGTACTTTAGATCACTTAGTACGCCTGGAATCATTTATTAGAAATGCTTTTATTAATAAACAACATGCGGTCTCAATATTCTTCGACCTAGAAAAGGCATATGATACAACCTGGAAGCATGGTATTCTTAAAGATCTGCATGACATGGTCTGAGAGGTCATACTTCTACTTTATTAAAAACTTTCTCGAAAATCGAGAATTCCAAGTTAATTTAAGACCACCTTCTCCAATTCTTCGAGCAACAGATGGGGGTCCCTCAATGTAGTATTTTATCAGATACTCTTTTTAGTATTAAAATTAACAGCTTAGCTAAAGTTTTAAATAATAATATAGATGGGTCTTCTTCGTTGATGACTTTGGCATCTCCTGTAAAGGGACGCATATGCATGCTTTTGAAAGGCAACTACAGCTCTTTCTCAATAAAATACAAAAATGGTCATTGGAAAACGGTTTCAAGTTTTCTAAAACAATAACTTGTTGCATTTACTTTTGCAACAAGCGCAAAATGCATAATGACCCGAAGCTGTACATCAATGACAGCCTTATCAAAGTTATAAAAGAAACTAAGTTTTTTATGAATCCTATTTGATACCAAATTAACTTTTATCCCGCATATAAAATGCCTGAAGGCAAAATGTCTTAAAGCATTAGATATTTTAAAAGTTTTATCCAATACAAATTGGGGTGGTGATCAACCTACTTTACTTTATTTATACAGATCGCTTATTAGATCAAAACTTGTTTATGGATCCATTATATATTGATCTGCTCGCAAATCACATTTAAAAGACTTTGAAGCAATTCATCACAAAGTTCTACGTATTTGTTTAGGAGCTTACAAAACGTCTCCAGTTGATAGTTTATATGCTGAGGCTGATGAGCCTCCATTACACTTTAGGCGCAGTAAACTATCTCTGCAGTATGCTACAAAATTATTTGCAAATCCATCAAATCTGGCATTTGATTGTGTTTTTCATCCTCCATATCAAGAACTCTATAATAAAAAGATGAACGCTATGACACCTTTAGGTATTCGTTAAAAACCAAAATTGGAGGAATGTGGTTTAAACCTCAATCTAATTAAGGAACTTTCAAAATATAAAAAATCGGAAACAAGCGAAGAGGTTTAGGAGGAGTTTGCTGTCATTAAAGACAACTATACACGGTTGATTCCTGCTGTTATAAGAGAAGAGCTTCGCCATTGGATTTTAATTTATACTGATGGATCAAAAGATGGTAACCTGGTATTTTCTGCTGCCATTATTAGAGATAAAGCAATCAGTATTCGTATTCTAAATAAAAGTTCTATATTTACACCTGAGGCTAAAGCAATAGTTTGCTTTACAATATATTGCAAAATCGCCTCATAACAACTTTATTATATGTTCCGACTCTTTATCTGTATTCCGGGCAATAAAAAATGGGAAATTAGATCACCCTCTAATTCGTGAAATTCTGAAACTGCATACTTCAATAACATATGCAGTTTCAGATTTTTATAAAATAATTAAATTCTGTTAGTTACTTAGTCATGTTGGTATTAAAGGTAACGCAAAGGCCGATTCAGCTTCTAAGGCAGCTTTATCTAACGAAATTACTTCCTGTTTCATTCCTTATACAGATCTGAGGCCATTGATATACGCTTATATCAATGGTCTTTGGTCAGATTATTGGAATAGACAGGAACATAATATGTTACATTCTGTACAGCCTTTTCCAGGATTTGCACCTTTGTCTCAATATAGTAGACTTTAGGGTCCTTAGACGCTGTAGAATCGGCCACAGTTATTTTACTCATTCTTTTATTTTAAAGGAAGATCAACCTCCCCAATGGGTCCCTTTGTCAAAGTCAACAATCTATTCAGCACATTTTGCTGGACTGTACTGTCACCCGTCAAGTGTTTAGAAATTTGTAACTTTTAATTATTTAGATACGCACCTTTTTTTCAGTCAGTTCTTTACAAAGTACGAACTAGTATTTCTGACGTAAGGCTTTCATTTCCAAGTGTTATTGAAATGGAATTAAATAAACATTTCTCGGTTACAGTAGAACATATATATATATATATATATATATATATATATATATGCCACATAATCTTGACATTTCTTCCACATTGGAATCTACAACTAAATTGTTATTCGTACAAAAAAAAAATGCATCATGGTGATAAGATTACCCCATCAGAATGTTTTCCATTTTAATACCACATTCAAGACGGTTCTCCTTAATGTCCTTTAACAGCCTTTGTAAAGAGAATTCATAGTTGACAGTATTGTCCAAATTTAGACAGCAACTGTTACAAAAATAATTTTGTTGTATTTCTTGAAGATCTTTGAATTGGGTCTTGCTTGTCCCGTCGCATTTAATGTGGAACTACTTATCACATTTCTCGCATGCAGTGCTGTTGGTTCCACATTTCATATTACAAACCCCACATAAAATGTAGTCATTTTTGAGCAGTGAGTGATGAAGTGAACTGACAAGAGTTTAGCACAAGAACGGTAATAAAAAAGGTAATACTTACTTGGACCAATAAATTATAGCGCTAGATTGATAACAATATAGCACATTACAGTAACATAAAAATATATATTAATCACGCTATACTGACGATCTCCTATATCTATTTTCTCCCAATATATTTATCTGCGAAAAATGTATCTTTAATAACTAGACGGGTATTTAAAAAACAAACAATAGGTAAACATCTGAGCAGTTTATTTAGGGCACTTTATAACAAAATTGTGTTCATATAATAAAGTTTACAAATGAAACTAAACATAAAACAAATATTTATATAAGCTCATAACACGCCGACCAATAATTATTAACACGTGCTGGTGTATTATATGTACTTCAAATGGTTACTAATAAATACAAAATAATTATTATAACAAAAGCTTTTAAATAATAATGATAAGTAAGGGACTAATTCTAATAACTACACAAGCTTTGTAATTAATAAAAACTATAATTATAAAAACATATCATTAGAATTAAATAAATCTGTCAAAAATGTCACTTAGTCTTAAGAATAATCGTCGAAGCTGCATATGGTAGATCTTTATTCCATTGTCAATTAAATATACCAAGTCTTTGCTGCAATTCTTAGGAAATTTAATTCTGTTAAAAACACTACCTGTCCAAACAGTTTCTTAAGTCGGCGGTTGGTGTATTTTTACAATAAAAAAGAATGACTGATGTCCAATGCAGGGGATTTAGAAAAGTCACCACGTTGGAGGATTTTGCCTATAAAATATCTTTAACACCTCTTGCTTGGCACAAATCTACTAGCTTCTAAATGTCACTAATAATAGTCGACGGATCTCATGTCTTGGAAGTGTCATTGACACCGATTTGCAAAAACTACTACATCCGGCTTAAAACTCAACATCTCATTCAATTTATCATCCGGAACGTAACACGCTTTAATACCGCTTTTGAAAAAAAAAAAAAAAAAAAAAAAAAAAACTTAACAACCACACTTTGAATTTTAAAGTCACCCGGACGCCATTGATGTAGTCTCTTCACATAACTGGACCATAAACAACAAATCTTTATTCTTGGTATAAATCAATCTCTCACAATCATTAAAAGTCTTCCGAACTGATTTTGCCCAGAACCACTCGATGTACCATAAACTCGTCTTTAACATTATGTAAAAGTTTATAGTTGTTGGTTTCCTCTAGATATTATCTGAATAACTGTGTATTTCTTTGGATGTGCTTTTGATTTCAACTGATGAGTTGTATATCCTGTTTGCAAATTCATATTCATAGTGGAAATAAGCTTTATGGAATCCATATGCGTGTTCACCACTTCGAAAATTAATGCCACCATTATTTTCAAGTAAACACTGTTTGTCCCAGAATATTTATTCACTTGAAGATAACAAATGTCTATATTCTGATTTTAATTTTTAGCGTATTAAACATAAAACTATAACAATGGGTGCTGAGAGATGTTTGTCCTTTAAATGCCCTATTACTGTTTAATCTAATTTCTACGACAGTGCCTTTGTTAAATATACATGTACTTTAATTCCGTTAAAGAATAAGAGGTGGCATTACGTAAGTTACCTATATTAACGTAAGATGTATGAACGCACTAACGTCAAACTATATTGTATGGTCCGAGATTGTACTGATAATTGAACACTTTGAGTTGGTTCGTAAATTTTAAACTTATTTACATGTACCGTTAAATTAATAATGAAGTACTTGTTGCATCAAAGACAATAACATATTGCAGAATAATATAACTTATATCGATTAGTAAAGATCGCAATTTAGATCTTCTTTTACTTCAGAATTGAGTTGAGTAATTGCGTTTAACGTCCCGGTCAAGAATATTTCACTTTTATCGAGACGTCGCCAGATGTAGGCAAAAAGCAGAAAATTTGCCTGTGCGTTGCGCTGGTGGTTTGATCCTGCCACGCCATGACACGGGAGCTCGTTAATTTTAAGTTCCCTTCCGAAAGAACAGTGACTTTCATTTCGTAATGCCGGGTGCTTGGCGAAAGAACAGCCACAACCCACTGTTATGTCTTGGGTCAGACCCGGTCAGGGTTTAAACCCACAACCTCCAACTTAAGGAGCGGGCACTCTACCAACTGAGCTACCGCAGTGGTTTTTTTTATTTAAGAAGTAAACGGAAAAAAATTATGATTATCGAATTATAACTATATAATTAAGTTTGCACACCGGTTTTCAAGTTATACTTCGATAAAGAAAAAAATCGCTCATTTCTTTTAATTTAATTTATTGAA
Organism: Tegillarca granosa; assembly: GCA_029721355.1. Taxonomy (NCBI): domain Eukaryota; kingdom Metazoa; phylum Mollusca; class Bivalvia; order Arcoida; family Arcidae; genus Tegillarca; species Tegillarca granosa. The sequence goes on along the minus strand of CM056606.1, from coordinate 35,576,669 downwards.
AATGAAGATCGACATAAAACATTTTTATTAACGTATTACTTCTACAGTTCAACGCTGCTGAGCACTACACATAACTATGCGCAATAATACATCATAGTAACCACCGACAGGCATACGTATTGTAACAGGTTCACTTAAGTTTCTTGGTACTTATTTTTTAATTGAAAGACACAGTCATTGAAACTTGAGTTAGAAATGAAGCCGCTGGACATACAGTAATGTTGCTACTATTGAGCGATAATGGACCTGATACTGGGTAGGTTGAACACGAAATGGACACTGATTGCGGAAAACCCTGTCGTGCACTAGCTCCAGCAAGGTTGTTCCGTGACTGTGCAGATTAGAATTCACTGAGAGGGCGTGATACATTGCTCTGAGGAAGGGATGGTCTAAGAGTAGCTAGCGTTGTACTACGATGTCGCTTTTGAGTTGATGAGCAGTGTCTGTTTTAACTGCCACAGAACTTCTCATTCCTGTGACCACTCGTGTACATATTATGTTAAAGTTCTATACCAGAATCGTTCAATTTTTGAATGGCGGTAGCTCGAAGACGGTGAACTGCATAAAATTGTGAACAACTGGAATTTCGGGATTTAGCTGGCGTGACTTTAGTGAATTGGTATTCATTTACTGGAGTGTAAGTATACCAAATAGCATCTGATGTCGGTGATATTATAAAGCTGGGTTGTAGCAATGATTGAATAATGATTTGGAATTGGTGTTTTTGAAAGTAGCCTAAGAGAGTTAACGGGACACTGGTAGGGAATTGTTGTAAAAGCATAAATTCGTTTATCAGCACAATATTTCTCACTTTCTAGACCGCCTTGTCTTTTTTTTCTACCGTTTCATGTGTAACCAAAAAAGTTACGATGTTAATAAATCTGTGTATATTAATCAATGTTTACAAAAAAGTTCCGACAACCGCAGACAAATCACGTGACGAAGTAACGTTATGCAAAAAAGAACAAATTCTGATTTTTCAATCAAATTGCTTGAATTTATTAAAATTAAATTATAATCTTATATCAGATTAACTTGTTTCAACGAGTTACAATTATTATTATTATTTTTATCGTTATGGACATGTTAAGGGCATGTAGTATCAGAAAAATATATCAATTGACCCAGCAATATGTAATGATGCTTTGTTAGTGTTCCACTACAAATTCACATCTCATCTGGCCAATGAGAATATACTAGCTTATATAAAATTGAACACAATTAATTGGCAAGCACAACAACAGATAGATGAAATTATGAGAAAATGTTTTGCCTACAAAAAGGATAAATTAATCATCTGCAGTAAAAATATTTCAGATATAAAAAGAAAGTAGTTGTAGAGGATGGACTTTTTTTAAAGAAATACAGTGTTTGATGGTTAAAAAATCGAAACGTTTTACCAAAGCATTTTAGGGAATACACTCGAAAGTAGGTCACTCAGGTCAAGATGAAAGTATCTGGTTACAGATACAGATGGTTTTGTTGGCTAAGTATGGAAATTGGGGCATTCAAAAATGAAAATTCAAACTGCGTAAAATCACATTATGTAATTAAAGAGTCCACTATGAATATGAAATATTAATCAAAGATTTAAATAAACATTCAAGAAAAATGTTTAACCTTTCAAGTCAACTATTCATTTTGTGTTTGAGAATAGAATTCATCACTGGGAGTGTCAGTCTCACTTACAACACGATTCCATTTCTGTCTGAGAAAAAAGCTAATGGAGCGTCATCGTCATAATCACTAGGACTTTGAACATCAGTTAAAATTCCATCACTTGTAACATCTGGTTTGATGAATCCTGCTTTACCAAAACAGTTCTGAATAGTTTTTGGGTAACAGTTCTCCAAGCACGGTGAATGAAAACTGTGGCACTGTACACATTTGTTTTCGTAACATTCCAACATTTTGTTAATGATCAGCCGCCGGTAATTTGTCTTGAAGGTCATAATAATCCCTTGGTCCATTGGTTTTAAAATGACTGGTTGTATTTGGTGGTAAGAACACGACTATGTCATTTGATAATTTGTCGATAACAGGATGGGCGGTGCAATTGTCAATCAGTCTTGATTTTAACTTTTTTCTCGTTCCCCCCAGTCACTCGAATTATATGCACTAACAATATTTTCACGTTGTTTTAAAATCGTGTTAAGTGTTGATGCCGGAATTCCAAAGTCTGACGCAATTTGTTTGTTTGTTTTGTTTTTGTGTGCTTTTTTTCTAGTTCGTTATAGGCCTAAATTCGTTACATCCGTCTTCGTCATAGATGGACTCCACTGTATGTGTATTTGCATCACAAGACGGAATCGCATCTTTTAGCACCTTTAAGCCGAGCTTAAAGATGCTTTTAGATGCGCGTAAAGATGCTTAAAGGTGAATTAAAGACACCCCCATCTTTAAGCCGTCTTTAAGCCTCGCTTAAAGATGGCTTAATGGCACTGAAATTTTAAGCTCCTTTACACCATTTGGCTTAAAGATGGCTTAAAGATGGTATTAAATGATACACGTATTAAAACATAAATCTATGAATCATTTGATGGTCTTTTTAAAACAGAAATCAGAAATAAAAAGGAAACAAATAAATAAATAAATAAGTTGATTAATAAATTTAAAAATCGGATTTGGAATGAAATCAAACACTGACATATATTTAAACATGGCACAATAAGGTAAATAACTTGTTTTTATAACCAAGGTATTATCTAGTTCTGTACAAGTAGTATTTATGCAGTTAACTATGTAACAGATTATACAAATCACGGAAAATAAAATGAATCTGGTTTAATATGCAAGTAGATAGTTTACAAGTGATTTGTTTGGTTGACTCGGCAAAATACAATTCTTCTCGGAAACATCTTATAATTTATTGAAGTCAATAAATAATTAGAAAATAAATTAAAATTAACAAAAAAAAAAGAAATTCAATAATACATAATTTAATTAAAAATAAATAAATAGATAGATAAATAAAGGATGGATACTTAAATGAATGGATGTATGGATGGATAGATAAATCGATATAGAAAGAAAGTAATAAAAGGAAAAAAGAAAAGAATGGATGGGTGGTTGAATAAATAAATAAATAAATAATTCAATTAAATAATAAAAAATGGATAGATGATTGAATAAATTCAAGGGTGCATGGATGGTTAAATGCATGCGTGGATGGATGAATGGATAAATAAATAAATAAAGGATGGATAGTTGAATGGATGGATAAATTAATAAGAAAATAAAGAAGGATATGAGAAAAGGAGAAAAGAAAAGAATGGATAGTTGATTGAATAAATATATAAATCAATAATTTAATTAAAAAAATAAAAGACGAATGAATTGTAAAATAAATATATAACCGATGGATGGATGGTTGAATGCATTGATGGATGAATGGATGGATAAATAAATAAATAAATAAACAAATAAATAAATAAATAAAGAATAGTCGGTGAATAGATGGATGAATGGATAAATCAATAAAGAAAAAGAGACAGAAAGAAAATAAAGAAAAAAGGAGAAAAGGAAGGAAAGAAAAGAATAGGTGATTGGTTTAATAAATAAATAAATCAATAAATAAATAAATAAAATGAAGTAATAGATAAATTAAGCAACGACATGTTGTTTTGATTTAGTAAATAAATAATTTATTTAAATAAATAAAGGATGGATAAATGATAAAATAAATACATAACGATGGATGGATGGATGGTTGAATGGATGGATGGATAAATCAATAAATAAATAAATAAAATGAAGTAATAGATGAATTAAGCAACGACATTTTTTTTGATTTAGTAAATAAATAATTTATTTAAATAAATAAAGGATGGATAAATGATAAAATTAATACATAACGATGGATGGATGGATGGTTGAATGGATGGATGGATAAATCAATAAATAAATAAATAAATAAAATTGAATTGATAGTTGGATAAATAAATAATGACATAAATAATGAAATGATAGACGGATAGATGAATGAATGAAGGATCAAACGTTATTTATCTAGCCGAAGTAATTGTTAATTCTGTTCCAGAAGTACTAAAGTATTAATTAATATACATATAGGACTGAAAATATTGGAGTAGTATACCTTGTAAAGATCTGTAATAACCGATTTGTTTGATGGGATAACTTGTAAGTGTTTTATTCATGGATGATTATTTCTCAAACTTTTTATAAATCTGCAGTTTCTCTAGGAAACAAAATACTTCAAGTAAATTCCTAATACAATCAATTAACCATGAATGGCCCGCTATTTTGAACCTAAATACATGGCCATAAAAGGTTTTATGATAAATTGGAATAATATTTAACACAGAAATGGTAATTCTTTTTCGATAATCAGTCCAAGCAATTGTGTACATGACACAATTTTTTAAATTATTTAAAAAAAAACCACAAACACGCATAGGAATTAAAAGAGTAAAAATGCACGACAGGACTGTGAACGCTACATTAATACCCTTCATATTAACATGTTCAACATACGTTTATTACCATTTCAATTTCCTATATTGGAAATTGATAACTTTAAGCGGGTAGGGTGAAAAAAAGGATCATGGTTAAACCGTCCTGGAACTTGTTGTTTGAAATCTGCATCGAAAGATTCAGGCCCGTGATTTGTAATTATTATTATTTAACAATCGCTTATACATATAAATTTGATAATAATTCGAGGACCTTTTTTTACATTAATATAAATATATAGCTTATAAGCTATTTATAAATATTATTTCTCCTTACTGCTGTTTCTTTATATCTTTATATTTCGGTAGCCCATTATACATCTCTCTCTCTCTCTCTCTCTCTCTCTCTCTCTCTCTCTCTCTCTCTCTCTCTCTCTCTTTACGCCAAGCCTCTCACCACCTAGGTTCGAATCCCACTCGGGACAGATCCTAGTGTGAGAAAGTTTGTCAGTTCGCTTGCCGAAGGTCAATGGTTTTCTCCGGGCACTCCGGTTTTCTCCAACCTCCCAGAACTGACCGCCTCGAAATAAGTGAAAGAATCTTGACTTGCATCGATGTTATTTTATAAATGTATGATTTTATGAATTCTCTATATAAAATATCACAAAGATTGCATTATGACGACATTAAAAATGTTTGAAAATATTTGTCAGTTTGCATGCGCTTGTCGGTGGTTTTCTATGGGCATTTCAGTTTCTTCGATCCCTGTAACAACCCCCCCCCCCCCCCCCGAGTTAAGTATAAAATTTATAATTTGACAGGGCATAACCCCTCTCTCTTTCTCTCTCTCTTATACAACGTAAAAGCTATCCTGATTAATTCACAAACTTTGCTGTCATAAAACATCGAGTTTATTTTGCTTTATTCGTTCTTTTTCTTCTTTATTAGAGATAGGTTATTCAATATATTTATTTCTAATTTTTAAATATTTCTATCTGTCTTGAAAAATATCTGTGTATCCATATTATTATTCATTTCCATTAAAAACTAAATTAGAATTTTTAATTATAAACAAAGTCAATTTACAAAATAGTCTCAAAAACTTTTTTCTGTATCAAAATTTAATAAAACAATTTCAAAATCAGAAGTGTACTTAGATTAAGATTCTACAAATGCATATTAATGTCTAAAAATAACTATTTGTTGAATTTACAATCTAATTAACTGATTTTGCCAGTCAGATAAATAAGTATATTACAGGTGAGGTTTGACATTCCTGCCTTCCTTTGATATATGAATGATTTATTTTTCTTTAGAATAAAAGATTGATTAATTTATTCTATAAAGTTAAAAAATATTTATCATAATATATAAAATGAAATACTAAAAATGGATTAAAGTTACATAAACTTGCATATTTTCTATTCAAAATCTGAGGTTTTTAGGAAATGGTCACATGATCACATTTCCTTAGGTGTATATAAATCATTTGTCCCATTTTATACATCCTACCCCGTGGCCTAATGGATAAGGATGCAGTGCCTGGCAACCAAAGGATAGTGAGTCCCAGCTCCGCTCAGGACAAGTGTTATAGGTAAGATGTAACACATTGAGATATGATTTTAAATGTGATGTAATTAATAAAGATAATAATATCAAAATAAATTTATAAATAAATTAATAAAAAAGTTATATAAATAAATAATGAAACATAACTTTTACATTTGAAAATATATAGGACGGTAAATATGAATAATAACTTTTAAAAAATATCATTTTGTATAATTTTTTTTTAAATAAAAAATATTTTTTAAAAATAAAAACATTTGAAAATATATAGGGCAGTAAATTAAATATGAATAATAAATTTTTAAAAATATCATTTTGTATAATTTTTAAAATAAATTTTTTTTATAAATAAAAAATATTTTTTTTTACTTCTTAAATAAATAAAGTAATTTATTAAGCAATAAATATTCATTTCTACCAATAATAAATTTTCTGTGCTTAAAGATGGCTTAAAGATAGCTTAAAGATGGCTTAAAATTTCAGTGCCATTAAGCCATCTTTAAGCCAAGCTTAAAGATGGCTTAAAGACATTTAAACCATCTTTAAGCCACCTTTAAGATGGCTTTAAGATGATATTTCGTCTTGTGCAAATTTTTGTGTTACATGCCCGTTTGTTTACATGTGTCCGTGTATGACCTTGGCCATGCTTGCCCATATCACATTGTACGATAGGCACTTTCACCCGTCAAAAGTAAATTCAATTAAAAAAAAAAACAAAAAAACCGATGGTCATTTAGTAAGCATGATAACTGACAAATTTTGATCACTTAGGTTAAAAATAAAAATTTTCTAGCAATAGACATAAACATGTAGTTATCCTTAATCAAAGAAATAATAATACAACATGATCTGTTTCTGGTAAATGATGTTTATTTACACCAGTCAATTTTAGAGATATTTTTTTTAGTTTTGTGAAATCGTGCGTTCAGTACATTTGTAATGTTAGTTTTGTTTTCTATATTTGAAAGTTATAATTTGCTGTAAAAATATGAAATGTGACTAAACACTTCATAACATGAATTCTGTCTCGGCTCTATTCAACCACAAATAATAGGATCTAGTGTCTTGGTTAAATTATATATTACAAACAAAAAAAAAAAAAACATGCCCAAAGTGAAAGTTTAGTCCTTTCATTTTTCGTAATTTACTAAGATTTCGCCAAAAACCACGTGCTGTATGTAGATTACTTATGGGCGGATCAAAGTTTAACACAGTTCGGTAACCAAGGTAAGTCAATCAGCGATCGGCATTCCTACTCGCCTCTACGAAGTCCACACACTAGACAGTGCGGGAAGTTATTAAATGGAAATATATGGTAAATCCAGAAAAAAACTATTGCATGGTTTGTTTTACCGCTATATATGACTTCTTTATAATTGCTTTTAACAGATTGTTCCCTAATTAGATTTAGGTGCAAATGTGGACCCTGCTAAAAGCAAATTTTAACAAAAATTTCTGGAGGCGTTCGAGCGAGACAACAATAATGCGTTGTCAACAATCTGATTTTTTTAAATGCGAAATAATGTGGTTTTAAGCAGAATTAACATACAGTATGATTAAAAACATTGTAAATAAAATACAGATAATCTTTATTTGAGGGAACCCAAGACAGATATCGATAGTAGCCCTGATTGTTTACATATGATTTTTTGCCGTAAGCTTATTAATCTAATTTAGTTTTGACAGTGAAAAACCGCATAATTTTCATAGAAATCATAAAAGTGCGAGTAATTGCGTTTATTGTCAACTCTCTTTAGAAATTCAGGGGCCTCGGTGGCCAAATAGTCTAAGCTTGCACATACGGATCCATTGCCTCTAACCGCTGGGGTTCGAATCCCACTCAAGACAGATCCCATTGTGAGAATTTTTTCAGTTCGCTTACCGAAGGTAGGTGGTTTTCACTGGACACACCGGTTTCCTCAAACATTCCAGAACTGACCGCCTCGAAATATTTCGAAAAATAATGTTGTTTTAAGCCCCAGTAAAAAATCTTAACTGGGGCGTAAAACACCATTACTCCACTCCACGTTTTTGGAAATTCCATTTTCACCGATATCCAGACCGGTTATCGAATCCAAACTTGATTTTGGGTGCATTCTTTATGGATTTGCTCTTAAATCATTTGCAATCTATTACCAAGGTCTAGTGTTTGTTTAAGAATAGGAGGTAGCTGACATTAAAGATAACTATCAACGGTTAATTCTTGCTTTTATTAGACACGAACTTCGTCACTTGCGTAGCTTTTAATAAATACTGGTGGATCAAACGATGTTGGTCGGGTAGATTCTGCCGCCATTGTTGGAAACAAAACAATCGGAAGTCGTCTTAAAAAAAATGACGGGTCTATATTTACAGTTGAGACTGAATCAATTTTACTTGCTTTGCTACATTTCAAAATCGACTCCATTTTATAATAATATACGACTCTGTCTTCCGGGCAATAAAAAAAAAAAAAGATCACCCTTTAATTCATAAAATTCTGGATTGCATATACTTATTATTTATGCAGTTTCATATTTCAGATAATTCATTTTTGCTGGTTACCAGGCCCCAGTTTCACAATCATTCACTCAACTGAGTATACACTCAACTCAAATTTGGGAATATTTCAATGTCAATTTATAAGACATCACACAGTTACAATTGAATATCTAATGTGATATTTAAATTATTTAGTGTAGGTTTGAATAATTTAAATGTCCTTCCACAGAAGTAGCCAAAACTAAACTTCCATCGGTGAGAATAAAAGCATCTCAACGATCCAAAAGGTTTTTACAAAGAAATGTCTTGCCAGTATTTCCCACAGAATAACAAATCCACAATCATACTGAATGCTCATTTAGGGCTACACAGCCTTTTTCCACCGACAAGATTCTTCATCACTGTAACTTGCAGATTAAGCCTGTCGATTCAGCTTAACAGATTTATCGAATTGTTCCGTAAGTTTTAAATTTCTTCGGTAAATAAATGTTAATAAAATATAAATTTTATTATACATTATTCAGTCTTTTATTACTCATCTGTTATATTACTGGTTCTTATCAGTTTAACAAAAGTTTAAATATATTTTCATTTAGTTAGTTTTAAATCAATTTATATGTTGAATTTTCAACATTTTCTAAACGTGAATAGCTGCAGAAGTGCTGATGTGTCTCTAAACAATTACTAGCGCACTCACACACTTTCTATTAACATAAGAAAACAAATTATTATTAATATTCAGTATGTAGTAAGGTTATTAACACCAACATTTAAAAGACAACTATTTTTTTACATGTTGCTGGTGGTCAGGTCAAGCTTTTGGCAAAAGTGTGACTTCACTAGGTCCGAGGTTAAATACAAAATTCTATAATGTACAAAATTAGGGTCAAATAATAACAATTATTAATCTTTAAAACATAAAATTCTGGATATTTAACAAATTATAGAAAGTTTGGTTAATACAGTGTGTTATTGCCTTAAACGAGGAGGAAAAAATTGAATCTAGCTTGATATGTAGATAAAAAAGAATTATAAATTCTTATTTTTTACAAATAGTTAACAATATTTTAAAACATTGCAACAACATAACTCTATTTAACTTGATATAATGTATACAATTAACATGATAAACAGGCGTTTTGGTACAGTGCTAATAATAATAATTGCTTCAAACTTCAGTGCTTGGAAATAAAATCGGCAATATTTCTCGGAACATTGTCAATATAAGGCACACCAAGCTTTTTGATTACTTCTGCACATAGACATTGTAAAGTACGATTTTTTACAGCACATACACCTCGTCCATGTTGCTTTAGTAAGGTAAGAGCAGTTATTCCTTCATTATTCTTGATATCTAAGTGGGAATAAACTGTCAATGTCTCTACTAGATCTTCGATTAATCTGTCTATTTGAGGTAATTGTCGTAACAAAAACATTAAAGGAGTGTTGCCTAGTTTATCTGTTGTATCCGTCGACATACCGTGCTTAATCAGTGATAATAAAACGTCTTTACAATTTTCTCGACTTTTATTAACTTTACTATTGCTGCAAACAAAATCACGGACGCCAAAGTCCAAAATAGACTGAGATTCATAAATAAAATTATCCTGACAAAGTTCTGTCATTACTTTGTTTAAAAACCTATTTCGTTGTTCCTCACAAGGAAATCGCCACAAAAATAATAATTTCAATAATGCAAACATTCGCATAACTGTATCAAGAGAAATATTGCTTTCCGCTTTATCCGTTTTATCAAAGTTCAATTCTTGCCCAACCGTGTATTGTTTTAATTTATTAATTACCCACAATACTATTTCCAATCCAAAATTACACAAATTTTCGTCAGGAGTTTTACAAATCCTTATAAAATTAACCAGTATAATTATTAGTTCATTTAACCACTTTTGACTTACGGTGGTATTCGGTTTAAGTGACGTTATAAATATCGATTGAATTATAGTAAAGAACTGTCCCTGAGATGCTTTCTGGTGGCACAAAAAATTAACAATTTGTAAGACAAGATTGATGGTTTTAATACTGTTTCCCCCATACAAGTTACTTGTCATCTGAACACTTATATAAAACACGAGACCTATATCGCTCTTAATACGTCTGTCTATGTCTTCTGTCTTAATGAGGATATCATTATTTGTGAGGGCATAAGCGTCCAAATCAAGAACATCAAGCACAAGTTGATACACATTTGATATTTCAAAGAAATGCCAAAATTCAGTAGAGTTATTAGATTTACGAAGATTGCCAGGTTCACGAATATACAATTGAACTAATTCACAAAACATAGTTTCTGCTGCTCTTACAACGTATTGAGGATACGTTTTACCGTTTTTTATCAGTCTTTCTACAATTTTCTGAAAACTATATCCTTGTAGACACTTTCGTGATGCAATATCAAGGGGAGACAATTCTTCATCGTTAGTAATATTGATGTCAGTGCCATGCTTCAAAAGAAAATCAACCAGTTTTACATTTCCCTGCTCACAGGCCTGGAATATTACGTTGTTGCCATTTTCATCTTTCCAATCGTCTACTTTTACCCCGTGTTCTACCAGAAACATACAAACTCTCTCGTTACGACAACAAGCTTCAATACAGGTCAGGCCATTACCGTCCCTTTTATCAATATTAGCCCCGTGTTTAATTAAGCAATAGGCAACGTTGGTATTCCCACGTCGACATGTTAACTGAAGAATAGATTCTCCAGTCAAAACAATTTCCATATTAGGATTTATTTGACAGTCGTTTATAAAGAATTCCATTATATCTGAATTACCTCGTATACACGCCAGATACACACAACTTACACCATTTATTTCAAGAGTTACTATAATTCTTCGTAAGTGAACACTTTCACGGTGAAGTGTCATCTTTACTTTTTCATTGTTTTCTTTGTCAAGAAATGATAACAACTTTTTTGCCGTGTTAAGACACCGTTTTTATCTTCAATTCGATCATACCTATTATAGCCGTGCCTCTCTAGTGTGAAAAATAAACAGTTTGTATACTTAGCTTGCTGCCTTGACCTTCTGTTACCCATATTTCTTGTTTCAACTCCTGAAGTTTTTTATCCAAGATTTTGACATTGTGGTCCTTCCTTGAACATTCTTCATTATTTCTCTTCTATTCTGAGTTCTTTTCTGTTCATTTTAAAAAAGAAAAATATTATTAAATAAATTCTTCAAGTTTTGTTGCAAATGCTTGTTTATTTTACACTATCTTCTTATTTCTTCTTTGACGTTTAAAACTGTTTTGATTTTTCTGATGGTGATTCGCTTCAAAATGAAAATTTTACTTTCCGTTTTGAATTAACAGTTTTAGTTGCTGCCAAGTTGTTTTCGTTCATTTCTTGTGCTTCAAAGTCTGTGCCTGTGAAAAAAGAAATATATAATTAAAACAGTGTCATGGAATTTCAAGTACAGAAGACAAATTGATTTTTAAGTCAGGGCGTGAGTACATAGTTAATAACCATTTTATCAGAAACGTGACTTTAAAATTGGAGGACTTTATTATTTTTTTCAAAGGACACGAAATTTTGAGATGAATATTACCATGAGTATCTTATGTCAGCTTAACTATATAAAACCCTATATCAATGTAAACGATTGGTTAACTGGTTGTTATATTGTAGAGTATTGCATCAGCAAATTTTCTGTTTTTGCGACGACAACATCTTTATTTTAAAATCTTAAATCGGAAAATGGGTTTGCCTATAATGTGCGAGTTTAAATTATGGTCTGCTTTGTACTAGCGCGCACTCAGGGCGACATTCGAAAAGAGGCTAGCTCAGTATGACGCTGACAAATATACCACTTAACCAGTAACCTGACATCGTGCCAACGACCAAACAAGTCGAAACTCTATCCTCCCAATGCCAAATGTCACGCGAGGAAGCAATATTACAATTTTAAAGGCCTGTGTATGACCCGGCCAAAGTTTGTACCTACGATCTACATGCTCTACCACATAGCAACCGACGCATTAACTAAAGTATGGCATAAAAGTCCTGAATTTCGACCGTGGTCACGGTATCGCATAGGTAACAAAATTTACATCAAAGTTAAGGCTGTTAACCTCTCGATATAAATGAAAAGTTAGTTATATAATCATCAACGATTTTTAAATATTTAAAAGGGTCAGTCTTCAAGGTTAATAATTTTTATACCATTATTATTATTATTATTATAATAATAATATATATTATTATTATTAACCAATTGAGTGCATGTGCGCAACGTTGACAGATGCATAAAAGAACACAGTTCAATTTTACAGGTACCAAGCCAACCAGCTATCAAGTACGGTCGACTGACGAAGTGCAAGGGACATAACTTATATATATTTGTGCAGCCTCGGTTAACTGCGCATTTCAATCTTTTGTTTATTATCCAGATCTGCGATATATCTCGCTGGGCATATCAATATTATATTATATACAGAAAATTAATTGTAAAATGTATCTTAAAAATGCCATGTATATTTAAAATGATCAAAGTTACCTTCATATTGTCTACAATCTCGTTAGCAATATTGCTACCGTCATACTGTCATCGTTTACAGCTGGTAGCATTTCCTGCACGAGTTATCTCTCTTTTCCTGCATCTAACTTTTAATTATACATTTAAGCAACGAATTTTAGGATGGTAAGACCATGCACTATCGAACAGTTTATAAAGCCGACTTTAGGATTACAATGACCGCATTGCTAAACATAACCGCATTCAACTAACAGTGTATGTTGTAATCCTAGGTCCGTCATGATGTTCTGCGATAATGGTGGAAATTCGAGTGCTCGAGTTAAACCACTGAAATTCCGCAACCAACCGACAAACTTTCACACGCAATCATCTGTCAGTTGTGTTACGGCATGGATGTCTGTAAGCCGGCGCTTAAAAAGAAACACCAACCCCCGTAATAATATCGTACATGTATTTATGGCGTGACTAGCATTTTTTACTTGATTTATACATTTATGAAATAATAATAATGATAATTATTTAATAATATAATGATAATTATTAATAATAATAATAATAATTTTAATTATTATTATGCTTTTTGTGTTCGTCTTACCGTTTCTTCCCTATACACGCGTTATCTTTTTGCTATTTTCAATTCCTTTAAATGTTTATAATGTCTGTTCTTATTGTAATTATTTAGATGAAGGGCTCTGGGAAAATTTTGAATTGTCTTAATAATTCAGTAAACAGCGAAGCTGTTAATTTGTGTCGTCTTATATAAACACTATATGATTCAAGAATTGCCATACGGACAGATTTGTATGATTTTCTTTTCTTTCTTTTTTTTTCTTTGTTTCTTTTTTTTTCTTTCCTTTTTCTTTTTAAATTATTTTTGTTTTTAAAAATTTGCCACATACCCCCTACAGTAAAGATTTCTTAATAAAAATAATAATTTTATTATAATTATTATTTTTATTACATATTATTATTATTTTATTTTTATTATTAATACTTTTTTTATTATTATTATTATTATTAATTATTATTATTATTATTATTATTATTATTACTTTTATTATTATTATTATTGCATATTATTATTATTTCATATTATTATTATTTCATATTATTATTATTATAATTATTATTATGTCATATTATTATTATTATTATTATTATTATTATTATAACTTTTATTATTATTATTATTGTTGTTGTTGTTGTTGTTTTATTATTAACGGATATTCATTATCTCTGTCATTTAAGGATTACCGCTTGTGGTAATTCTTCCTGTAACTTTTTTATAAAGTATAACATTGTTATGATCAATTTTAATTTACTGAGTTATGTTTGACTTTGAGCTCATAAAAATATCGAAGCTAGGCTCCCGAGTATAGCTAATGACTGAAAAGCTTAACGTTTCTCGGCATCTCGATAGCTACATTGGTAAAGAGATAGACAGCTAATTCAAACACAGCACCTTAGATCGGCGTCTTTCTAAAATGATGTCGAACAGTTGAATATAGAAGTCTTCCAATGGTGTTACCTTGTTACAGTTGAATACAGAAGTCTTCCAATGGTGTTACCTTGATTTGTGACGTTTTTCTATATAGGCGGATCGCTCTGCTTATTGAGATTCTTCCTTTTGCGTATGACATCAATAAATAAAGCTTCTTTTTGTTTTAAATTATTTTACACTTTTTTCATTTAAGTTACATTTTAGATTTTTACCAAGGTATGTTAAAAGAATATTAATGCCTCTCTTATAAGAATTTTTTAGAAGAGGTTTGAGGTTTAGACGTGCCTCCAGATTCCTGCATTAAATTCTCATCAGTTAGCATGGTTTTATATACCTAAGTCCCCGTTGTATAAGTAACAGGGTGATGTATATATATATAAATATATATATATATATATATATATATATATATATATATATATATATATATATATTCAAAAGAATAAAGATAACAAATAACAAAGTAGTATTTTATCTCTTATGCAAATAAATATTATTAGGCACACTTAGGATTATCTCCGGTCCGGTATAATATAGGGGTACGTTTGTATTCAGTTACTTACCAATCTGTGTGTCTATTCCATGGAGAGATTACTGCGGATTTGTACTATGTAAATAATTAAAGCTTGGTGATATACATCTTCAACCTGCAAGTTGTGTTATACGTATCAGAAAATTCCAAAGGTACCCAGGACAATTTACTTACAAGTATCATTATTACTGTAAACGTTCTTATAACAAGACAAATTATTATTGCTTCATTTTGACAATCAGTATTTGGTATGCACTGCCCAATTTAGTACAAAAGGCAAATAACGCTTACATATCACAGCCATTCGGGCTGGTCCTAGTGTGAGAATGTTTGTCAGTTCACATGCCGAAGGTCCGTGGGTCCTTCGAGCACCCCGGATTCCTCAATCATCCATGAACTGACCACCTTGAGAAGTGAAAGAATTTTGACTGGGGAGTAAAACAACATTATTCCAATCCAATAAATTTATGTAAGTCTTCTTCTTTTTCCTAATACTGAGTAAAGTCCTTTATAGGATGCCATGACTCGGCTCCATGTTGGTGGGAGTTAAAATTTTCCTTTTACAGTTAAAATAGATAAAATTAACCTTGTATCATTGCTTTACATAGACGGGGCACAGAAAGACCACTCAACCAGCTTCTGACGTTCTCTGGTTGTTGCAATTGCAGCTTTTATTTTTGGAGGCAACATATTTCACTGTCTCACTGTCCACGGAAAGAATAAGTACTTACAGGTGTCTCGGGAAGTTGGTATTGCTCTCAGTTTATTGGCCCCCTGATTCTCGAATCCCCTGCTGTAAAATAGTTGTTATATGGAATGACAACTTCATCATGTAGTACCTTGTACAGCATAATGATTCTGGCTTTGGATCTTCTAACATGCAGGTTTTCCCAGTGGAGCTGTTGCAAGATGTCCGTAACAGCCACAGGGGTAGCAATGGTAGTTGTTGACTACAAATCTTGCTGCCCGGATTTGCACTGCCTAGAGGAAAACGATTTGTTGCTTAGTATGAGGATCCCACACAGGTGAAGAATATTCTACAGCTGGTCTAACTAGTGTTGAGTATGCAGCTGCTTTGGCTGTTAATTTGCATCCCCGCATATTCCACCGTACAAATACAAGGATTTTACTTGCCTGGACTGTTATTTGACTGATATGTAAATGCCACTTCACTTCCCGACTTATAGTGATTCCTAGATGTTTACTGAATGTCTTTCGTGCCAGAACTTGCTGATGTCATCTTTCTATATTTAATCAATAAAGAACGAAATCTAAAATTCACATGATGAAAACCTGGAAAAATTCTAAAGAAAAATTCTCACCTCCTCTTGTTAAATTTGGAATATTTTCCTGCATGTCTTGGAAACAATCAAATTAAGATTGCAGATTGGTTTTCTCCGGGTTTTCCAGTTTCCCTATCATACCGGAACTAATCAAAACGCAAACATGTTATCCACGCTTTTGGAAAATGCATTGATAGGTAACATGTGGTTAGGAACTAATGCGTGTTTAAATAAAGAAATGTGTTGCTACCAATACCAGACGGTAACAATAAAGGTTGTAGTTCTATTTGTTTAGAGAAATTATTGTTTGTTAACGATGCACCAAAATGCTCTTAAACTTTTATTAAGTTTGATCTTAATATAAACAACTAAAAAGGCTTTTAGACGAACAATGGATCATTTTTCAACATGTAGCTTCTTAACTTTTTTATTGTTAATTTCAATTGATACTTAGATAAACTTCTTACCTGATTTTTAGCACGTTTACGGTATATGTGTATTCATTTTTTTATCTCTGTATCAGTGGTGTAAGTCAAATAAATACACATCTATATGTATCTAAATTATCTTAGAGTTATACAAAAATTCTTATGGCCATTTAACGCGGGTAGGATTTATTTATCATTGCCTGCTGTATTATTTGAAAAAATTTACTAGTTTTAAATATATAAGTATAAACAAAAATTTCGGATTAAAAACTTTAAAAAATACAACTTTAGAGCGGTCATAACAGAACAAAGAAAATAAACGCGAACAAAATGAAAAAAGAAATGAACGAAGCTAATTCTAAAGTCGGAGAGCCAACTACAATTTCCAAAATTGTAAAAACATTCTTCCTGGTTTTCACCTGGGTGTGTATTGTAAGTATATTTTTTATTTAAATAATTATTATATCTTATGTAATACTTGCTTTTTTGTTTCATCACTATTTTTCGTCGTACGGAGGCTGTCCATTTAGCATAAATGCATAAAGCTTATATTGTAATGCTAAAGGGTTAATGTTTGCTAAGGAATCATGTTGCCTGCCTAGACAAGTTCGGATGATTTCAAGAGCTAAAAGATAAATCAGCATCGTGGTGATAATTAGTTTGTCTTTCTAGACGTCGCTTTTAATGTCTTTTTGTCTTAGTATTTTTATAAAACTGATAAATTCAGTAAGAAGCCTAGTGACATTTTATTTAAACTCAATACTTTAAGAAAGAGTATATAAAATTTATCTGCGAAATGCTGAAATGTACTGAGTAATGTTTATAGACGTTCATTAAATTATTTCACAAATATATAGAAGGTCAGTTTTGGAACGTTTGAGAAACTCGGATTGTTAGGAAAAAAACCTATGACAATTATTGATAAACTTTTCCGATTAAGGATATACATAAGTGGGAAATAAGGTCTGCGTATATCTTGAAGAAAACATTATAACCAATTATATTGTTTTCCTTGTGTACAAATTTTGCGTTAAACTGTACTATGTACAAAAGTAAAGAGTCATACTTCCGAAAAAAACAAAATCAATGCTATTCTACAGTAAAAGTATCTTGGTAAAGTTCTTGTAAAAGATTCTGTTTGACTCTTTGTTATGTCAAGATTTATTGTTCTCCAAGTACTTTATTATAGGGTCTATGCCTCGAAATACAGGGCCCAACATTTAAAGACCTCAAAATTCTTACAAATGGATCTACAGAAGAGATATCTCGAGCAATATCTGGAAGAAGTCTAGGATTTTTTGCTGGTGCGGCGATTGGTGGATTTTTGGTGGACAAGTTAACTAGATATTGTTATCTTATTATAGCAGTATGTGTTGACCTTATGGGGACAATGTCTGTTGCTGCCCCCTGGTCACCTAATACAGGGGTTCTTTGGGCTTTGTTCTTTCTTCAAGGACTCTTTGAAGGTGTCATTAACATTGGTAAGTTAATTCGATACATTATCATTTATTTAAACGGAATATTGGATTTCCAAATGTGACAGTTTCACTAAAACTTGTCGCATTTTTGGGAATTTGAGTTGAAAACATTTTTCAAAGCATTCTGCAAAATGTTTTAATAGTTTAATATCGTAGAGTGTCGAACCTAGTGCTGCCATTACAGTGATTACAGATTTTAGTTTTTATAAATTTATATATAATACGTCAATCTGTCGGTTGCACGTAAGGATTTGTTGTTTTATAAATGCGAACATTTAACTTCTTTTGCAGATTGAAATACTTGAAAAAACATTCGAACTACTAGAACTCTAGCACTGTAAATATAAAAAAATGTTTGCATCAAGCAGTTTTTGTTAAAAAAAAGAGACATTTTTTATTTTTTGCGTCCTTTTTTAGCGTTGTCGTAACAATAGAATATGTTTAAACATAAGCGATACTTTTAGATTTTTGTTTTCTGGCCAAATTTACTTTCGAATAAACCGAATGTGAAAATTACCAGAGTTACAGAATATATTGTTTTGTTGCGGTAGTAAATACATTTTGTTTCTTAAAGGTCTCAATATCTCATACAAAGTCTCATTGTGATAGTGTTCTTAACAATTAGACCTAAGAAAACGTTGCTGTTGGTGGCGTCAAATCAACAATTGTTTTCTTGTGGTTTTTAATTGTGCCGATTATTCTTGTGCCAATAACAAAGCGCGCTTGTCATATGACTTACGCACTCTAATTGGAATTACTGATGCGGCTTAAAATGTGAAATCCAACAAACGCAATCATGAACGATAATTTGTAACAAACTTACTTTTCTTCTTCAGCTGGACAGAAGCTAATTTTAGAAATATGGAGAGAAAAGGCTTCATCCCCGCTTCATTTATTGCACTTTGGATTTGGATTGGGTTCCTTCATCGTTCCAAACATAGCTAATCCTTTTCTTGCCATTCCATTGGTTGAAACAGCATCTCAAAATGGAACTTTTAATGTTACATGGGTTACTGAGAGAATGTCTACTTCAACGCTAACAACAGGAAACGGAAACGCGACAACGGAAATTCAAAAATACATCAAGGAAACAGAAGTTCACTGGGCGTACATTATTGTAGCAATCATCGCAGCTATTAACTCTTTGGCTCATTACTGTTATCAATTTTCATCACAAAAATCTTCAAAAAATTCTTCATCTAAAATGGAGACAACAAAATCTAACAGGTCATTAAGGGAAATTATTGACCCTGCTACTTGTGCTGGTGGACAGCGAATTTTTGGGGTGGTTATTTTCGTTCTGCTTTTTCTTTTCTTTTTTAACGCAACGGGAGGTGAAAGGTTGTATGGAAAATTCATCAGGAATTTCTCAATAGATCGATTTCATTTCAGCAATGATGAAGGGTCTTTAATTAATACAGCATTTTGGATAAGTTACTCGTTGGGAAGATTCTCTGGTTTTGTAATAGCTATATGGGTTCCAATTAGAATCCTGTTGTTGATAGAAGTTTCCGGGGCTTTAATCACATCGGTTTTATTGAACATTTTTGCCTATGACAATTCTCTGATGTTGTGGATTTTTACACAACCTATGGGATACTTTATCGCGCCACTTTTCCCTTCTGGTCTTGCTTGGGGTGACAGTTACGTGGAGATGACAGGTCTGGGTATAACTATTCTGATGTTGGGTGGCGGTCTTGGTGGCATGTCATATATGTGGATAATTGGACATTTTTATGACGATGATCATAGATCATTTCTATATTTGACTGTAGTATACGGCGGAATCGTTGTTTTCTTTGCTTTTATTATGACACTTGTTGCTAGGGGCCATTCACCGCGTAACGTGTTTGAGGATACTTCTATTGATGTTAAAAAAGAAACCTCTGATGACGAAAAATTAACAACACGGCTCTAAGTGAAACAGAATTTACTAATATCATATATTAAACTTTTCCGTTTTATAAGTGTTTCAGATTTTTTGTTCTGTATTTATCTGTACAAAGGACTTTGAAAATATGCAAAATATAGTAGTAATTAAAGATATCAGAAAGACAACAGATACTAAAAATATTCGAAAAGAAGTTATTAAAGATATTCAAAAGGTAACATTTATTAAAAATATACAAAAGAAAGTTATATCAATCCAACAAGAGTATTAAAGAGTTGATTTGTCGCTTGCTATGCGATGCTGAGAAGTGTGTGTGTGTGTGTGTGTGTGTGTGTGTGTGTGTGTGTGTGTGTGTGTGTGTGTGCGAGTGTGTGTTGTGTGTGTGTGACCTGAATTATTAACATACAAACAAGATAATTATCTTGAATTAAACCGAAACTATTAACTTTTTATAAACTCAACTTCGTTTGCGCTTCATCTGTTCCATCAAATACTTTCTTTGATATAAAGATGACATTCAAGACCTACATACTGTATTTTATTTTGTTCTTTATAATAACGTTAAAACTGCCTTGCTTTACTCAAACCGATGTTTGTCTATATTTTTGGGCATGTTCTGCTTAGCTTATTCTCAGAACCGGTATTTCATCTTATTTAACCCCTATATTTCTGTATACAGACAGTGATTTGTAATTGAAATCCATTCTTCGTGTATAATTGTTCAAAAAGTTATTGTTAAACTTTCAATAAATGCTGGCTTATCAGCACTATAATGTTGATTTTTGTTTTGACGTTTACTTAAACCCTGCTCAATTGCCATGTTTAGAGCTTCTGAGGTTTGCTAAAGAATAAAGCTGAGTTTGTTGACCATCGCACTATATTTCTTGCGTTGGGACTTGAGCTTGATATTCCCCGCCAAGTTTTGTTCTTTTCAAGCCAGCTGTTTGCAAAAAAGGTTTTAAATGAATTGTTTAAAATAACAGCTCATTTGCATAATCTGCAAAAATTAGATCATCAAAAATGGATAAAAAAAAATACCTTTAATGACTATTTATCTTCTGTTTGTTTTAAATAGTAACAGAAAAAAATCAGAAAATTAAAAAAATATATTTTTCATATCACATTTAACGGTAAACGCATGTATACCCCCACACTATCCCCAACACACGCACACTTATACCAAAGGCAGTTGACGATTTGTGTTTCTTTCTCCTTGCTAGTGATGGAAAACCTTTAACAATTTTAAACTTTACATATGTTCTGATATACGATTATGATAACAATACAATATGCCATGATTCATATTTTATAACTTTCATTAAATTTTACATACCAACTTCGCTTTATTGTCAGTATTAAAATGACAACATGTAACGAAAATTGTTTTCATATTTTTATTTATTTAAATAAAAGATAAGGTTACAGTAACTACACGATTATTGATAAATAAATAAATAAATAAGTAAATAAAATTTATGAAAAAAAATAAATTAATATAGATAAAACAAGTTTTTGCGGCGTTTTTCTTCTATCATAAATTCGGAGGTTTTTTTTTTTGTTTTAGAAAAAAAAATATATTTTCATCCCGTTTAAAAAATGAGTAATTTTTAATTTGCATCTAAATGTCTCGTGATACATTATCAAATTCTTCTTTCTGTAAAATTTTCTATAATTCGTTTCTGTCGTCTTAAACATCGTTTTCTCTTTCTTCTACATCTTTTGAGTTTCCACTTTATTGTTTTCATTTGTTTTCTTCCCTTTCTAACTTTCAGTCTTTTACATTTGTTACATCTAGATTTAAGTATTTTGTAACGTTTGTCTGTTATATTTTCTGTTAAAAGTAATAATGTTTGACTCAATTAATAGAAATAAGTGGAGTAAAGTAATGATGTGTCACGCAACAATCAAGATTCTCTCTCTCTCTCTCTCTCTCTCTCTCTCTCTCTCTCTCTCTCTCTATATATATATATATATGACACTTATAACACTTGGATAGCCTGATAGGTTCGAATCCAACATGGGTTACAACAGCTATGAAATTGTTTAAATGTTTGCTGATGTATTTTCTTACAATCTAGTTTTAGTATAGTCTGTAAAATGATTGGTTGGTTGATTATTATGGTTTTTTAAAGTCGCTTCAGGAATTTCAGTTTTTTCGCGACGAAAGCAAGCAAGGGTTGAATGATTTCTTAAGTTGATATAAGAACAAATACGATTATGTGTGGGATGTGCCAGTATGGCATATGCTGTACGTTGTACAAGCACGCACTTAGAGCGACTTTATATTAAGGTGCTGGTTTACCAAGTCAGTATGCCGCAAACAAGCACACCACTCTTCCAGTCTTATTATTATGTTCTTGCGTCACGTTAACTGCATTAATATGTGGTTCGCAAAAATATTTAACATTGGTATATAGTGCAAAAAATATTTGCTTTGCCATCAAAGTGTAAATTTTGTATATGTTTACAGAAAGGATGGCAGACGGGTCGTTAAGAATCGTTGTCTTCATTACCTTTCAGAGAATCTTTGATTAGATCCCGCTGCTGACCTTGTCTCTCCATTTCCTGATCAGTTTCCGGTATTTCATTTTCTTTTCCTGTGTCGTTTGTATGTCGATGTCTCGAACTTGAAATTAGAAAACTAAATATGTCAAATATGTTATCTTATAATAATAATAATAATAAAATAATAATAATAATAATAAAATTAATGAATAAATAAATACAATTGATCAACGGAAGACTAATGTTGGAGAAATGAAAGTAAGAAATATCAAAAATGCGCCAAATCTACAATGAATTAAGTCCAAGAAAAAGATGTTATGTGGTATAAATTCGCCATTTGTAAACAAACTATTCATTTCAAGAAAGAAGTAGTTATGCAATTATTACCACAACAATATTTGAGTTGTTACCATCGAACTTTGACATAAACTTCTTTTATAACGCAAAGGTAATAGGAGAGAGAGAGAGAGAGAGAGAGAGAGAGAGAGAGAGAGAGAGAGAGAGAGAGAGAGAGAGACTTACTAAATAAGTAAAATATCAGTTATACAGGGTCCACATCCAAAATGGTCCTTAAAGGTATATGGAGGACAGTCTACACATGCTGAAACAGATTGTACGTTATCATGTATTACATTAAAGCTGCATTAAGTTTTCCTAGGGAAAAAATTAAAACGGTGCTAATCTAATTAATGATGTTCGTAATGAACAATGTTACATTTGGTTCAACGATAAAAGCTCGAATAAATACAGAAATTACAGTATTTACCCAGCGAGATGCAGCAATTTGGATCTAATATTAGAACATGGTTACGTCATCAAAACCCGGGTCATTTAAACACAACTTTCAAAACGGTGAAATACGATAAATTAAACACAGAACTTCGTTGAATTTGTCATTTGTGACTTAGTAAGGGATACAAAACACCATTTCAAATACATCTGGATATTAATGAAGGACAGTTAATGCAATGTCATGTTTCACCTTCGATTCTAGGATTTTCCGTACATCCGTGCACATGCTCCAAGCTCATAAATACCATCGTAAAACACTGACCAACCGGTCAGAGGATTCCGTTTATTTACAGCTAAAAGAAATGAAATTTTTGAAAATGAATGTCACGGATCGTGGTTAGAAGATATCTATTTTTTCAAAAAATATATTTTTAGAAAATCAAAAAAAAATTCAGAAAATTGAAAAACGTAATGCAACTTTAACTAAATCAACCGAAACTATGAAATACAGAATAATGTAGCACTCCTCACTCCCGTCTAATGACCTGTTGTGGATTCCAACATAAATGTAATAATAAAACAAACATACCAGTCCGTGTCCACATCACAATCCCAAAAACAAAGAAAAAACTTTGCAAACTGGCAAAAAATGTTATACACGTGAACTTCCATCAAGAAAGTGAGGCCGGGTGCTCCGGAAGGTTAAGCACCTCCTGTCTAGCTAGCTACACCCGTCACGTGCAAGTCAATTTTGAGAATGAAAAGAATAAAGAACTATGGAAAGTCAAATATATCCAGTATAAGTTGGGATACAGTGACTACATACTAATCAACAATATTGTGATGACGGCCATAAAACTTTTAAGGGCCCTGATTAGCCTAGGCTTGCAATATCCTTGTGTCAACAATTTAATTGTAAGTAATTTGCTTCGTTGCAGAAAGTCCCCATAGTGGGAACAAGCTCTCCCGTACCGTATTAACTGTGAAACATATACACCATACGCAGGAGAAGCAGGGATATTACTGCAAAGAAACGGAAAGTTGACAATAGAAAAATTGAAGTCATCACGTTTGTCGTATAGCTTCAGATGTAACCTTTCATGGGTGTCATGATTGAGGTATAAGTCCAAATATGAAGCAGAACATGGAAAATCTGTCATGTCTTTTATTTCAAGCTCACTTGGATAGATGACATTCACATATTCTCCAAATTTGTGATAACTTAGAGAAAGAACGTCATCTATATATCTGTATGTGTAGTTGAATGATTTAGCAACAGCCTTTTCTCCAGATTTGACAAGGTTCTTAAAAATTCTGATTCATATGAATAAAGAAACAAATCAGCAAGCAAAGGTGCACAGTTTGTGCCCATTGGTATACCGATTGTTACTGAGCGTAAATTATGAAAAATAAATACCCAAGGCTATCTCAAACAATGATTTAAACCTATGTTCAACTTTATAAAACAAACTTATAAGTTCCTAGAAAATACAGATAATGTAAAGTTTCTCTAAAGGATAATTATTGAGTACAAATTTTGAACCTAGTTAATGAGAGGCACTGTGGTGCGGAAGTACACACTTTAGACACGACCAACAAGGCCCCTTAAGGTAACTTAATACACGTATATAGACATGACCTTGACACTTGAAATTTACTCAAAAAATTATAGCTTTGTATCGTCTACAAATTCAGTTTAATCAATCAGAAATAATAAATAAAAACTCAAAAATTTACAAAAAAAAAAAAAAAAAAAAAAAAAAAAAAAATAATAATAATAATAATAATAATAATAATAATAATAATAATAATAATAATAATAAAAATAAATACATAAATAAATAAACGGCTTTATTTTGTTTTGTTTTTAAATATATTTTCAGCTATTTATTTGAAAAGTAAATGTTCTCATTTAATCGTCTTCTTTTGAAGCCTTCAGTTTAGCTTTATGTTATGAACACGCCCTGATGTTAAGTATGAAGTATAAACTTTAATCTTTAAGCTTTTATAAAGAAGGTTTAAAACTACCATAGTTCTTTATGCAATTACATGAAAGTCAATTTTTTTAATCAAGAAGTGTCAAAAAGTTTTGCAAATTTGGTATCGCTGCCAATGCAATATATATATACTTTGTTTCAATGTTTTATAAGTTCTCGACAAGATGTTATAATTTTATCAATGTATATGTACATTTAAGGTCACTGTGACCTTGACCTTTAACTGAAGGTCAACCAGCTTCACGAACTTGGTAAAGCTCAATGCGTTGATGTTATATATAAAATGTCAAGTTTCTAGCTAGGTATGTGACAAAAAGATTTTTTTTGAAATGTGTTACTTTTTATGGTCATCGTGATCTTAAATATAGTTCATACTTAAACTTATGGTTTGACATAGGAAAATCTCATCTGAACTATGGTACAGTTGGGCTTTCATGCAGAATCTAGCTGGTATAAAATATAACTTACTTTTTAGTACGGGATGTAGCGTTTTATTGATCGGACATCCTGGATATTTGACACAGACACAATGGTCATCAACAAAACAATTAGCGGTGTCACATTTACAATACTGGGGGTAACAATACTCACGTCCTCTTGATGGTATTATATCTGGAAAACAAAAATAAAAAATAAAATATTATAAAAAAAATAAACAAATAAATAAATAAAAACAAATAATAATAAAAAACCGCGCCAAAAATTAAACAACTTTTAAGGATTAAAGACCGATAAATAAGTTTAATTTTCATAGGATTTCAGGAAAACTGGTAATTCCCTTATTAATATCTTATGCAAAAAAAAAAAAAGGGAAAGAAAATATTACAAAACAACTAAAGTAAAAAAAATGAAACAGAAAATAAACCTGAATTCCCGCCGTCACTTTCTCGGTGAAACTGTGTTGCTACAAAAATATCTTGACACAGGATTTTTCGTACAAAATTGAAATCATTCAGTCATATGTTTCTGATATTTTATAAAGATTTTTATAGAATTTACAAGCTGGGCGCTCAGTTAAAAACAAGGCACCTTGACGTTGATATACCGTATCCTGTTCTAACTGAGATTCCAATAGTTTTTAATAAGAGATGTTTCCGGAATTGTTGTACTTAATTTAGTATATGTCTATTCGTGTATTTAATTACCAAGTTTAATAGTTAATGAACCTTAAAAAAATAAATCATACTTTAAAGCAATTATCAAATCAAAATGCCAACTAAAGTTAAGCCATGGAGCGAAATAGAGGAACTGGAGTGGTGGATACAAATAAAGGCAAATACAACGACTTGTGAGTTATATTACAAGACAGGAGCAAACCTGCGAACCTGCGAAGGCAGATAGTTTAACTACTAATGCTCAGACTATTGTTGTTTCCCGCCTTCTCAAACTCACTCCTAAGCCTTTGCAACTTTGCTTTTCCTATAAAACAATGACTTTCGCTCCTTGACTTTGCATTTCGTCTTAACAATCGTATTTTTGCTCCACTGTCTGTTTTTCTACTTCTTCAGGTTCCACTCGTGGTCACAGTAACTTAGAATCGATATTTTGCAAATAGTGTATGTGAAACAAAATATTTAAAAGTTATCTCGGCTTTTTAATACTCTGTACTTTTAATAGCATTTTGTTAGCCCCATAAGAACAGTTGCTCATGTTATGGATATCTTACCCTGAGCTGTGCACGACTCTTTAGGTCTGAAACAATCTCTCTTCTCACTGTATGAATCAATATACTCTGGCTGTACTTGACCTCTTGGACATTTGGTACACTTTTCACTTTCATACATCTTTGAACATGGTTGAACTTCATTACCTGAAAACAAATGATAAATAAGTAAATTTTGATTTCTTTGAAACTCGGGTCACTGAAATAATTTCTCATAAACAAGATTTTCCAGTCCCCTTTTCTTGTTTGCTTTTTTAAAGAATTTCAATATTAAAGAAAGTTAACGGTAGATAAGTAGCTGGAAGCGCTGGCTGTTATTGACTAACATCTGCTTAAACTCGGATTACATAGGTATGAAAATAATGTAACTGTATTAATATCACATAAATCTCAGAGCTGACTACCTACTTTAACCGTGTACTATTCTACTGAATATTACTTAGCAATATGTAAATACAGAATTTATATTTATATGTAAAGCAGTAACTCGAAAGAATGCTCGTTCCGTAAGTTGAAGGTTGAATTTGTTTCATAAATGGCCCTGAGAAAAGACAATAGATGGAAACTGTCTGTTATTGTAACATACATAATACCTTGGACGAAAAAAACACACGAGCGCGCGTGTGTTTAAAGCCAATCGCACACATAACACGACACAAAAATCACTCGATAATTAAGCCACCTCGTTATCTATTCCATCACAATATGCTGCACTTTGGTTCTTGCATTATTAAACGATATTATATAGGTAAATAAAGACGTCTTTAAAATTATTTTTGTTTGATTTGCTGGGATTTAATTTAAAGTTTTACTCCCAAGTCAATATTCTTTCACTTATATTGAGACAGTCATTTCAGGAGTGGTGGAAGAAACCGAAATGACCAGATAAAACCATAACCTTCAGCAAGCGAACTGTCCACACTTGTCTTGTGGGATTCGAAACTAGACGGATAGAGACATTTTGATCCGTAAAGGCGCGCCTTTTATACAAAGATGTATTACACGGTCAACGTGTCTTCTGATGTGTTCGAAGGATAAACATTTACTAGCTGAGTTCATCAGAATCAAGATGTACTTACCAGGATAACAGTTAAACACTGGCTTACAGCATAGAGTACCACGTTGTACATACTTATCTACATCACAATAAATAGCTAAAGTAATCACAACCTGGAAAAAATGAAACGATAAATACATAAATAATAATGGTCAATTAGAAATGCGTTTAACTTTTACTGAAGTTCATAAACATTATAAAGAAAGTGATAAAAAAAATTAAAATGGAATCTAATATCAACGTGTAAATAGTTTATAAGATACTACCCTGAAAACAACTTGTAGAAACATGTTTTTATTACCCAAACCACGAAACTTTTTGCTAACTTATTTGTTCGAGATGGAAAAGCAACTATCGTGTATATAAACTAACTTTTCCTGATACGAAAACCAAAAACTGTACTACTGCAATTCATAAATCATTGTAACGTTTCAAATCAATGGTTCAACATGTTATATAATGTTTACATAAATGTGTTTTTTTAAGACCAATAAAAAATTATGTTAGGAAAAAATAGATCAGATTGAAACAATGTAAAATATTAGAAAATATTAAAATGAATTACGTGCCATATAACGGTGTGTTAGAAATGAAGTAAAGCCTTAAGGTGGTAAAACGTCAGACACTTGACAACAACAAACAATAAAAAGCCATTATGTAGTTAAACGTCAGACACTTGACAACAATAAACAATAGAAAGCCATTATGTAGTTAAACGTCAGACACTTGACAACAACAAACAATAGAAAGCCATTATGTAGTTAAACGTCAGACACTTGGCAACAAGAAACAATAAAAAGCCATTATGTAGTTAAACGTCAAACATTTTACAACAAGAAACAATAGAAAGCCATTATGTAGTTAAAAGTCAGACACTTGACAACAACAAACAATAGAAAGCCATTGTGTGGTTAAACGTCAGACACTTGACAACAACAAACAATAGAAAGCCATTATGTAGTTAAACGTCAGACACTTGACAACAACAAACAATAGAAAGGCATTATGAAGTTAAACGTCAGACACTTGACAACAACAAACAATAGAAAGCCATTATATAGTTAAACGTCAGACACTTGACAACAACAAACAATAGAAAGCCATTATGTAGTTAAACGTCAGACACTTGACAACAACAAACAATAAAAAGCCATTATGTAGTTAAACGTCAGACACTTGACAACAAAAAAAGGAAAGCCATTATGTAGTTAAACTTCAGACACTTGACAACAACAAACAATAGAAAGCCATTATGTAGTTAAACGTCAGACATTTGACAACAACAAACAATAGAAAGCCATTATATAGTTAAACGTCAGACACTTGACAACAACAAACAATAGAAAGGCATTATGTAGTTAAACGTCAGACACTTGACAACAACAAACAATAGAAAGCCATTATGTAGTTAAACGTCAGACATTTGACAACAATAAACAATAGAAAGCCATTATGTGGTTAAACGTCAGACATTTGACAACAATAAACAATAGAAAGCCATTATGTAGTTAAACGTCAGACACTTGACAACAACAAACAATAGAAAGCCATTATATAGTTAAACGTCAGACACTTGACTACAACAAACAATAGAAAGCCATTATGTAGTTGAACGTCAGACACATGACAACAACAAACAATAAAAAGCCATTATGTAGTTAAACGTCAGACACTTGACAACAACAAACAATAGAAAGCCATTATATAGTTAAACGTCAGACACTTGACAACAACAAACAATAGAAAGCCATTATGTAGTTGAACGTCAGACACATGACAACAACAAACAATAGAAAGCCATTAGGTGGTTAAACGTCAGGCACGTGACAACAAGAAACAATAGAAAGCCATTAGATGTTTTTCTCAATTGGAGTTACTCCCCTTTAATTATTGCGAACGGGTGCCCTGTACTTGTTTCTCGTCATACTTCGGTGCCGCAGTTTATTACGAATTGCGTCAACCATTAGACGAGCGAATAACAGTGTACCTGGTCAAAAGCAAAACAAAGGCCACATCTGTACGTTGACGGCGCAATCCATTGCATTAATCAACCAAACATGTCCGATATAAAAACAATCCAGTGATATAAAATAATAAGAACATTTATGCGCCGTCTCGTGAAAATATTGATTTTCTCACTTCACTCGACAAAATAAAATTCATATTCATACTACACTGTTAAATATCCTCTCTATATTTATTTTCAACTGTGTAATATCTTCAAAACTGACATTAAAATATTCTCTAAGTAGAGTTTAGAGTACACTCAATAATGTGAATGATTATAAAACTTGGACCTAGTAAAGCATTTATCCTACGATTAATTTTGAATTTAAACCGAGGTCTTTGTGGCAACAATTTGATTAAATTAACGAGGAACGAAGAAAAAATGTAATTATTGATGAATAGTGTATACAAAATAATACAAAAACATTTCTCACTCACCTGTGAGTAAAGCCAGAACAGGTTTATAGTCAACATCGCGATTCTTAATAAATACACATTAATCAATTAAGGTTTTATATGTTGCATAAAACGCAGTTAAACTTAGGATTTTATGGATTGTAATTTTGTCGATTGCGTCAGTTTTCCTGGAACTGACTATTTTCCTTTATTGCGTACCGTAAAGTATGTGTTACTTACATATGTGAAACGTGTTATCTTTCACGTGTGTTTAAAATAATTCTATCATAGTTAATTAACAAACTACAGAATATCCCGGTTTAAAGTTCATTGTTAATTACGAAAGTGAAAGTCGATTAGAAAAATGACGCAGTAAGTAAATAACTATTAAAGAGTCACAAAATCATATAAATCAACATTATTTCGAGTATCCAGAAAAGTCTATTTAAACGGTAAACGGGAAATATTTTAAGTCGGCTATTTTCCGAATTAGAGTAATTAACAGAAAATATTATTATACCTTATGACACAGTTTTTTTTATAATAAAGAAAGGCCCAGGTACGTATACGTGTAATTAACAATGAAACTTTTATCTCTCTTCAAAAATTATAATGAATAGGGTTTTAAAATGGTGAACGGATTCTAACCGCTGTGTATATCCACTATTGGTTAAAGTGAAGATAATTATTTTAATATTTTTGGATATTTTTAATTATATTATCTGTTAGATAATTAAAAAAAAGTCAAAAGTTGTTCTTTTTTTAAAAAGAAATATGAAATAATTATTTACGATTTAACACGTTACTTATCTGAATTTTAATGAAACTATGCCATAAATATTATTGCTATATTTATTTTCATATATCTTTTTTCAATACAATAAAATGGATAAAAATTAAACAAAATAACATTAACCTGTTAAAATTGTATATCATTTACATACAGTTCCGTGATGCGATTAGCCCATCCGAAAGTATTGTTTAAAAAAGTCAAACATTTGAAAATCTATCTATCTATCTATCTATCTATCTATCTATCTATCTATCGACAATTAAAATACACGTTTTCGCGAAACTTGCGCGTGTGTTTTATCAGTACTATTTAAAACATCCAAATCTACTTAGCGTGGTAAAAAACCTACATTTACAAGATATTATAATACAACCTATATATTCTATAACAAACGGTTTTAAAAGTAACGACAAAGTGTAAAATTGACAAAAAAGGGGTAGAATGGATAGGATAAAGTGATAAATTATCGACACAGGCAATATTATTTCAATAATCGAGGTGGTAATACGAAGATAGCCGAGAAGTCCAGAGTCCATGAAGTGAACCTCCGAATTACGACAATTCATATGACAAACTTTCTATGATTACATTTTGCCAGAGTGGAATCCTTGAAAAAAAACCCCGAACTACGACAATTAATCTGACAAATTTCTATGACTACATTTTACAAGATTGGAATCCTTGGAGAAAACCCCCGAATTACAATTGATCTGACAAATTTCTATGACTACATTTTACAAGAGTTGAATCCTTGAAGAAACCCCCCGAATTACGACAATTGATCTGAAAAACTTTCTATGATTACATTTTACCAGAGTGGAATCCTTGGAAAAAACCCCCAAATTATGAAAATTGATCAGACACACTTTCTAAGATTACGTTTTGCTAGAGTGGAATCCTTGGAGAAAACCCCCAAATTACGACAATTGATATGACAAATTCCTATGACTACATTTTACCAAAGTGGAATCCTTGAAGAAAACCCCCGAATTACGACAATTCATCTGAAAAAAAACTTTCTATGTTGCCAGAGTGGAATCCTTGAAAAAAATCCACGAATTACGACAATTGATCTGAAAAAAACTTTCTATGTTGCCAGAGTGGAATCCTTGAAGAAAACC
This sequence comes from Tegillarca granosa, assembly GCA_029721355.1. Lineage (NCBI taxonomy): Eukaryota > Metazoa > Mollusca > Bivalvia > Arcoida > Arcidae > Tegillarca > Tegillarca granosa. Next base: position 35,544,330 of record CM056606.1, on the reverse strand, counting down.
CACGAATTACGACAATTGATCTGAAAAAACAACTCCATCTTGCCAGAGTGTAATCCTTGGAGAAAAGCACCGAATTACGACAATTGATCTGACATACTTTCTATGATAACATTTTGCCAGAGTTGAGTCCTTAGAGAAAACCCCCGAATTACGACAATTGATCTGACAAATTTCTATGACTACAGTTTACCAAAGTGGAATCCTTGAAGAAAACCCCCGCATTACGACAATTGATCTGAAAAAAACATTCTATGATTACATTTTGCCAGAGTGGAATCCTTAGAGAAAACCCCCAAATAAAGACAATTGATCTGACAAATTTCTATGACTACATTTTGCCAGAGTGTAATCCTTGGAGAAAACCCCCGAATTACGACAATTGATCTGACAAATTTCTATGATTATATTTTGCCAGAGTTGAATCCTTGAAGAAACCCCCCGGATTACGACAATTGATCTGAAAAACTTTCTATGATTACATTTTACCAGAGTGGAATCCTTGGAGAAAACCCCCAAATTATGACAATTGATCAGACACACTTTCTAAGATTACATTTTGCTAGAGTGGACTCTTTGGAGAAAACCCCCGAATTACGACAATTAATATGACAAATTTCTAAGACTACATTTTGCCAGAGTGGAATCCTTAGAAAAAACCCCCGAATTACGACAATTGATCTGACAAATTTTTATGACTACATTTTACCAAAGTGGAATCCTTGAAGAAAACCCCCGAATTACGACAATTCATCTGAAAAAACTTTCTATGTTGCCAGAGTGGAATCCTTGAAGAAAAGCACCGAATTACGACAATTGATCTGACATACTTTCTATGATTACATTTTGCCAGAGTTGAATCCTTAAAGAAAACCCCCGAATAACGACAATTGATCTGACAAATTTCTATGACTACATTTTGCCAGAGTGTAATCCTTGGAGAAAACCCCCGAATTACGACAATTGATCTGAGAATTTTCTATGACTACATTTTAACAAAGTGAAATCCTTGAAGAAAACCCACGAATTACGACAATTGACCTGAAAAAACTTTCTATGTTGCCAGAGTGGAATCCTTGAAGAAAACCCCCGAATAAGGACAATTGATATGACAAATTCCTATGACTACATTTTACCAAAGTGGAATCCTTGAAGAAAACCCCCGAATTACGACAATTCATCTGAAAAAAACTTTCTATGTTGCCAGAGTGGAATCCTTGAAAAAAACCCACGAATTACGACAATTGATCTGAAAAAAACTTTCTATGTTGCCAGAGTGGAATCCTTGAAGAAAACCCACGAATTACGACAATTGATCAAAAAAAAAAACAACTCCATCTTGCCAGAGTGTAATCCTTGGAGAAAAGCACCGAATTACGACAATTGATCTGACATACTTTCTATGATAACATTTTGCCAGAGTTGAGTCCTTAGAGAAAACCCCCGAATTACGACAATTGATCTGAAAAAATTTCTATGACTTCAGTTTACCAAAGTGGAATCCTTGAAGAAAACCCCCGCATTACGACAATTGATCTGAAAAAACATTCTATGATTACATTTTGCCAGAGTGGAATCCTTAGAGAAAACCCCCAAATAAAGACAATTGATCTGACAAATTTCTATGACTACATTTTGCCAGAGTGTAATCCTTGGAGAAAACCCCCGAATTACGACAATTGATCTGACAAATTTCTATGATTATATTTTGCCAGAGTTGAATCCTTGAAGAAACCCCCCGAATTACGACAATTGATCTGAGAAACTTTCTATGATTACATTTTACCAGAGTGGAATCCTTGGAGAAAACCCCCAAATTATGGCAATTGATCAGACACACTTTCTAAGATTACATTTTGCTAGAGTGGACTCTTTGGAGAAAACCCCCGAATTACGACAATTAATATGACAAATTTCTAAGACTACATTTTGCCAGAGTGGAATCATTAGAAAAAACCCCCGAATTACGACAATTGATCTGACAAATTTCTATGACTACATTTTACCAAAGTGGAATCCTTGAAGAAAACCCCCGAATTACGACAATTGATCTAAAAACAAAACTTTCTATGTTGCCAGAGTGGAATCCTTGAAGAAAACCCACGAGTTACGACAATTGATCTGAAAAAAAACTTTCTATGATGCCAGAGTATAATCCTTGGAGAAAAGCACCGAATTACGACAATTGATCTGACATACTTTCTATGATTACATTTTGCCAGAGTTGAATCCTTAAAGAAAACCCCCGAATAACGACAATTGATATGACAAATTTCTAAGACTACATTTTGCCAGAGTTGAATCCTTAGAGAAAACCCCCGAATTACGACAATTGCTCTGACAAATTTCTATAACTACATTTTACCAAAGTGGAATCCTTGAAGAAAACCCCCGAATTACGACAATTCATCTGAAAAAACTTTCTATGTTGCCAGAGTGGAATCCTTGAAAAAAACCCACGAGTTACGACAATTGATCTGAAAAAACTTTCTATGTGGCCAGAGTGTAATCCTTGGAGAAAAGCCCCGAATTACGACAATTGATCTGAAAAAACATTCTATGATTACATTTTGCCAGAGTGGAATCCTTGGAGAAAACCTCCGATTTTCGATAATTGATCTGACAAACATTCTATTATTACATTTTGCTAGAGTGGAATACTTGGAGAAAACCCCCGATTTTCGACAATTGATATGACAAACTTTCTATGATTACATTTTGCCAGAGTGGAATCCTTGGAGAAAACCTCCGAATTACGACAATTGATCTGACAAACTTTCTGTTATAACATTTACCAGAATGGAATCCCTGGAGAACCCCCCCCCCGAATTAGGACAATTGAGCTGGCAAATTTCTATGGCTACATTTTTACCATAGTGGAATCCTTAGAAAAAAAACCCCCGAATTACGACAATTGATCTGACAAATTTCTATGACTACATTTTACCAGAGTATAATTCTTGAAGAAAACCCCCGAATAAGGTCAATTGATCCGACAAACTCTCTATGATTACATTTTGCCAGAGTGTAATCCTTGGATAAAAACCCCCGAATTATGACAATTGATCTGACAAACTTTCTTTGATTACATTTTGCCAAAGTGGAATCCTTGGAGAAACCCCCCGAATTACGACAATTGATATAACAAACTTTCTATGGCTACATTTTGCCAGATTGGAATCCTTGGAGAAAAGCCCCGAAAAACGACAATTGATCTGACAAACTTTCTATGATTACATTTTGCCAGAGTGGAATCCTTAGAGAAAACCCCCGAATTACGACAATTGATCTGACAAATTTCTATGATTAATTTTTGCCGGAGTGGAATCCTTAGAGAAAACCCTCGAATTACGACAATTGATCTGACAAATTTCTATGACTACATTTTAACAAAGTGGAATCCTTGAAGAAAACCCACGAATTACGACAATTGACCTGAAAAAACTTTCTATGTTGCCAGAGTGGAATCCTTGAAGACAACCCCCGAATTACGACAATTGATCTGAAAAAAAATTCTATGATTACATTTTGCCAGAGTGTAATCCTTAAAGAAAACCCCCGAATTACGACTATTGATCTGACAAATTTCTATGACTACATTTTACCAAAGTGGAATCCTTGAAGAAAAACCCCAAATAACGACAATTGATCTGAAAAAATTTTCTATGTTGCCAGAGTGGAATCCTTGAAGAAAACCCACGAATTACGACAATTGATTTGAAAAAAACTGTCTATATTGCCAGAGTGGAATCCTTGGAAAAAAACCCCGATTTACGACAATTGATTTGAAAAAAACATTCTTTGATTATATTTTGCCAGAGTGGAATCCTTGAAGAATAACCCCCGAATAACGACAATTGATATGACAAATTTCTATGACTACATTTTACCAGAAGGGAATCCTTGAAGAAAAACCCCGAATTACGACAATTGATCTGAAAAACATGCCAGGGATGAATCCTTAGAGAAAACCCCCGAATAACGACAATTGATCTGACAAATTTCTATGACTACATTTTGCCAGAGTGTAATTCTTGGAGAAAACCCCCGAATTACGACAATTGATCTGACAAATTTCTAAGACTACATTTTACCAGAGTGTAATTCTTGAAGAAAACCCCCGAATAAGGTCAATTGATCCGACAAACTCTCTGTGATTACATTTTGCCAGAGTGTAATCCTTGGAGAAAAACCCCCGAATTATGACAATTGATCTGACAAACTTTCTTTGATTACATTTTGCCAAAGTGGAATCCTTGGAGAAACCCCCCGAATTACGACAATTGATATAACAAACTTTCTATGGCTACATTTTGCCAGATTGGAATCCTTGGAGAAAAGCCTTGAAATACGACAATTGATCTGACAAACTTTCTATGATTACATTTTGCCAGAGTGGAATCCTTAGAGAAAACCCCCGAATTACGACAATTGATCTGACAAATTTCTATGACTACATTTTACCATAGTGGAATCCTTGAAGAAAACCCCCGAATTACGACAATTGATCTGACAAATTTCTATGATTAATTTTTGCCGGAGTGGAATCCTTAGAGAAAACCCTCGAATTACGACAATTGATCTGACAAATTTCTATGACTACATTTTAACAAAGTGGAATCCTTGAAGAAAACCCACGAATTATGACAATTGACCTGAAAAAACTTTCTATGTTGCCAGAGTGGAATCCTTGAAGACAACCCCCGAATTACGACAATTGAGCTGAAAAAAAAATTCTATGATTACATTTTACCAGAGTGTAATCTTTAGAGAAAACCCCCGAATTATGACTATTGATCTGACAAATTTCTATGACTACATTTTACCAAAGTGGAATCCTTGAAGAAAAACCCCGAATAACGACAATTGATCTGAAAAACTTTCTATGTTGCCAGATTGGAATCCTTGGAGAAAAACCTCGATTTACGACAATTGATTTGAAAAAAACATTCTGTGATTATATTTTGCCAGAGTGGAATCCTTAGACAATAACCCCAAAATAACGACAATTGATATGACAAATTTCTATGAGTACATTTTACCAGAAGGGAATCCTTGAAGAAAAACCCCGAATTACGACAATTGATCTGAAAAACATTCTATGATTATATTTTGCCAGAGGGGAATCCTTAGAGAAAACCCCCGAATAACGACAATTGATTTGACAAATTTCTATGACTACATTTTGCCAGAGTGTAATCCTTCGAAAAAACCCCCGAATTACGACAATTGATCTGACAAACTTTCTATGACTACATTTTACCAGCGTTGAATCCTTGAAGAAACCTCCCGAATTACGACAATTGATCTTAAAAACTTTCTATGATTACATTTTATCGGAGTGGAATCCTTGGAGAAAACCCCCAAATTAAGACAATTGATCAGACACACTTTCTAAGATTACATTTTGCTAGAGTGGAATCCTTGGAGAAAACCCCAAAATTACGACAGTTGATATGACAAATTTTTAAGACTACATTTTGCCAGAGTGGAATCCTTGAAGAAAACCCCCGAATTACGACAATTGATCTGACAAATTTCTATGACTACATTTTACCAAAGTGGAATCCTTATAGAAAACCCCCGAATTACGACAATTCATCTGAAAAACTTTCTATGTTGCCAGAGTGGAATCCTTGAAGAAAACCCACGAATTACGACAATTGATATGACAAATTTCTAAGACTACATTTTGCCAGAGTTGAATCCTTAGAGAAAACCCCCGAATTACGACAATTGATCTGACAAATTTCTATAACTACATTTTACCAAAGTGGAATCCTTGAAGAAAAGCCCCGAATTACGACAATTCATCTGAAAAAACTTTCTATGTTGCCAGAGTGGAATCCTTGAAGAAAACCCACGAATAACGACAATTGATCTGAAAAAAATTTCTATGTTGCCAGAGTGGAGTCCTTAAAGAAAACCCACGAATTACGACAATTGATCTGAAAAAACTTTCTATGATGCCAGAGTGTAATCCTTGGAGAAAACCCCCGATTTACGACAATTGATCTGACAAACTTTCTATGATTACATTTTGCCAGAGTGGAATCCTTGGAGAAAAGCCCCGAATTAAAACAATTGATCCGAAAAAAACTTTCTATGTTGCCAGAGTGGAATCCTTGAAGAAAACCCACGAGTTACGACAATTGATCTTAAAAAACTTTCTATGTTGCCAGAGTGGAATCCTTGAAGAAAACCCACGAATTACGACAATTGATCTGAAAAAAAAACTTTCTATATTGCCAAAGAGGAATCCTTGGAGAAAAGCCCCGAATTACGACTATTTATTTGACAAATTTCTATGATTACATTTTGCCAGAGTTGAATCCTTGGTGAAAACCTCCGATTTACGACAATTGATCTGATAAACTTTCTATGATTACATTTTGCCAGAGTGGAATCCTTAGAGAAAAGCCCCGAATTACGACAATTGATCTGACAAATTTCTATGACTACATTTTACCAGAGTGGAATCCTTGAAGAAAACCCCCGAATTACGACAATTGATCTGACAAACTCTCTGTGATTACGTTTTGTCAGAGTGTAATCCTTGGAGAAAACCCACCGAATTATGACAATTGATCTGACAAACTTTCTTTAATTACATTTTGCCAAAGTGGAATCCTTGAAGAAACCCCCCGAATTACGACAATTGATATGACAAACTTTCTTTGATTACATTTTGCCAGAGTGAAATCCTTGGATAACACCTCCGATTTACGACAATTGATATGACAACCTTTCTATGGTTACATTTTGCTAGAATGGAATCCTTGGAGAAAACCCACGATTTACGACAATTGATCTGACAAACTTTCTGTTATTACATTTTACCAGAGTGGAATCCTTGGAGAACCGCCCCCCCCCCCCGAACTAGGACAATTGATCTGACAAATTTCTATGGCTACATTTTTACCATAGTGTAATCCTTAGAGAAAACCACTGAATTACGACAATTGATATGACAAACTTTCTATGGCTACATTTTGCCAGATTGGAATCCTTGAAGAAAACCCCCGAATTACGACAATAAATGTGAAAAAACATTCTATGATTACATTTTACCAGAGTGGAATCCTTGGAGAAAACCCCCAAATTATGACAATTGATCAGACACACTTTCTAAGATTACATTTTGCTAGAGTGGACTCTTTGGAGAAAACCCCCGAATTACGACAATTAATATGACAAATTTCTTAGACTACATTTTGCCAGAGTGGAATCCTTAGAAAAAACCCCCGAATTACGACAATTGATCTGACAAATTTTTATGACTACATTTTACCAAAGTGGAATCCTTGAAGAAAACCCCCGAATTACGACAATTCATCTGAAAAAACTTTCTATGTTGCCAGAGTGGAATCCTTGAAGAAAAGCACCGAATTACGACAATTGATCTGACATACTTTCTATGATTACATTTTGCCAGAGTTGAATCCTTAAAGAAAACCCCCGAATAACGACAATTGATCTGACAAATTTCTATAACTACATTTTGCCAGAGTGTAATCCTTGGAGAAAACCCCCGAATTACGACAATTGATCTGAGAAATTTCTATGACTACATTTTAACAAAGTGAAATCCTTGAAGAAAACCCACGAATTACGACAATTGACCTGAAAAAACTTTCTATGTTGCCAGAGTGGAATCCTTGAAGAAAACCCCCGAATAAGGACAATTGATATGACAAATTCCTATGACTACATTTTACCAAAGTGGAATCCTTGAAGAAAACCCCCGAATTACGACAATTCATCTGAAAAAAACTTTCTATGTTGCCAGAGTGGAATCCTTGAAAAAAACCCACGAATTACGACAATTGATCTGAAAAAAACTTTCTATGTTGCCAGAGTGGAATCCTTGAAGAAAACCCACGAATTACGACAATTGATCAAAAAAAAACAACTCCATCTTGCCAGAGTGTAATCCTTGGAGAAAAGCACCGAATTACGACAATTGATCTGACATACTTTCTATGATAACATTTTGCCAGAGTTGAGTCCTTAGAGAAAACCCCCGAATTACGACAATTGATCTGACAAATTTCTATGACTTCAGTTTACCAAAGTGGAATCCTTGACGAAAACCCCCGCATTACGACAATTGATCTGAAAAAACATTCTATGATTACATTTTGCCAGAGAGGAATCCTTAGAGAAAACCCCCAAATAAAGACAATTGATCTAACATATTTCTATGACTACATTTTGCCAGAGTGTAATCCTTGGAGAAAACCCCCGAATTACGACAATTGATCTGACAAATTTCTATGATTATATTTTGCCAGAGTTGAATCCTTGAAGAAACCCCCCGAATTACGACAATTGATCTGAGAAACTTTCTATGATTACATTTTACCAGAGTGGAATCCTTGGAGAAAACCCCCAAATTATGGCAATTGATCAGACACACTTTCTAAGATTACATTTTGCTAGAGTGGACTCTTTGGAGAAAACCCCCGAATTACGACAATTAATATGACAAATTTCTAAGACTACATTTTGCCAGGGTGGAATCCTTAGAAAAAACCCCCGAATTACGACAATTGATCTGACAAATTTCTATGACTACATTTTACCAAAGTGGAATCCTTGAAGAAAACCCCCGAATTACGACAATTGATCTAAAAAAAAACTTTCTATCTTGCCAGAGTGGAATCCTTGGAGAAAACCCACGAATTACGACAATTGATCTGAAAAAAAACTATCTATGATGCCAGAGTATAATCCTTGGAGAAAAGCACCGAATTACGACAATTGATCTGACATACTTTCTATGATTACATTTTGCCAGAGTTGAATCCTTAAAGAAAACCCCCGAATAACGACAATTGATATGACAAATTTCTAAGACTACATTTTGCCAGAGTTGAATCCTTAGAGAAAACCCCCGAATTACGACAATTGATCTGACAAATTTCTATAACTACATTTTACCAAAGTGGAATCCTTGAAGAAAACCCCCGAATTACGACAATTCATCTGAGAAAACTTTCTATGTTGCCAGAGTGGAATCCTTGAAAAAAACCCACGAGTTACGACAATTGATCTGAAAAAACTTTCTATGTGGCCAGAGTGTAATCCTTGGAGAAAAGCCCCGAATTACGACAATTGATCTGAAAAAACATTCTATGATTACATTTTGCCAGAGTTGAATCCTTAGAGAAAACCCCTGAATTAGAACAATTGATCTGACAAATTTCTATGACTACTTTTTGCCAGAGTGTAATCCTTGAAGAAAACCTCCGAATTACGACAATTGATCTGACAAATTTCTATGATTATATTTTGCCAGAGTGGAATCCTTGGAGAAAACCTCCGATTTTCGATAATTGATCTGACAAACATTCTATTATTACATTTTGCTAGAGTGGAATACTTGGAGAAAGCCCCCGATTTTCGACAATTGATATGACAAACTTTCTATGATTACATTTTGCCAGAGTGGAATCCTTGGAGAAAACCTCCGAATTACGACAATTGATCTGACAAACTTTCTGTTATAACATTTTACCAGAATGGAATCCCTGGAGAACCCCCCCCCCGAATTAGGACAATTGAGCTGGCAAATTTCTATGGCTACATTTTTACCATAGTGGAATCCTTAGAAAAAAAACCCCCGAATTACGACAATTGATCTGACAAATTTCTATGACTACATTTTACCAGAGTGTAATTCTTGAAGAAAACCCCCGAATAAGGTCAATTGATCCGACAAACTCTCTATGATTACATTTTGCCAGAGTGTAATCCTTGGATAAAAACCCCCGAATTATGACAATTGATCTGACAAACTTTCTTTGATTACATTTTGCCAAAGTGGAATCCTTGGAGAAACCCCCCGAATTACGACAATTGATATAACAAACTTTCTATGGCTACATTTTGCCAGATTGGAATCCTTGGAGAAAAGCCCCGAAAAACGACAATTGATCTGACAAACTTTCTATGATTACATTTTGCCAGAGTGGAATCCTTAGAGAAAACCCCCCGAATTACGACAATTGATCTGACAAATTTCTATGACTACATTTTAACAAAGTGGAATCCTTGAAGAAAACCCACGAATTACGACAATTGACCTGAAAAAACTTTCTATGTTGCCAGAGTGGAATCCTTGAAGACAACCCCCGAATTACGACAATTGATCTGAAAAAAAATTCTATGATTACATTTTGCCAGAGTGTAATCCTTAAAGAAAACCCCCGAATTACGACAATTGATCTGACAAATTTTTATGACTACATTTTACCAAAGTGGAATCCTTGAAGAAAACCCCCGAATTACGACAATTCATCTGAAAAAACTTTCTATGTTGCCAGAGTGGAATCCTTGAAGAAAAGCACCGAATTACGACAATTGATCTGACATACTTTCTATGATTACATTTTGCCAGAGTTGAATCCTTAAAGAAAACCCCCGAATAACGACAATTGATCTGACAAATTTCTATAACTACATTTTGCCAGAGTGTAATCCTTGGAGAAAACCCCCGAATTACGACAATTGATCTGAGAAATTTCTATGACTACATTTTAACAAAGTGAAATCCTTGAAGAAAACCCACGAATTACGACAATTGACCTGAAAAAACTTTCTATGTTGCCAGAGTGGAATCCTTGAAGAAAACCCCCGAATAAGGACAATTGATATGACAAATTCCTATGACTACATTTTACCAAAGTGGAATCCTTGAAGAAAACCCCCGAATTACGACAATTCATCTGAAAAAAACTTTCTATGTTGCCAGAGTGGAATCCTTGAAAAAAACCCACGAATTACGACAATTGATCTGAAAAAAACTTTCTATGTTGCCAGAGTGGAATCCTTGAAGAAAACCCACGAATTACGACAATTGATCAAAAAAAAACAACTCCATCTTGCCAGAGTGTAATCCTTGGAGAAAAGCACCGAATTACGACAATTGATCTGACATACTTTCTATGATAACATTTTGCCAGAGTTGAGTCCTTAGAGAAAACCCCCGAATTACGACAATTGATCTGACAAATTTCTATGACTTCAGTTTACCAAAGTGGAATCCTTGACGAAAACCCCCGAATTACGACAATTGATCTGAAAAAACATTCTATGATTACATTTTGCCAGAGAGGAATCCTTAGAGAAAACCCCCAAATAAAGACAATTGATCTAACATATTTCTATGACTACATTTTGCCAGAGTGTAATCCTTGGAGAAAACCCCCGAATTACGACAATTGATCTGACAAATTTCTATGATTATATTTTGCCAGAGTTGAATCCTTGAAGAAACCCCCCGAATTACGACAATTGATCTGAGAAACTTTCTATGATTACATTTTACCAGAGTGGAATCCTTGGAGAAAACCCCCAAATTATGGCAATTGATCAGACACACTTTCTAAGATTACATTTTGCTAGAGTGGACTCTTTGGAGAAAACCCCCGAATTACGACAATTAATATGACAAATTTCTAAGACTACATTTTGCCAGGGTGGAATCCTTAGAAAAAACCCCCGAATTACGACAATTGATCTGACAAATTTCTATGACTACATTTTACCAAAGTGGAATCCTTGAAGAAAACCCCCGAATTACGACAATTGATCTAAAAAAAAACTTTCTATCTTGCCAGAGTGGAATCCTTGGAGAAAACCCACGAATTACGACAATTGATCTGAAAAAAAACTATCTATGATGCCAGAGTATAATCCTTGGAGAAAAGCACCGAATTACGACAATTGATCTGACATACTTTCTATGATTACATTTTGCCAGAGTTGAATCCTTAAAGAAAACCCCCGAATAACGACAATTGATATGACAAATTTCTAAGACTACATTTTGCCAGAGTTGAATCCTTAGAGAAAACCCCCGAATTACGACAATTGATCTGACAAATTTCTATAACTACATTTTACCAAAGTGGAATCCTTGAAGAAAACCCCCGAATTACGACAATTCATCTGAGAAAACTTTCTATGTTGCCAGAGTGGAATCCTTGAAAAAAACCCACGAGTTACGACAATTGATCTGAAAAAACTTTCTATGTGGCCAGAGTGTAATCCTTGGAGAAAAGCCCCGAATTACGACAATTGATCTGAAAAAACATTCTATGATTACATTTTGCCAGAGTTGAATCCTTAGAGAAAACCCCTGAATTAGAACAATTGATCTGACAAATTTCTATGACTACTTTTTGCCAGAGTGTAATCCTTGAAGAAAACCTCCGAATTACGACAATTGATCTGACAAATTTCTATGATTATATTTTGCCAGAGTGGAATCCTTGGAGAAAACCTCCGATTTTCGATAATTGATCTGACAAACATTCTATTATTACATTTTGCTAGAGTGGAATACTTGGAGAAAGCCCCCGATTTTCGACAATTGATATGACAAACTTTCTATGATTACATTTTGCCAGAGTGGAATCCTTGGAGAAAACCTCCGAATTACGACAATTGATCTGACAAACTTTCTGTTATAACATTTTACCAGAATGGAATCCCTGGAGAACCCCCCCCCCCCCGAATTAGGACAATTGAGCTGGCAAATTTCTATGGCTACATTTTTACCATAGTGGAATCCTTAGAAAAAAAACCCCCGAATTACGACAATTGATCTGACAAATTTCTATGACTACATTTTACCAGAGTGTAATTCTTGAAGAAAACCCCCGAATAAGGTCAATTGATCCGACAAACTCTCTATGATTACATTTTGCCAGAGTGTAATCCTTGGATAAAAACCCCCGAATTATGACAATTGATCTGACAAACTTTCTTTGATTACATTTTGCCAAAGTGGAATCCTTGGAGAAACCCCCCGAATTACGACAATTGATATAACAAACTTTCTATGGCTACATTTTGCCAGATTGGAATCCTTGGAGAAAAGCCCCGAAAAACGACAATTGATCTGACAAACTTTCTATGATTACATTTTGCCAGAGTGGAATCCTTAGAGAAAACCCCCCGAATTACGACAATTGATCTGACAAATTTCTATGACTACATTTTAACAAAGTGGAATCCTTGAAGAAAACCCACGAATTACGACAATTGACCTGAAAAAACTTTCTATGTTGCCAGAGTGGAATCCTTGAAGACAACCCCCGAATTACGACAATTGATCTGAAAAAAAATTCTATGATTACATTTTGCCAGAGTGTAATCCTTAAAGAAAACCCCCGAATTACGACTATTGATCTGACAAATTTCTATGACTACATTTTACCAAAGTGGAATCCTTGAAGAAAAACCCCAAATAACGACAATTGATCTGAAAAAATTTTCTATGTTGCCAGAGTGGAATCCTTGAAGAAAACCCACGAATTACGACAATTGATTTGAAAAAAACTGTCTATATTGCCAGAGTGGAATCCTTGGAAAAAAACCCCGATTTACGACAATTGATTTGAAAAAAACATTCTTTGATTATATTTTGCCAGAGTGGAATCCTTGAAGAATAACCCCCGAATAACGACAATTGATATGACAAATTTCTATGACTACATTTTACCAGAAGGGAATCCTTGAAGAAAAACCCCGAATTACGACAATTGATCTGAAAAACATGCCAGGGATGAATCCTTAGAGAAAACCCCCGAATAACGACAATTGATCTGAAAAAACTTTCTATGTTGCCAGAGTGGAATCCTTGGAGAAAACCCACGAATTACGACAATTGATCTGAAAAAACTTTCTATGTTGCCAGAGTGGAATCCTTGGAGAAAACCCACGAATTACGACAATTGATCTGAAAAAAATTTCTATGTTGCCAGAGTGGAGTCCTTAAAGAAAACCCACGAATTTCGACAATTGATCTGAAAAAACTTTCTATGATGCCAGAGTGTAATCCTTGGAGAAAACCCCCGATTCACGACAATTGATCTGACAAACTTTCTATGATTACATTTTGCCAGAGTGGAATCCTTGGAGAAAAGCCCCGAATTAAAACAATTGATCTGAAAAAAAACTTTCTATGTTGCCAGAGTGGAATCCTTGAAGAAAACCCACGAGTTACGACAATTGATCTTAAAAAACTTTCTATGTTGCCAGAGTGGAATCCTTGAAGAAAACCCACGAATTACGACAATTGATCTGAAAAAAACTTTCTATATTGCCAGAGTGGAATCCTTGGAGAAAAGCCCCGAATTACGACTATTTATTTGACAAATTTCTATGACTACATTTTGCCAGAGTGGAATTCTTGAAGAAAACCCCCGAATTACGACAATTGATCTGACAAACTTTCTGTGATTACATTTTGCCAGAGTTGAATCCTTGGTGAAAACCTCCGATTTACGACAATTGATCTGATAAACTTTCTATGATTACATTTTGCCAGAGTGGAATCCTTAGAGAAAAGCCCCGAATTACGACAATTGATCTGACAAATTTCTATGACTACATTTTACCAGAGTGGAATCCTTGAAGAAAACCCCCGAATTACGACAATTGATCTGACAAACTCTCTGTGATTACGTTTTGTCAGAGTGTAATCCTTGGAGAAAACCCACCGAATTATGACAATTGATCTGACAAACTTTCTTTAATTACATTTTGCCAAAGTGGAATCCTTGAAGAAACCCCCCGAATTACGACAATTGATATGACAAACTTTCTTTGATTACATTTTGCCAGAGTGAAATCCTTGGATAACACCTCCGATTTACGACAATTGATATGACAACCTTTCTATGGTTACATTTTGCTAGAATGGAATCGTTGGAGAAAACCCACGAATTACGACAATTGATCTGACAAACTTTCTGTTATAACATTTTACCAGAGTGGAATCCTTGGAGAACCGCCCCCCCCCCCCCCCCCGAACTAGGACAATTGATCTGACAAATTTCTATGGCTACATTTTTACCATAGTGTAATCCTTAGAGAAAACCACTGAATTACGACAATTGATATGACAAACTTTCTATGGCTACATTTGCCAGATTGGAATCCTTGAAGAAAACCCCCGAATTACGACAATAAATGTGAAAAAACATTCTATGATTACATTTTGCCAGAGTGTAATACTTGGAGAAAACCCCCGATTTACGACAATTGATCTGACAAACTTTCTATGATTACATTTTTCCAGAGTGGAATCCTTAGAGAAAACCCCGATTTACGACAATTGATCTGACAAACTTTCTATGATTACATTCTGCCAGAGTGGAATCCTTAGAGAAAACCCCCAATTTACGACAATTGATCTGACAAACTTTCTATGATTACATTTTGCCAGAGTTGAATCGTTGGCTTTAATCGACACCGTGCTAGTTTAAAAATAAACACGACGGAATGGAGTAAATCGCTTGATTGAACAATGTAGTAGATTTAACCAGATGATTTTTCTTTCATAATTAAAATAATCAAAGCATGTCTCAATATGATAATGCTAATGTCATCACACGACCGACCAAGAGGCAAATGGACTTAATTAATGTAATAAATGGATGCAACAAAAGCATAACATATTTGGATTGTCAGTTCGGTGATGAATGTTAGCAATTTTATCTTAGTATACATTCGCTAACGCCAAACTGGGTCTCCGCTGGCAACGTACCCCATGACCCCACAACGCCTAATCCCTTATGGGTCAGACCCAAATGAAAAAATTTGTCAGTTCGCTTGCATTATGTCATTGGTTTTCTCCAAGAATTCTAATTCTTCCCACTCTGGAACTTACTGCCTTGAAATGTGACACAATCTTGTGTGAGTTATAAAACATCACTTGTTAATTCTACATATGAAAACAAAGAACAAGATAAATTTAAATGCAATCAAAGATGATAAAAATCTTTATTAAAATATCTAAAGTAATGAGAAAAATACCTGATGAATAAAGTTGACTAAAAACTATAAAAAAAAAATAGAATAGTAAATTAAACAGCCCGTTAGGTTTTTCGCTCAACTGACATACATGTAACAAAATTGATATGCTTATCGTTCTATAACCGGAAGTGACATATCCTGGTAAAAAAAATTACATGTTAATTGTTCTATAACCGGAAATGACATATCCTAGTAAATAATTTACATGCTTATCGTTCTATAACTAGAAATGACATATTTCTAGTTAATCACATGACTTACAGAGATCATACGTTAAGCAGTTCTAGTCACAATTATACACTAAATCTTAAAAAAAAATTGAAAATCTTCTATGGCGCATGTAGTACAGATCGGTATTTTTACAAAAACAGATACTTAAAGATGACAAGAATCACTATATTTCTCAGAAAATCATTTGAAGGATAAGGTAAGGTGAACGTTTGTTTAGGGGTTAAAATTCACTACTGAAAACAATACTACCAAACACATTTAAAAAACGATTTTTTAAAGAAAATAATATTTTCTAAATAAATCAATTTAATTTCGGATTTAATAGGTTGAAATGAACAATGTTTGATTTAGTAATTTTTTATAAATGCGATAAATAAACTATAACCACTGTTTAATTTTTAAGTCATTTCCCCGAGTTGATACGGCGAGTTGTCGCTGACCCCTGTAAAAATTAGTGCTCTTTGCTCTGTATTTTCTTTATATGATGGATGCTTTACTAGTAACTGTTTTATCATTCATGTCGTCTTGGTGCCATTTTTTACGATTAAATTGTTGTTCTAAAAGTTTTTTTTCGCGAAAACGTCATTTGACTATTGGTTTAAAAACAGCCGTTTTAGGGAAGGCAGGTGTTACTATTTTATTATACAATGACATACATGTATATAATTGTTATCTTACTCAGTTGTATGCGAAATGTAATCATAGTTTTACGCTTCATAACTAACCCAACACATTCCATATTTGTTACATCATAAATCATTTGAAATGGTTTGTAAACACAATAAATAAAAACAAACACAAAAACAAACAAATATTAACTACAATTGGTCCTTAATTGTTTGTCACATGGTTTTTGATGTAAATATTTCTTTTATTCAAAACTTTCCTAAAGAAAAAAACAGTAAGATTGAATTAAAAAACATTGACCTAACCAAATTCTAATTTTAAATTAAAAAATCCCCTCTAAATTCTGCTATTTACAGAGCAGGTTTTGGAAAAAAGCTGAAAGTTAATTATTTTAATAATCCAATTGGGCCTCACCAAAGATTACATCAGGGAATTTTAAGGTTAATAAACGTCAAATGAATTAATATGCAAATCACATTTCCTTACTACACGGTGTTTAATTTAACAGAAATTGATGTCCAAAGATGAAATTGATATAGTTTAAAAAGTTTTTTTTTTTTCAATTAGAAAATATAGGAAAGAGCCATGCGCTAATAATTGGGTATTCATTGTTGTTTGGATTTTTCAAGGGGTGATCACCATGAATATCCAAATCATGACAACATATCTTATATGGTGAACTAGAAAGGTGCATAAGGGGTTTTTTGGATATAGTAAATTTGTTATCTTGTTAAAAACATTAAAACACTGTTATATGCACAGAATTAAAGAAACATTTGGAATAAGTCTGGTTATTTTTCCCAATTAGGTCAGTAAATTTTACATAGATTTTTAATATTTTTGAATTATTTTGTTTTAATATGGAATTTTGTTCTCTCAATATGCATATGACAAACAATTATGGACTGATAGTAAGTCACCTTTTGTGTGCCCCCTTTTGCCGCAGTATAACGAGAATTTTTGTAAGAACTAGGTCGTAGTTACTTACTCCTTGTGTAGGGATTGACATTATTGGCAAAAAGAATAACTTATTAATTAAAATATAATAAAGTGTATGAGAAAATTAAAATGTTAAAATCAATGCTAAAACGACGGACGGAAAATCATTACAATAACTCATTAGAAGTCTATAGGATGGAAGCCTTTGTGAAGATGACATGTATATTACAAATCATATAAGTATACATAAAACAGTCAAACGTAAGGTAACACAATAATCAACAAAAATCGTTTAAAACTGGTAACAAAAATTGAGGAGCTTTGGACGACTTAATATAAATGGTGCCCAATATTCCATTGGATGTCAATATTTTTGATATTGCTATTTCATTTAAGTATTTCAACAGAGATTATATACCAAAAGCATATAAATGTAATTTGAAAATGTATATTACAAATGTATATCCTATACCGCTGTATCAAGATATTATGACTTTGTCTTCCGTTAGACACCTGTAAAAGTAATCCCACTTTCAAAAATTCATCAATAGGATAAAAACACATTTTTGATATTGCCGTAATGCCACGTCTATTATTGATATTAGCAATGGAATAGAATTATGAAACCTTGTCAACACACAAACAACGAATCCTAAACACTTCTAGAAAAAAGTAAAAGACTAATTTGGTGATAAAATTTAAGTAGATAACAAATTATTACAAAATCATTGATGGGCAAAAATTTTCAAAATTCACATCAATTAAAAAATTACTTGTTATGTACAAAAGATATAAAAAACCTTTCTCACTGAATAGTGTACCAAGTACAAAATTGTAACCAAAAGCTGTTTAAGTAAAATACCTAAATTTTAAATAACAAAAATAAACAATAAAAAACATGCATTTCATTTGACATTTCAAACAAACATGTATGAATCACAAAATCTTACAATAGTATAATTATTTTTTTAAAAAAATTCTAAAAGGTAAATAAATTAAAAAAATTAATAAAATAAAATAAATAAATAAATTAAAAATACATAAATAAAATTTACTATTATCTTACAATTTAGACGTTTATATTTAGTTTCCTTTTTACATTGTGGTATGATAAAAATATCGAGAGAATTCATTAGGATTTATTATTCAACCAAAAATTAAAAATGTGAAATGTGTTTTAGTAAGAAGTCAAAACTTTAATTTGTAAACATTAATATCTTATATTAACTTAAATAAAAGATGACATCATAATGACGTCACAATTGTGACGCTCGATGCGTGTTTTTTTCTTCGTTCGTCTTTTTGTAAACATTACTTTTCTTTTGTTACAATATGATCAAAAACGCAAACAAACTTCGTATTTAAGGTAAATCTTACAATTTTTAGGTAATTATGATACAAACAAATTTCCAAAGTATAAGGTTTGTTCTAAATTGCACTTAATATTTGCACTATCAATGTGCGCCTCAAAAAATCTATAATTCAAAAATATGACATAAAATTAGTCATCTTAAACACACTTCAACTAAAAAAATCATAGAACTTTTTCTGTGATGTTATCTTTAAAATTACATAGTATTTTTAAATTCTTGATTGGGAAAACTTTGTTTATATTCATATACACTCCCTTGATATTGTTATATCCTTTTTCACCACATTATTCAGAGCAATAGTTAAATAAATACAATTACATAACTTGTTGATATGACAAAAGATGTTATCGTCGTGACCGACACTTAAACCCCTATTAAAAAAATGATAAAAAATTTTTCGGTGTAATTGTGTCATATATATATATATATATATATATATATATATATATATATATATATATATACGGCGGAAAAAAATAGCCGCAAAAATGTGCATATAGACACTGACTTGTCTCTCTTTAACTTACGAAAAATGACTAAATGAGATATGTTTTATTTAATATCGAAAAAGGTACATTACTTTGCACGGATACGATTTTATAAAATATGATAGCGTCTTCAATGATAATAATATTTATTTCTTATAAATAGCCATATATCTATATAATTTTGGAACTTTTGATTCATTATTTTCAACTGTTTGGTTTATGTTTTTTATCTCTCAAACTTTTTGGACTTGGTGATACTGATGAGGAATGAATTTCCGAAATGTGCACATCTGGCACATCTAAATTTAACTGGTATTGTGTTATATATTATATACTTTCAACACTGAAACCGTTCTTTCAACATTTTTTATTCTTTTTTTTTTT
This sequence comes from Tegillarca granosa, assembly GCA_029721355.1. Taxonomy (NCBI): domain Eukaryota; kingdom Metazoa; phylum Mollusca; class Bivalvia; order Arcoida; family Arcidae; genus Tegillarca; species Tegillarca granosa. The sequence goes on along the minus strand of CM056606.1, from coordinate 35,524,460 downwards.
ATCTTGGAATATTTAGACATAAATATTCATAGTGTAAACACAAAATTAATTATTTTGATATGGCTTATTTCCAGTGTTATTTGTAACACAATTTTGTTCTCTTAAAAACTTAAAATAGTTTTATTTCAATAATTCACGAAAGAAAAATGTTTCTTCTTCCATTAACCTTTACTCGAAAAAGTAAGTAATTTCTTCTTGGCCATTTGAACTGTAGTGACATCTTGATTTATCAAGATGAATGGTGGAATTATGATCATCTAATATACTTGAAAAAATAAAATCCATAATTGGAAAAAGTAACATTATTTTTAAAACAGATTGTTAAAATCAAATAAAGTTAAAAATTTTAAAAGAACCATGAAGTACCCAGTTACGCATCTACGAAGAGTTTTCTATCTAGTTTTAATTGGACAAACTCAACCTTCACGATTCGAAAAAAAAAAATTCTTTGACCTAGTGAACTATTAAGTTTTGTAAGCGTCCATTGAAGAATACGTTATAAAACATGTCTATCGAGTTTTGAAATGTTGGCTAGGAGTTTTTACCTAATGACCTAATATTTTTATTCAACATCACATAATATTTACTACGCTTGTTTCAAAGGATTGTGCACATATGGCACATCACAATTTAACAGGTATTGTGTTATATATAACTAGTTGATTAGCAGTCTACAGAAATGTAAGAAATGCAGCCAATTCAGTGTCAAAATGATTTATTTCTAGATTTTGTCAACGGGATCGTTTTAGAAATGGGGAAAAACTAATTGAAGAAAAATTTCAAATAGGTATACTTTCCCTAGTTTTTCTCTAAAGAATGATTTAAGACAATTATATACATTGAATGGAAATTAAGATCTCTTTCTTTTTTTAGATATTGTAAATTTTCAGAAACTATCTAGATTTATCTTGAGAAGTGTTTAAGTTTGACAAAAATGTGTCTTTAAAGTGTTAATAATTAAATGTTGACTGAATACACAAAGTAGATAAGGGAACAGTTAATTCACAAAAGCTGAAATTGAAACAATGTTAAGGAGATTTAGGATAATACAGTTTTATATGATTAGAATAAAGGAAAGCATAAAAACAAATAGATACAAAGCGTTTATTTTCAGGTGAGAAGATCTTGAAGTTTGGGCGTAAGAATCAGAAATATCAGTCCCCGTCAGTGTATTTCCTTTACTAGGCTTTGCGTTCTTGTCTTTCTCGGGTTCTATTACAAGTTGTATGACGGGGCTTGTGACTGTTACAGGCGGGTGGTTTACCGCCTCTCTTCGGCGCCTACACGGATCATTGTCATCGGCATCACGTTTTTTGCGCTTGGCGCATCTTCCGTCGCACAGCCCTTGTTTTTCTGACGTCAAACAAGCATGTGCTAGACAGTGTATACATATTGTATTGTACCGTTCAAGCTTGAAAACCTTGTAGTTGAAACCAAATACTTTGTTGTCAAATTCAAAAAACGACAACAAATCTGCCACTGGGCACCTAAAAATAAAAAAGTGTAAGTATATATATTTATGACCTAGTGAATAAACAAACATTCATTACATTAACGAATCAGACAATTGCAAGATTAACAAAACATCGTTATTAAAAATCTATGCAAACAAACAACATATAAAATACTCTATCGTTGTGACAGCAGAGTTTGACATATAAGTCATACAAATTGAAACAATATAGAATTAAATCATTTAAGCCGAGTAATAACTGAAAAATCCCTAACGCGCAACTTGGATTGTCATAATAACAGAAACGTACATACTATGGTAATTTTACATGTTGAAAAACATGTGATGTAATTAACCAATAACAATAAATTCTGATGTAACTGTGATCATAAAATTACACCAGAAAATTGTATCTCTTTATGGAACTTAGAACAACATTTTACACAGACAAAAATTAGCAGGTATTTTTGTTACATATTTACTCACTTGTCTTTAAAAATTGGTATTTGAAGCGAGTGATTACTTTGAGTCGTCGGAGTTACCCAACAGTCGTCACGAACGAGTTTTAGGGTAGGGTCTGTAGTTCCCAGGATAAGCTTTACTGCAAGCAGTTGGTTCAAGGTAACTTGGAGAGGATAAGAGGTTGCAGGAAGGCCTCCGAAGTTCCCGTCTAAATACAACTCCATTCGCATGGTTAAACTCGTGGTTCCCGACTGACTAATCGTCTCCGGATTAGGCTCTATACATTGGGATGCCATGACTTCCCTTAAGATATGACATGTCAAAATTATGGTATGGGTGTTCACAACTTCGGCATACTGTTGCTGCAGACCTATTGGCATGTGATACCTATAAGTATACAGCAAGGCATTCCGGTAGGAAATGTGTGTCACATTGGTCTGAAAATAAAAGTAGTATGAAACATTGGATTACAAAAGTTTTTTGCATTAAATTAATTTAAAAAATAGCCATAGTAAAACATGAAATTTGTTTAACATCCCACTTTTACGTATGTGTTTCATTTGTTAAACATATGCATATCACCATGTGTTTTGGAAAATTTCTTTTTGTTTAAACTTCTAATGCTAAGCTTTTGTTTTTAATTATAACTAATATTTTGCCTTAAAGTTAGCTAATTTTAAACTGTTGTACCTTGAAGACATGACATCAAAATTTTGCGGAAAAATCCGTAAACAGGTGTCAGTATAATTATCTTCATTAACCCATGAAGCCAACAATATTTGTTATTTTACGTTATTCATCAAGACACATTATACCCACCGTGTTTTCAGTTCCACAATCAAAAAATCCCATGGAAACTGTAACATGTGAGTTGTTTGTGTATTTATCAAGTTTACAAGGCATTGATCCCGAAGCAAGACTCAAATGGGTCTCTAGTAATGTTGGAGTATCGATCTTGCTGAAAGACGCAGAAATATTCTTATCGCATCTCAAAGTTGGAATTGGAACTGAAAAATAATGTATATTTACGTATGAAAACAACATGAAAAGAAAATATAAAGTTCAACCAAACACCTTCTCAACAGGGAAAACTATATATAATTAGTGCCTAATTGATACACAACAGTTCGTTTGCATTATCCGAAAAAATTGGGTCATCGATAAAGTTTTGGAAATACCATTAATATAAGATACAAGGCCCTCTCCCTTTTTTACACATCAAATTTAATTTCGGCAATCAACATATTAACCTTGTAAAAACTTTTTAATTTTCTTTTCAGTGTTTATCTCGGATTTCAAATAGCTATATTGGACTTAATTTCTAATCGTATTCAACAAATGATCTTCTTCACAAAAATTCTGTTCAATTCGGCAAAATAGTTATTGCCTTGAAATAACACTTCATTTGCAGCATGCGCGAAAATTAACTCAACAAAGGTTTGTCATGGAAACCGTTCGATAACACAGGTTAAACGACTTTTCATCTACTTTCGTTATATTAAAATTAATTGGTTGATAAATAAATCTATAAAACTATTTTCTGTTATTTCTATTGATAGTAACGGCGGCCATCTTGAATTCCAGACGGCAATTGCAGATGAACATGTAATTCTAATCTACAAGTACAGTACACTCCTGTTTCAGTTGGTTTTCAATTTGGACAAATGACTAAAAAAACAACAAGCAAGTTTACAGATTGATGCATGCACTTGTGCTTGCTCCCCCATGCAATGTTTCAATAGCTATAGGCAGGCTGAGCGAAAACAGAATATAATTAACATTATCTGGTAGTTAATAAGTGGATACAACTTTATAACAGATAAATAAATAAATAAGGAAGAAAAACATAAGCTTATTCATTTGTGTAGCACAAATATAAAATAATTCTTATTTTCTAGCCGAAGTGACATTTAACAACGGTAACAAACTGCGTAAATTGATAATTAAAGGAACAGGCGTTGTCTAACAAATTAGGTAAGTGTAAACCGGATACAATTCAAAATAAACCTATTACACATTTTAATATCTGCTTGTGTGATTAAAAATTGAAATAGTCAATGTTAATGTAATTTAAATTTTAAGAAATCATGTAAATTAAAAGAAATAATATGTCATAACCCTGAATATCTAAAAAAATGTAGGTCGAAAAATTGTCTCTTAGCAGTCAATCCAATAAGTAAATGTTAAGAATACTAAACAGATAAGTGAATGACCATCAATGACCAATATTTGAAAAAGAGTTATAATACGTTGTAAGAGTGATTTGATAAGTTCTAGGCTGTGAGAAGCCCGAGTAAACCGATTGTTGGTACATACCTGTGGTGATTTTTGTTTTATTTCGGAAACAAATGTTATAGATAAGATGACGTTTTTATTAAAATGTCGAGAAATACATATGGACAAGATCAATACTTACTGTCTGGTATATCGTTTGGGAGTTGTACACATGACACCGTGGCATAGTTGCTTTGTTTTGTGGCATTACAATAAACGAGATTGGCTCGTTGGTATTGGCATGACTTAAAATTTGCTTCTGATCCGGTACAAGTAACTTCACTTACTAAAAGCCTTTTGGTTACAGCTGGCCAGGTTAGTGTTTTAATTGCCCGCTGAGTTCCAGCCAAAGCGAACGTTGTGCTTAATTAAAATAAAGAAGGAAATGTGTTTGATGAATAAAGTTATTTTATTTTAAATATATCATAATATGCAAAATATTAAATTTGATTCTTTAAAAAAAGATCTTGTTGCTAAAAGCATATGATACAGTTATATCATTAAATCCCCTTAAATAAATCTCAAAATAACAAATATATAGAAATTTGTAGCTAATCATGTATAAGTACATGATGTGTGATTCGTGACACTGACTTTGAGGTCACTTGAAAATATGATAAGAGTTCAGAGCTGTAGCTTTAGAATTATTATATACCCTCTTACTGTCACACTTATTGATTGCTTTTTTCAAAAAGTGGCCTGCAAAATCAAAATTATATTTCATATAAAAAGTAAACATAAAACTACTGGATATTAATGATTTCATGGTGTAATGGAGTCAAGTCGAAAAACGACATAACGGAAAACTAACGGAAAAATTACGGAATAAACCAAAACATATCGGATTTAACTGAGATGTAACGATTGATTCCGTAACGGAATCGACCGAGATGTAACGAAATATGACATAACGGAATTGACCAAGATGTTACGAACCGAGATATAATGGAACTGACCGAGTGTTATGAATTACGGGTTAATGAATTGACCAAGTTGTGACACGTTGTTACCGAGCTGTTTAAACTTACTTGTATCCAAGCTCGCGACAGATGACTCTGGCATTGTTAATTGACCAAACATCATTGCAGACAGCTCCCCATTGGTTATTATAGAACACTTCTACAAATCCTGCCCCTCTTAAACCAGAATCCTCAATTATTCTCACATCACCGGCTAATAATGATAGTAATAATAATAAAAATAAAAATATTAATAATAATAATAATAATAAAAATAATAATAAACGAAGTGTATGGTAAATTATTGAGACAGAGTAAATTTAAACTGTATCACTTAAAAAATTATATGAATCCAAAACCCAGCTAAGGAATGCTTTGCAGATAAACCATTTATCAAATTAAACTTCATGCATTCAGACAAAACCTTATGTATCAAATTAAACCTCATGCATTCAACCCCTCCCTCATGTTTTCAATTAAACCTCCGGCATCCAAACAAACCCTCATGTATCAAATTACACCTCAAGCATTCAAACAAAACCTCATGTATCAAATTAAACATCATGCATTCAGACAAAACCTTATGTATCAAATTAAACCTTAAGCATTCAAACAAAACCCTTATGTATCAAATTAAACCTTATGAATTCAAACAAAACCTCATGTATCAAAGAAAACCTTAAGCATTCAAACAAAACCTTATGTATCAAATTAAACCTTAAGCATTCAAACAAAACCTCATGTATCAAAGAAAACCTTAAGCATTCAAACAAAACCTTATGTATCAAAGAAAACCTTATGAATTCAAACAAAACCTCATGTATCAAAGAAAACCTTAAGCATTCAAACAAAACCTTATGTATCAAATTAAACCTTATGAATTCAAACAAAACCTCATGTATCAAAGAAAACCTTAAGCATTCAAACAAAACCTCATGTATCAAATCAAACCTTATGAATTCAAACAAAACCTCATGTATCAAAGAAAACCTTAAGCATTCAAACAAAACCTTATGTATCAAAGAAAACCGTATGAATTCAAACAAAACCTTATGTATCAAATTAAACCTTATGAATTCAAACAAAACCTCATGTATCAAAGAAAACCTTAAGCATTCAAACAAAACCTTATGTATCAAAGAAAACCTTAAGCATTCAAACAAAACCTCATGTATCAAATTAAACCTTATGAATTCAAACAAAACCTCATGTATCAAAGAAAACCTTATGCATTCAAACAATCAAGTACACCCAAACAAACCCAGACGGCTAAAAACGAAAGAAAGAAAATACATAAAATTTAAAAAGTGACATACAAGACAATCTAAAACAAGGCGATTAAACATCTGGCAATAAACTAAACCTTAAATTACAAAAACACCAGGCAATGTAATCTAACTGACCCATACAACCAAAACATACTCAGACAATAAAACAAAAAATGCCAAACTACAGGCAAAAACTTTTAGACCAAATATAACGTCAGGCAACTTAATCATTTACTGGTAAGTTCAGGTCTGATGTAGTAGCACTAGTTATCAAGGTTTTAGGTACATGTAAAAAAAACAATAAACTTAGTATCATGTTAAATACTATTTGAGCAATAGAGTATGCATTTTTCGTAATTAATGGACACCTAAACAGATGACACAATCCGGAAGTGTATCGCTGAAATAATAATGCGGTTTAAAAAAAAATTGAACTGCGCATGACCTTACGGTTCCCATTTTACTCGTCGGGTAATATAGTCTACCAGCTTTTCAACATAAGGAAGACTATTAAAACAAAACTGTGGTTCTAACAAGACCGACATTACCAACAACCAAATGGATTAATCAAGAAACTCCAACCCCTAGGAATATTTCAGCTGTATACTTTGCATTTTTTACTCCAGCTAAGATGGCATTTGTTTTGGTGTGTATTAAATACGACAAAATACATACGTTAAAACGCTATATGACATGACTGGTGTTCGTGACAACAAACCTGAACTAGATAGTAGAGCATAATTTTCGTAAATCATTCTGTAAATTTGCAGCATCATAAATAAACTGTTGATAGCTATGTTATGCAGCATTATTATATTAAGTAATTCGTTGTGAGAATTAAATGCTTAATGAGATAGTTAAACGCATTGTAAAATTTAAAGCATAAATATACAGAAACCGTACTGTAAAATTATAGAATATTTATACAATAAATTGCTCTGTAAAACTTTACACAGTGGTCCTGTCATTGTAAAATTCACAAAACATCTTAAGTTATTTTAAAACTGAAAATTTCTTCGGAATCCGAATCAATTCAATTGAAAATAAATTGATTGAACAAGTCATATGCACGAAAATAAAAGAATTTTTTAAACGGTTAAAGGATTTTCGAACAATATTACCATGATGCTACCCAACAAAAAATTCGTGAATATTGCCCAGTCAAATTAAAATCAAACCAATAGAATTAAAAAGAAAAGTAGCGACAAGGGAATCTACAATCTGTCTAGTACTTTTTTTTATTGTAGCAGTTGAAATGCAACCAAACTTCTAAAATTTACACAAAATTACAAGTATTTTTATGCATTTAACATGTTGCGATTCAAGATATCAATTAAATCATAGATCTGTAATATAATAATTATTTTTATTGCAATTAGCTTGAGATTTACGAAACATCATTATATGATCGCAAATCTTCTTTATAAATATAGTAAGTATGGCAAACGTCTTCGTGAATCTGAATCAGTTTTACGAAGGCGCTTATCAGATTCGGCGAAACTCAATCATATAATGATCAGACCAAACAATATAATGTTAAAACCATGTCATATAATGTTTAAAATAAAATATATAACGATAAAACCAAAACATACAACCGATGAAAGCAAATAATATAATGATAGAATTGATATACTATTTTTGTACAATATAAGGCAGCTATGGCGTTACATACTAATACCTACCCAAATGTTGTGTCCTGCATATCACTCCGGCGTCATCTAAATGTGTGTTGCTCGCGTTTGTATTGTGTGCGTTGGCTATACAGTTATAAATGAGAGATTCAGAACCGACGCATTGAAATCCCCAGATATATCCAGTCCCTACGCCAAATCTACTTGAATTTACCTGGTGTCCCTCCATTTCTGTTAAATACAAAATACATATTTATAAGATCTATTCTAGTATTGGTTTTCTTATATTAATCTATTTGTGTAGTGACAAAATCAGTATCAAAAGTCCAAATGATGTAGAGACTACCATGCAACCGGCCTTCAACATGTATATACACCGTTTATGTCAGATAAAGTAAATATAAGACACTTGTGAATTCAAAGGTAGTATAATATGCGAAATTTTAAATATATTTTGACACTTCTGAATTCAAAGGAAGTATAATATGCGAAATTTTAAATATATTTTAATTTCTAAATATTCAAAACAGTTCTAACAAGAGCACCGAAAAGCGCAATATTTGCCCGTCACGACCTAGATTAATATATAATCACAGAAAATAGACGAGAGCATTGTAACGTAATACAGACAGAAAGGAAACCGTAACAAAACATTACACCATTACCTTGGATTTCATGTTAGAAGTGTTGACAACGACAACGACGACGACGACGACGACGACTTGATAACGATGATGACGATGATGACAATGATGATGATGATGATGACGATGGTGATGATAAGGTCGTAACTTACGTATAACCAAGCTGTCTACACGTAACATTGGCTTCCGCCTGAGTAAATGTAGATATAGCAATCGTTCTCCAATGGTTAACGTGATAGACCTCTACTCTCCCTTGATACGCGGTGGATCCAGGACCTTCAAGCCTCACCGGCACCATTGCTAGGGATTGTCTGTGATACTGTATCTAAAAAACAAAAATATATACTTTTATACAAATTTAATTACACTATCGTAATTACCTGAAGCGTTCCTTTAAGTAAATTTTAAACCAGTCTATCACGACTTACCTCAGTAGTTATAAATACAGTCTCAAACTAACAAAATCATTAAGTCCATGAATGTTCTGGCCCTAGTTTCATAATCATTCCTTAGCTAAGATTTTCCTTTACTTAAATCTGCCAAATTTTAAATACTAATAATTTAGTTAATTTTTCAAATTTTTAGAAATTTGAGATGCCATTTTGAAGATCGCTTCAAACTTGCAACATCTGTATTTAGTTTTACCAAAAACCAAAAAATCTTATCTTTAATTCAAAAAGAGATTGCCAAAATTTGCCAAATTTAAGTTAAGAAAAAAAAAAAAAAAAAAAAAAAAAGCAAAAAACAGTAATTTTAATAAACCGAAAGATTTTAAACGTTTTAACAGTTTTATAATGCATTTTAAAAATGTAAGTTGAGCCGAATTTGTAGGAGAATTAAAATCTGCACAGTATGATTTTATTATAAATTATTACTTTGTAAAGGAACCAATCTATAGTACTTCTAAAATTTCTAAACGAAGAAATATTTTAATAATTATAGATAAATATGTATTGAAAGTATCTTGCTTTAAAGGTTTAAAGTTATATTATATAAACTTCATTTTATCATAGGTTTTATAAAAAAAAAAAAGTGTTATATAATATTATGAACATATCTACTGCTAGTACTTTGAGCAATCTAGAAATCAGTTAATTAATCAATACCGACGGAACAAAACTAAACACGATTGTCATATGTACAGGCAGGCCGAGAAACTTGTATGTCATTACCTTATTTATATTACATGTATTTTATTTTGTTAAAATCAACCAAAATAATTTTAAACGCTTACGACAGGGTTTTATCGCTCGACCGTAAATGCAGATCGATAATTTAAACTGGAGCAGGAGGTTTTCTGAAAATCATATATTGTGTCGCGTTTCTCGGAATAATGTGAATAGTCATATTTTTTTAAAAACACTGTGAGGTAAAATCCATACAGATCTATCTATGCGAAACTGTCGATATATTTTAAGTAGGGTAGGTCTTTGTGCATGGTGTACTGCATACCTTACTAAACTAAGGAGCGTACTGCACTTGATCATATTTTTTTTAAAGTGTATAACATTAGACCATATAACCTTTATTGACAAAAGATACGAATTCACAGAATTAACATGAGTATCTATCAAGAAGAAAAGATCAATATTGAGACTTAATATGTATGTTAATGCGTATGTTATGTGTAATTTTTTTTTAAATTTTTACCAAGAGAAATATTCAAACTTCTGCACACGATATATATATATATATATATATATATATATATATATATATATATATATATATATATATATATATATTTAGTATTTGTTATATTCTAATGATAATAAAAACAAGGCAATTTTTAGGACAAATTATGTATAATGCATTTTGTCAACTGAAACTGAAGTTTAATGTTCATAATAATAATAATATATAATAATAATAATAATAATAAAAGATTTTATTTTAGTCGCACAATGATACAGACAACTTTAATAAAATAAAAATAATAAATAAATGCTTTAAAACAAAATACTAATGCCACACCAAAATTGACTTATGAGACATTGATGCACTACACTAACTGTTCAGTCATTTTGGATTTCTCCATAAAAACAAGTGATATTATTTTGAATGTATTTGATGATTAAATTAAAAAATGGTATATGAAATCTGTATAAAAGTTACCTTTAAACAGCAGTGCTTTATATAAACATTAAAATGAAATTTATATCTAACAAAGAAGATTATCTTGAGTTTCAGGAACTAAGCTTGTTTTTTCTTATGTATGCTGATGACATGGTACAGAAAGTGTGATCGGCTTACAGAAATTTTAAGATACTACTCAAAGATGGCGGGCGTCCGAGTGTAATTTTTCAGCCATTTTAAATTTAACAGTAAAACGGGTTTTTTGTATATAAGTTAAATACAAACAGGAATGCTTTACATCTAACTTTAAACACCTTATATTTTTAAACTACTTTTAAAAGAAATATATGTAATTCATCAATATCCTATTCCGTATTTATATTTTTATGTTTTCAAATTTGTTCTGGTATTGGTTTATATCTCGATTTTATCAACGTCCTTTAAGAGCCTGGTGCAATTATATTTGTATTTATTTTTTCAGTAATGTAAGTTACATTTACAACAATAGCTTGAAAACTTGAGAAAAGAGAAACGCGAATCAGTAATTTATCTTTCCTTTTTTTTCGAGAACGGGACGTCGGGGGTTTCAACCCCAGTCAAATCATATATAAGACTTCTTACTCGTCTGGCGCTCGACATATCGACACGTTCACTCGGTGCATAGATGTGATTGGAGGGAGTGGTATGCCTGGGACATTATAGCTGTCTGCGGCACAATATATGTAATTCATCAATATCCTATTCCGTATTTATATTTTTATGTTTTCAAATTTGTTCCGGTATTGGTTTATATCTCGATTTTATCAACGTCCTTTAAGAGCCTGGTGCAATTATATTTGTATTTATTTTTTCAGTAATGTAAGTTACATTTACAACAATAGCTTGAAAACTTGAGAAAAAAGAAACGCGAATCAGTAATTTATCTTTCCTTTTTTTTCGAGAACGGGACGTCGGGGGTATCAACCCCAGTCAAATCATATATAAGACTTCTTACTCGTCTGGCGCTCGACATATCGACACGTTCACTCGGTGCATAGATGTGATTGGAGGGAGTGGTATGCCTGGGACATTATAGCTGTCTGCGGCACCTGATTTGGCACCTTAACAAAAAATGCGTCCCGAGTGCGCTCTAATATAACGTAGGTATAATTCACTCTCGCACATCTGGTGCATGCACGAACCTGTTGTTGGATTATTCTTTAGTGATTCGGAACCTCTCTCTTATCGCGAAAAGCTGATCACTTGACTTTAAACAACATAACAATTACCCAACCAATCTTACCCTTCTTTTTCTCGAACTAACCGTTCGCTAGTACTGTGGAGAGCATATTGACCTAGTAAAACCCAAATACATATTTATTTTAAATGCAAATTATTATCTTGAGTGGAATCTAAAACCAGAATTCGTTATCTTGAATGCCCTCGCGCTTTAAATATAGATAACAATGTGGGTTTATCATTAGTTACTAGTTTACTAGTTTTAATTCTCACAAAATGTGATTTAATATTGAAAATTGATATGTGAAGCATTAAAATCTTCTGTTTACAAAAATTGAAGAAAATTGTGATCGTGAAATTCGGGTAATCTAGGGAAAAACAACTTAAAAATCAGGTCATGTAAAAACATTTTGTACGTAGGTGACAAAAGCATAAGTCGCTACAAGTCATGGGCACATAGGGGTAGCCTTATGTTACCCGATCAGTTCCCACAGTGCGGCAGTGCATAATAAAATAAAACTTGATTGTAGCATTACAAGGGAAACAACACTAAACGGGAGAATATAATTTGTAAATGATAAACAAATACAGTCAATGCATATACACAAGACACGATGCTTGTCAATAACAGAAAAAGAAAAGACAAAACTGAAAAGACAACACATATTCGGAAATCTCAACCTTAAATTATTTCTCTATTATTTCTCCTGTGTCTGTCAAAAGTAGAAAATGTATTTATATCATTTTGAAACTTTAGATTCATTTTTTTTTCAACTGTTTGGGTTATATATTTTTTATGTATCAAAGTTTTCGGTCTTGGTGTCACTGGTGGGGGGTTAGTTTCCGAGGTGTGCACATCTGGCACATCAAAATTTAACTGGTATATGTATTATATATTTAATCAGTGGTCTCAATATGTGTTATAATTTTCCTTTATTAGTTTGCTTGACTGTTTTTTTATTAACTTGTCTTGTGTCGAGTTCTTGGTTTTGTAGGGTTTTTTCCAAGTACATTTTTTAGTTGCAACTTTTCTTTTTTTTTCCATTGTGAATGTTAAATGCATTTGTCCATGTTTCATGTCAAAAACATTGCTTTCCTTGCATGTCCTGGTAAATTATTCTTTAACTAATAGCAAAATTGAGATTGTGAGATTGTCTTTCAATAAATGATTTGGTCATCTTCTGCCACATTTTGTAGAAACAAACTATAACATCGTTTACATATTGTGATTTGTCCGGTTATCAATGTGCACGACAGAAATAGCGATTAATTTCTGCTCCGACACCAAATCACGGGTAAATAAACAATGCTGCGTCTTTAGCAATTATCGAACTTCATCCTGGCCGAGTTGTCCAAAATTATCTATTTTTAAAACAAAATTCCACCTCATTTTTTATGAAATTATTATTTTAAAAAAGTAATAAATGCAATTGAACATTGATTTTTATGGTATTAAAAATGGTATCATAATGAAAATTTGACGTCCAAGATTCCCTGTTGTGATAGCTATATAAAATCTTACATCAAATTTTACAATCTCAATTTTAAAATTTAAACAAAAATGTTAACAAAATTGTGATATCACACTTACCTGTTACAAATAACAGAAAAATAGAACTCAAAATAAATATTAAATTTGAAATATTTTCCATAACCATGACACGTCACCTCTATTTTCACAAACTAGTTATACTCTTGCGCGGCCGTTGTTTAGTAAGTTGTTTCCGCGAATTGGAAGGATAAAAAGAAAAATAATTGGTGCGTCAAAAAAAAAAAAAAAAAAAAAAAAAAAAAAAAAAAAAAAAAAAAACACTAAGCTTATGTTGACATGCATTAATTTGGAACGGTCGATAACAAATGGGGACGTAAATCAGTATATACCGGATTTAACGGTAGTTATATAATCATTGTGTTAGTAACTCGACTTTATCAACTATTATTTATTAAATAAACTGCATTTAAAAATAAAATAATCTATCTCCAAAACAAAAATATATTTCATCTGCCAGTTTCAAACAATAAGCCAGTGCAACGCTTTTAAAGATCTAGTCATTCTTCGCGGGAATGAAAAAGGTTCGACATCTACATGTAGAATCACCCAATGCCTCTACAAATGTTAATTTGTTATGTTAATTAGAATTTCAAAATTATTATGGATTCTGTTGAAGAGTATGCTAGAGGTAGGGCTAAATTAGAAGATGTAGAGCTTGATACTTTATCCAACTGGACAATAAGAAATTTTATAAAGTCAAGGATTGCCAAACTTAAAGGGTCTATGGGTACTAAACCTTCATTAGTGCTCAGGGACCCTGAGATTTCTGCAATTCTTACTGACATGCATAACAAGTATGTTGTTGTCCCAGCTGATAAAGCTTCTAACAACATTATTTTTGTTTGTAAGAAATCCTATGTTGAATGTCTTATTAAGGATCTTGGTTTAGATAGTATATCGGAGAATCCTACTTATTCCAAAACTAATTTTACCAAAATGAAGTTCGTTCCAGTCATAGGAGAGTCCTTGAGTCTTTTAGTATCAATTTAAAACAGGAAGAACTTAACCTGCCTTACTTGTATTGGATTCAAAACTTCACAAAAATCCATACAAGGAAAGATATATAGTAGGTTCCTCTAAATGTACTACTAAATCATTATTAGTAATTCTAACACAAATTTTGACAGTCGTCAAAGATGGCCTTCAAACTTATTCCGATAAAGTCTATTCTACATCTGACATCAACCAAATGTGAATTTTCAAAAATTCTAAAGAACTACTTGACCATTTTGTTTCTAATACTCTATGTTCGGTAAAAGTATAAAAACTTTTGATTTTTCTACCCTTTACAACACTTTCCCTCATTCTAAATTGAAAGAACGTCTAAAACAAATCATTCACTTTTCATTCTTTTACAAAAACGGTAAACCAAGATATAAATATCTAGTGCCCACAGGGAGTCTGGTTATTTTGTAAAACACCTTACAGACTGCAAACAAAAATATAATGAAGATACCATCAACAAAATGTTAGAGTTTTTGATAGACAACATATTTGTTGTGTTTTGCAATATAATCTTTCAACAAACAATCGGTATACCAATGGGCACAAACTGTGCGCCTTTGCTTGCTGATTTGTTTCTTTAGTCATATGAATCAGAATTTTTACAGAACCTTGTCAAATCTGGAGAAAAGTCTGTCGCTAAATCATTCAACTACACATACAGATATATAGATGACGTTCTATCCCTAAATAATCACAAATTTGGAGAATATGTGAATGTCATCTATCCAAGTGAGCTTGAAAGTAAAGACACGACAGATTCTCCATGTTCAGCACACGATATAATTATATATATATATATATATATATATATATATATATATATATATATATATATATATATATATATATATATATATGTGTGTGTGTGTATTTAGTATTTGTTATATTCTAATGATAATTCAAACAAGGCAATTTTTAGGACAAATTATGTATAATGCATTTTGTCAACTGAAACTGAAGTTTAATGTTTATAATAATAATAATAATAATAATAATAATAATAATAATAAAAGATTTTATTTTAGTCGCACAATGATACAGACAACTTTAATAAAATAAAAATAATAAATAAATGCTTTAAAACAAAATACTAATGCCACACCAAAATTGACTTATGAGACATTGATGCACTACACTAACTGTTCAGTCATTTTGGATTTCTCCATAAAAACAAGTGATATTATTTTGAATGTATTTGATGATTAAATTAAAAAATGGTATATGAAATCTGTATAAAAGTTACCTTTAAACAGCAGTGCTTTATATAAACATTAAAATGAAATTTATATCTAACAAAGAAGATTATCTTGAGTTTCAGGAACTAAGCTTGTTTTTTCTTATGTATGCTGATGACATGGTACAGAAAGTGTGATCGGCTTACAGAAATTTTAAGATACTACTCAAAGATGGCGGGCGTCCGAGTGTAATTTTTCAGCCATTTTAAATTTAACAGTAAAACGGGTTTTTTGTATATAAGTTAAATACAAACAGGAATGCTTTACATCTAACTTTAAACACCTTATATTTTTAAACTACTTTTAAAAGAAATATATGTAATTCATCAATATCCTATTCCGTATTTATATTTTTATGTTTTCAAATTTGTTCTGGTATTGGTTTATATCTCGATTTTATCAACGTCCTTTAAGAGCCTGGTGCAATTATATTTGTATTTATTTTTTCAGTAATGTAAGTTACATTTACAACAATAGCTTGAAAACTTGAGAAAAGAGAAACGCGAATCAGTAATTTATCTTTCCTTTTTTTTCGAGAACGGGACGTCGGGGGTTTCAACCCCAGTCAAATCATATATAAGACTTCTTACTCGTCTGGCGCTCGACATATCGACACGTTCACTCGGTGCATAGATGTGATTGGAGGGAGTGGTATGCCTGGGACATTATAGCTGTCTGCGGCACAATATATGTAATTCATCAATATCCTATTCCGTATTTATATTTTTATGTTTTCAAATTTGTTCCGGTATTGGTTTATATCTCGATTTTATCAACGTCCTTTAAGAGCCTGGTGCAATTATATTTGTATTTATTTTTTCAGTAATGTAAGTTACATTTACAACAATAGCTTGAAAACTTGAGAAAAAAGAAACGCGAATCAGTAATTTATCTTTCCTTTTTTTTCGAGAACGGGACGTCGGGGGTATCAACCCCAGTCAAATCATATATAAGACTTCTTACTCGTCTGGCGCTCGACATATCGACACGTTCACTCGGTGCATAGATGTGATTGGAGGGAGTGGTATGCCTGGGACATTATAGCTGTCTGCGGCACCTGATTTGGCACCTTAACAAAAAATGCGTCCCGAGTGCGCTCTAATATAACGTAGGTATAATTCACTCTCGCACATCTGTTGCATGCACGAACCTGTTGTTGGATTATTCTTTAGTGATTCGGAACCTCTCTCTTATCGCGAAAAGCTGATCACTTGACTTTAAACAACATAACAATTACCCAACCAATCTTACCCTTCTTTTTCTCGAACTAACCGTTCGCTAGTACTGTGGAGAGCATATTGACCTAGTAAAACCCAAATACATATTTATTTTAAATGCAAATTATTATCTTGAGTGGAATCTAAAACCAGAATTCGTTATCTTGAATGCCCTCGCGCTTTAAATATAGATAACAATGTGGGTTTATCATTAGTTACTAGTTTACTAGTTTTAATTCTCACAAAATGTGATTTAATATTGAAAATTGATATGTGAAGCATTAAAATCTTCTGTTTACAAAAATTGAAGAAAATTGTGTTCGTGAAATTTGGGTAATCTAGGGAAAAACAACTTAAAAATCAGGTCATGTAAAAACATTTTGTAGTAGGTGACAAAAGCATAAGTCGCTACAAGTCATGGGCACATAGGGGTAGCCTTATGTTACCCGATCAGTCCCACAGTGCGGCAGTGCATAATAAAATAAAACTTGATTGTAGCATTACAAGGGAAACAACACTAAACGGGAGAATATAATTTGTAAATGATAAACAAATACAGTCAATGCATATACACAAGACACGATGCTTGTCAATAACAGAAAAAGAAAAGACAAAACTGAAAAGACAACACATATTCGGAAATCTCAACCTTAAATTATTTCTCTATTATTTCTCCTGTGTCTGTCAAAAGTAGAAAATGTATTTATATCATTTTGATACTTTAGATTCTTTTTTTTTCAACTGTTTGGGTTATATATTTTTTATGTATCAAAGTTTTCGGTCTTGGTGTCACTGGTGGGGGGTTAGTTTCCGAGGTGTGCACATCTGGCACATCAAAATTTAACTGGTATATGTATTAAATATTTAATCAAAGGTCTCAATATGTGTTATAATTTTCCTTTATTAGTTTGCTTGGCTGTTTTTTTATTAACTTGTCTTGTGTCGAGTACATTTTTTAGTTGCAACTTTTCTTTTTTTTTCCATTGTGAATGTTAAATGCATTTGTCCATGTTTCATGTCAAAAACATTGCTTTCCTTGCATGTCCTGGTAAATTATTCTTTAACTAATAGCAAAATTGAGATTGTGAGATTGTCTTTTAATAAATGATTTGGTCATCTTCTGCCACATTTTGTAGAAACAAACTATAACATCGTTTACATATTGTGATTTGTCCGGTTATCAATGTGCACGACAGAAATAGCGATTAATTTCTGCTTGGACACCAAATCACGAACCAGGTCTGTTTTTGTATCCCGGGTAAATAAACAATGCTGCGCCTTTAGCAATTATCGAACTTCATCCTGGCCGAGTTGTCCAAAATTATCTATTTTTTAAAACAAAATTCCACCTCATTTTTTATGAAATTATTATGTTAAAAAAGTAATAAATGCAATTGAACATTGATTTTTATGGTATTAAAAATGGTATCATAATGAAAATTTGACGTCCAAGATTCCCTGTTGTGATAGCTATATAAAATCTTACATCAAATTTTACAATCTCAATTTTAAAATTTAAACAAAAATGTTAACAAAATTGTGATATCACACTTACCTGTTACAAATAACAGAAAAATAGAACTCAAAATAAATATTAAATTTGAAATATTTTCCATAATCATGACATGTCACCTCTATTTTCACATACTGGTTATACTCTTGCGCGGCCGTTGCTTAGTAAGTTGTTTCCGCGAATTGAAAGGATAAAAGAAAAATAATTGGTGCGTCAAAAAAAAAAAAAAAAAAAACACTAAGCTTATGTTGACATGCATAAATTTGGAACGGTCGATAACAAATGGGGACGTGAATCAGGATATACCGGATTTAACGGTAGTTATATAATCATTGTGTTAGTAACTCGACTTTATCAACTATTATTTATTAAATAAACTGCATTTAAAAAATAAAATAATCTATCTCCAAAACAAAACTATATTTCATCTGCCAGTTTCAAACAAAAAGCCAGTGCAACGCTTTTAAAGATCTAGTTATTCTTCGCGGGAATGAAAAAGGTTCGATATCTACATGTATAATCACCCAATGCCTCTACAAAGGTTAATTTGTTATGTTAATTAGAATTTCAAAATTATTATGGATTCTGTTAAAGAGTATGCTAGAGGTAGGGCTAAATTAGAAGATGTAGAGCTTGATACTTTATCCAACTGGACAATAAGAAATTTTATAAAGTCAAGGATTGCCAAACTTAAAGGGTCTATGGGTACTAAACCTTCATTAGTGCTCAGGGACCCTGAGATTTCTGCAATTCTTACTGACATGCATAACAAGTATGTTGTTGTCCCAGCTGATAAAGCTTCTAACAACATTATTTTTGTTTGTAAGAAATCCTATGTTGAATGTCTTATTAAGGATCTTGGTTTAGATAGTATATCGGAGAATCCTACTTATTCCAAAACTAATTTTACCAAAATGAAGTTCGTTCCAGTCATAGGAGAGTCCTTGAGTCTTTTAGTATCAATTTAAAACAGGAAGAACTTAACCTGCCTTACTTGTATTGGATTCAAAACTTCACAAAAATCCATACAAGGAAAGATATATAGTAGGTTCCTCTAAATGTACTACTAAATCATTATCAGTAAATCATACACAAATTTTGACAGTCGTCAAAGATGGCCTTCAAACTTATTCCGATAAAGTCTATTCTACATCTGACATCAACCAAATGTGAATCTATCCTTTACAACACTTTCCCTCATTCTTAATTGAAAGAACGTCTAAAACAAATCATTCACTTTTCATTCTTTTACAAAAACGGTAAACCAAGATATAAATATCTAGTGCTCACAGGGATTCTGGTTATTTTGTAAAACACCTTACAGACTGCAAACAAAAATATACTGAAGATACCATCAACAAAATGTTAGAGTTTTTGATAGACAACATATTTGTTGTTTTTTGCAATATAATCTTTCAACAAACAATCGGTATACCAATGGGCACAAACTGTGCGCCTTTGCTTGCTGATTTGTTTCTTTAGTCATATGAATCAGAATTTTTACAGAACCTTGTCAAATCTGGAGAAAAGACTGTCGCTAAATCATTCAACTACAGATACAGATATATAGATGACGTTCTATCTCTAAATAATCACAAATTTGGAGAATATGTGAATGCCATCTATCCAAGTGAGCTTGAAATAAAAGACACGACAGATTCTGCATGTTCTGCTTCATATTTGGACTTATACCTCAGTTATGACACCCACGAAAGATTACATCTGAAGCTATACGACAAACGTGATGACTTCAATTTTTCGATTGTCAACTTTCCGTTTCTTTGCAGTAATATTCCTGCTTCTCCTGCGTATGGTGTATATGTTTCACAGTTAATACGGTACGGTAGAGCTTGTTCCCACTATGGGGACTTTCTGCAACGAAGCAAATTACTTACAATTAAATTGTTGACACAAGGATATTGCAAGCCTATGCTAATCAAGACCCTTAAAAAGTTTTATGCCGTAAACACAATATTGTTGATAAGTATGTAGTCACTGTATCCAAACTTCTACTGGATATATTTGACGTACCATAGTTCTTTGTTCCTTTCATTCCCAAAATTGACTTGCACGTGACGGGTGTAGCTACATATAGCTAGACAGGAGGTGCTTACCCTTTCAGAGCACCCGCCCTCACTTCCTTGATGGAAGTTCAAGTGTATAACATATTTTGCCAGTTGGCAAAGTTTTAACTTTGTTTTTGGGATTGTGATATGGACAAAGACTGGTATGTTTGTTGTAATTCTTTACTACAGATTTTTTTCCGGATATCTATGTCTGTAGTTCCGGATTGCATCAAATCGGGTTCTAACTAAAACATGTAATTGTGGAACTACAAAAATGCTCAGTCATTTTATGTTTACTACCTTTACGTCCGGACTTGTATACTTTGTTTTTGTATAAAATATAAAAACAAAGTCCCAATCGACAAAGTAAGAATAAACAAAGAAAGTTAGTATCGTTCCAGTAAAGGTCAAAACGACAACCAAGTAAGTATCGTGCCATTGAAGGTCAAAACTACAACAAAGAAAGTGTTGTACCAGTGAAGATCAAAACTACAACAGAGTAAGTATCGTACCAGTGAAAGTCAAAACTACAACAAAGCAAGTGTCGTACAAGTGAAGGTCAAAACTACAACAAAGTAAGTGTCGTACCAGTGAAGGTCAAAACAACAACAAAATAAGTGTCGTACCAGTGAAGGTCAAAACTACAACAAAGCAAGTGTCGTACCAGTGAAGGTCAAAACTACAACAAAGCAATTGTCGTACCAGTGAAGATCAAAACTACAACAAAGCAAGTGTCGTACAAGTGAAGGTCAAAACAACAACAAAATAAGTGTCGTACCAGTGAAGGTCAAAACTACAACAAAGCAAGTGTCGTACCAGTGAAGGTCAAAACTACAACAAAGCAATTGTCGTACCAGTGAAGATCAAAACTACAACAAAGCAAGTGTCGTACCAGTGAAGGTAAAAACTACAACAAAGCAAGTGTCGTACCAGTGAAGGTAAAACCTACAACAAAGCAAGTGTCGTACCAGTGAAGGTCAAAGCTACAACAAAATAAGTGTCGTACCAGTGAAGGTCAAAACTACAACAAAGTAAGTGTCGTACCAGTGAAGGTCAAAGCTACAACAAAATAAGTGTCGTACCAGTGAAGGTCAAAACTACAACAAAGTAAGTGTCGTACCAGTGAAGGTAAAAACTACAACAAAGCAAGTGTCGTACCAGTGAAGGTCAAAGCTACAACAAAGTAAGTGTCGTACCAGTGAAGGTCAAAACTACAACAAAGTAAGTGTCGTACCAGTGAAGGTCAAAGTTACAACAAAATAAGTGTCGTACCAGTGAAGGTCAAAACTACAACAAAGTAAGTGTCGTACCAGTGAAGGTAAAAACTACAACAAAATAAGTGTCGTACAAGTGAAGGTCAAAACTACAACAAAGTAAGTGTCGTACCATTGAAGGTCAAAACTACAACAAAGTAAGTGTCTTACTAGTGAAGGTCAAAACTACAACAAAGTAAGTGTCGTACAAGTGAAGGTCAAAACTACAACAAAGTAAGTGTGGTTCAAGCGAAGGTCAAAACTACAACAAAATAAGTGTCGTACCAGTGAAGGTCAAAACTACAACAAAGTAAATGTCGTACAAGTGAAGGTCAAAACTACAACAAAATAAGTGTCGTACCAGTGAAGGTCAAAACTACAACAAAATAAGTGTCGTACAAGTGAAGGTCAAAACTACAACAAAATAAGTGTCGTACAAGTGAAGGTCAAAACTACAACAAAATAAGTGTCGTACAAGTGAAGGTCAAAACTACAACAAAATAAGTGTCGTACAAGTGAAGGTCAAAACTACAACAAAATAAGTGTCGTACAAGTGAAGGTCAAAACTACAACAAAGTAAGGTTGATACCAGTGAAGGTATGTTATAATTTCTTTTTATGTTCACATTTCGTTACGTTTTGAAGGGACATGCTGTATAGAACACTGAGGTATGGCGTACCATAAGGTCAACGTCACAGGATCATAACTGGAAAATTTGCATTTGTCTGTCAATATTTCATGTCCTCTCCGTACCTTTGAAAGGTAAGTGGATATCAAAGCAAAGTGTCATTCGACGGCACACAGGTGACACGGAAAATATTTTTATACCGCGTGCTCACGAGAAAGCTATTACTTAGCAATCTACACACACGTCGATATACATTTTCCTGATCTAAAATGTCGCAGACCATTTTTATCATATCAAGCATTTAAGAATCTCTACTAATCCCCTTCTGACACCCCCCGTTACTTTGTTTTGTATAAGTTATAATAATAATAATTGTGGCTTTACAATGTTACGTAATGTTTATGAATAAAACCAACAATAGAAAAGCGTGTTTCGGGAGCATTAACAACGAAAATAATGGAGGACGGCATTAAATAGCCATACATACTGTTTTGCTATCGGTCGACTATTTGATTAATCTCTCGACTTCATAGATTTATTGATTCTACTTACATAACTTTCAGTTTATGTGCTTTGTTATTCATTTTTCATTTAACCTAAAAAAAGTTTTATGAATATAAACTTGGGTCAAATGGAGCGACTAAATTTTATAAACGACAATAGTACGTATCCCAAAGAATTAACTTGTTTTCACTTTTTATATCTTTTTGTTAAATATAAAACTGCAAAATACATATTCCACTTCAACGCGTTAAGCAAATATTTAATACATGCGCTAAGTAAACAGTTACATATATTAGACTTGTACTTAATTTATTATTGAAGGAAAATTAATCATTTTAACATTTTCTCATTCTATTGAATGGTGTTTCATTAGTACTTGCACTCGTTATTTTATATTCATTTATATTGAACCTCATCTTGCATACATCTTCCTGAAGAACTTTATTGTATTCAGCAAAAATGAGCAAGAAGTTATATCTTTATACTCCGGTTTCCTCCTCCGTCCAAGAACTGACAGACTCGATATAAGTAAAAGAAAGCTTTAACTGGGCGTTACAAACGCCATTACTCCACTCCATACTTATAATATTGTTGTTTTTTTTTTTAAATTTCACTATGAACTGTAATAATTTCTTCTTCTCAGTAACCGACTTTATCGAATTTGAATTTGGTGCGGAAACAAGTTTTGGTTCCAAACTGGTTCTACAAAAAGTTTTAAAACTGGTTAAGGTTTAGTGTCCTTACAACAAACAAACGGTTTACAAAACAAATATGGCATCCATCGTATTTGCTTGTTATGGAACTGTGAAATGATGACAACAATGAGGAAGATTTGCTTTTGACATCAGTTTATCAATGCAATACAATTTACAACTGTTGGGATTTTAGCAAGCAGTAGCAATACAAGAGTCCCACATATTAACTTATTATAAACAAATTATAACTCAGTATACAAACCGTATACATTCATTTAATATTTTTGATGATGTTATTGTATATAAATATTCAGTAACTGACCAGTTAACATGATTAAGGGCGCGTTTTTTTCACTTAAACCAGTTTCAGTTTTATAATCGGTTTTAAAACTTTCCATTTTTTTTCATGTAACCGGTTTCAAACCAGATTTAAACTCTAACCAGTTTTTTCATTTTTTAGCACCAAACTTAAAACTTTTTTACAAACTGAACAAACCGCCTCCGGTTGCGGTTAGATCGGTTAGATTTGACATCAACGACAGATCAAGATGGCGACAGTGACAGACCTCGCATTTATGTGTGAATGTTGTTTTCACATTTTTACCAATTCTGCAGTTTTTGTCAATCATGATTGAAATTCCGCATCATTATAGCTATGAACAGTGTCAGGATAATTAATTACACGGGGAACATTACGTCTCCTTAATGCGCAAGCAGCAAAAAGTGATGCTTGTCTGCTATCAAGTACAACAAATCCTGATGGTCATCCTCCATCATTTCCATTAAAATTATTGTTTTAAGTTTCAGGACTTGTTTGTTATCCGCCATTTTTTTTTAAAGAAACTGATCATTTTTTCCAAACAAAACCCCTTTTAAAACTAGTTTTGAAACTGGTTAGAAACCTAAACCTAAAACTGGTTCAAGTGAAAAAAAATTCGCCCTATAAACTGGCCGATTGTATTAACCAGCACGATGGATGTTGAGTACTTTTTACACATGTAATACCTTTAATAAGATTCCGCTAAATGTCAGGAAATCTTGGCAATCTTTCATAGCACTAAATAACAATAATGACAATATTTCGTCAAAATTGGATCAATGATATTATAAGATTAGAGTGATCCTCTAAATAACCTCAATTTATCCCAAATACTACAAATGTTAAACCTAAGTGATTTAAATTAAGAGATCCTACGCATAGTTACGAATCGATTTTGAAATCGGGACTCTGTCTCCCTCTTTATATATTTTTATATAAAGTGCGTCAAGTAGTTTAGAGCGCCGCTTACAGATCACAGTGGTATAAGCGCCTGGTTTCGAAATCCGGCCGAGAAGACCCTAGTGTGAGAAAGTTTGCCAATTCGCTTGCCGAATATTGGGTGTTTTCCCCGGTTTCATTCAAATACCAGAACTTAGTGCCTCGATATAAAATCTCGACTGGGGAGTAAATTACTATTACTCAACTCTTTCTATTTGATCACTGGCATCAACAAAAGAAGTTAACAGTTAGCTCACGCAAAGTCATATACATTGACTTCTGTGACCAGCGTATCACGTGTTACCTAGAAATCGTTTGTCTGTTGATAGGAAATCGCATCGGTTAACGTTTTCCATTGAAACGGGAAAAATTGCTATGTAATTATTTCTTTATGAAAAATATTTAAATTACAAAAAAAAAAATTCTTTATGAAATTTCAAACAAACTTAAAGGTGGTACGTTTGTAAATTCCATAAGGAGGGTCAGAGTACTAAAAAAGAATAAAACTTATTTTTGTGATAGTTATTTTATTATATAATATCCTTTCATTAAGGCATGCATATTATAATGTAGATATTTAACAAACCATATATATATATAAACTTTTAAATTAAAACGCTTTGTAAATGTTAGCTTTAGGTAAAACATAAATAATTGTTTTGCAATGGTTAACAATGAGGTTTACAAATACCATTATATATAAATAAACACATGTATGCATTGCATAATTCTCATTACATAATATAAAAAACAATATAGATGGATCAACGAATAAAATGCAAGACTGAGATATTACTGACACTCTGCCACAAAGGTTCTAAGATAGTTAAAACGATTGCTTACAATATGTCAAAAAAGCCCTTCTTACAATTAATCTGGAATGGTGAATTAATTCACAGACAAAATAATACAGGCACACCCCAGCTCAGATTAAAAACGGTTTTTGTAGACAATGTTTTAATCAATAAACTTGCTATATTTGACTAACAACCTGAACCCCCTGTCTTATATGACCAAAATCTAAGTCCATATGTACCTAGAATAAGACTGTCTATATACTCCAAAAATAAACAAAATTAAACTTTAAGAGTTATATGTTCCATTATTTCCAAAATCATTTTAATTACCAGTTGGAGGAGAAACATTTAAGCCACTTCCAATCAAGACAAACAGAAAAAAAAGTGAAATTAATATCTTACTTATTCCAATTTTTTGTTCAAAATTGATTTAAGTATTTATATAAACATTTTATATTGATGAAGTAAATGCTCAATACAATTGGGTAGATATGGCTGTGTGAAATTATCCTTTTATAGTCAAAATTATTTGGTTCAATCTTAACTTAGGACTTCATATTATAAGATTTTCCATATCCAGATCATGTTCTATAAATCTAAATGTTTATTAGAGAAAAAACTATAAGTACATACAGACTGGGCAATTGCTGTTTAATGGTACACCAGTGGTTGTTACATAGTATATTTTAATTTTCAGGTAATCAATGGCAGTAATATGTTGATAATGATTTTGGAAGAGTGCGTTTGATGAGAATTAAAGTTTGCCATTTGGTGTCTCATTATAAAACAGGATACCTATGTAAGGTTTAACAATGATTGGGTCACATGTGGTCACTACAGAAGCAGCTCAATAACACCTATAAGGAACTTAGGCTGCCTAAACTAAAAGGAAGATTTAGAATCTGAATTTATAAAACAAATAATGATTAATCTATTATCAACAAAAATAATTAGTGATGCTATGGTGATAGGCACAATAACAGAAATCTTCAGGCATCCCTATAAACACTAACTTGAAATACAACCAAAAAGTTGATTGTAAAATGCAATCCATGTTATGTTTACAGCAACCAAGCATTGAACATTTGAAGTTTAATTAATATCAACAAAAAATTTCTAGAAAGTAAAAAGACAAATTATAAGACAATTTTGAAAAGCAGTGTAAGCAGTTATAATCAAAATTATCTCTATTGATAGATCTACATTGGTAACATTTCGTGATCAAATTATAAAAAAATTGCATATTTTTTGCAAAGAAATTAGTTTTGAGTAGTTCGAACCCTATAATTTTAACCTAATCATACAGTTTTTGAAATACCTTGAACTTTAAAGTATGTCTATGATTCACCCATAACAGGGGCAAGAAAATTTATGTGAAGTGTCATGAAATTTCTCAGATGCAGCATTGAGATATATCCTGGACAGAAAAATAATAGAACTTTGAACAACAGGTAACACATGGCAATGTATGTCTAATGTAAACTGAGAAATTTTTGTGTTATTCTATACAGATGATAAAAAAAATTGGACTTAAAATTGCCATGATGATACATCTGATAATGTAAAAATAAATATAAATGTTACTGAGAGAATTTTTATAACAGGGAATGGTCAGTAATTTAATACTTTTGAAATGTTAGAAAGCACAATTATTTGTAAAGTTAAATGACAGTTTTAATCTGAACTCTTGCACATACTATAATTAAGGAAAAACTTGTGTTTTTAACAAGTTTATTCAGTCATAACATGAAAAACGGTGTGCACACTTATAATGTGCGTAGCATGTTATGAAAAAGTGTGCACACCGTTTTTCATGTTATGACTCAATAAACTTGTAAAAAACACAAGTTATTCTTTATAATTTAATTTAAAAAAAAAATCTAAAACATTACACAACAGTTTTGTTTTTCTTGATTTTTTAATAATTGAAAAAAAAAAATTATTCAGCGTTGGAGCTGTCATCATTAAACAATTTCAGCCAATGAAATGGAAAGAGTCATATGTCACGCCATTCACTTTTAGCGTTGCTGTGGTTGCGTAGTTTATTGGAGTATAACATGAAAAACGAGCACTGTGCATTTACGTTGTGTTTGTATTGCAGTATGATATAACAGAATTTAAGAAATTAAATTATTCATGATTATTTAAATCATTTTAGTTATTCTGACTAAACTTTTGAAACTTTAAATTTAGACTTTTGAAAAATTAATTAAATATAAATTTGAAAAAAAAAATTAAGCCCTACTCAAATAATTAATAAACCTGAATAATGTGGAATGAAAAGACTTTAAATGTGATTAAACTCGATACACATATATAAACAGTCTAGTATTTCATTTTATTTTCTTTTGTTGTAAAGAATGATGGTATATGCCATTATATCAAAAACAGTTTATAACAGTACAACAATAATAATAACAAATGTTTTCAGATTAAATAAAAGATAAAATTTGGAAAGGAACCACTTTGGCACTAACAAGCATTTTAAACATGCAGATATGGATATTTACAATGAAAAAAGTACAAAAAACAAATCATTGAAATCTTCATTGTTTAATATTATTGCATAAAGTTAACAATGTTTACTGGAACATATAAAATAGACTTACAACATTATAAACAATTTAAAACTCTGGGGGGAAACGATTAACAATGTTGAAAACATTTAAATTATAAAAATCATACGATGGCATCATTCATAGTTTACTTAGAAGATAATTCAAACTCCTGTTAGAAGCAGTTTCAATTTTTTATGAGCACTGATCAGTTTATTCAATTCTACATAGAAATTTAGAGATAGTTTTCAAAATGACAAAAAAAAAAAAAAAAAAAAAAAAAAAATTGAAACTGATACAATTTCCCTTATTATCTGCGAAGTTATTCTTTATTATCTGTAAAAAGTTATTGTCAATCAGTGAGCTGACAATTCCAATTAAACTGAGTACAAATCTTGTTCTTAAGTGAAAATAAAACCCAATTCTATTGCATTCTTTGACATTTTAGTCTACAGGTAAATCCTAATTAATATATATATATATATCAGCTGGATACTGGGAAAAGGTGTAATTTCATTGTCAATCATCCTGCTTTAGAATTAAGTATGCAGAATGTTGGGGCTCTAACCAATAGCCTTGCAACAAAATTCTGTTGCTTTAACAATTATACCAAGGATTTCAACAATGAACAATTCGTTAAATAAGTAATGTTATATAAATATCCTGTTTTTGCAATGTACTTTTGATTTATAAGAATAAACTGTGTACAGAAATAGAAGTTCATGAAATACATGCACAAATGTTATTGTAGAGCAAAATATCCTAGGCTGAATATGTCATTTTAATGTTAAACTTGTAAAAATAGGGCCAAAATGACTTGTATCACTCACTGGGACAAAAGAGAACAAACTCAGCTGAACAGATTTTAATTCATAATCTTCATTTTTATATCAAATTATTGACTCTGAAAAAAAAATTGAAATTTAAAAACCAGATCGAAATTTAAAAAATCAGCAGTACAAAAATTCGAAATATCTGATTTTATCTCCTATAGTTATTTTTTATAAAGTTATTTCTAGATTCAGGTTTTGTTTAAGTAACAAATTAAAGGAATTATTTATTTAAGAAAAAGTAGACACATGTTTGATATTTTTCCATAAACATGACATTATTTAAAAACTAAAAAGTATCAACATTATCCAAAACTAGTTAAAACCACATATTTAGGATCATTACATCAGATTTATCCAGAACTGCAGGGACAACCAGTGTAACACTTCATCATTACCTCATAAAATTTGTGTAAAAAAATATAATGAAAGTTGATGTCACAAACTCATGGTCTAATTGATTTTATGGGAAAGTTTTAATTTATGCAATTCTATATTAAATAGAGATAATGTTTCTGCACCAACATTATTAAGTACTGAAGTGTAAGCTGACAAACCAGATAAAAATATAACTGGCAGAATGTTTTGGACAAAAGTGGTGTGGTCATGTTCTGAACCTTCATACTCGTGACTGAGACATAAAATATCATTACTCCGCTCAACGCTAAAATGATCTGATCTTCATTACATGAAACAGTTAAGGTTAAGACAATATCTAATATGAAATGAAAGATCATACATGGTTGTAAAATGTATAGAAACTTACAATCAAAATGATAAATTAAACATAAAAACTCAGTCAAAGGTCAAGGATGAATCATACTGAGGTCATTCAATCACACACATATATCATTGCTATATATGGGTAAACATCATATCCCCTGTCCCATATCATGTATAGTCAATGCTTGTATTATTGTTGGATCTTTCTTTGAGCCATCCAGAAATTCTTCAAAGGTTAACTTGTCATCCTTGTTCTGCAATATAAATTATTTAATGGTATCATATATTGTATTGATGTGACTTAATAAACTGAAGAAAATGTAAAACAGTCATCAAAGGTGTTTAACCTAGATTTGTCCCTGAATGATTTACCCATGTGCACTAAATTGATACCCAATAACAACTGTGTTGAGATGCAAGTATTATTTTTCATTGTTAAGTGTAAGACTTAGAAAGTTCTCCCTGACATAGTGAAAGCAAATCACTTATGTCCAGGCCATCAGTTCTTGCACTGTAGAAAATAATCCCTAATGTCAAGGCCAACAGTTTTTGGACTATAGAAAAGAATAATATATGTCCAGGCTAAACATTCTTGGACTGTAGAAAAGAATCATGCTCATGGCCAACTGTTCTTAGGACAGTGAAGAAATAAAGACTTATGTCCAGGCCAACAATTCATAGACTGCAGAGAATAATCACTTATATCCAGGCCTTCAGCTTGTGGATAGTGGAAAAAATTACTTATTTCTAGGCCTACAGTTTCAAGATGGTGGAAAAAATAACTTATATCAAGGCAAACAGTTCTGAGATGGTGGTAGATATGGAAGTACATTGAGATGACCTTTGACCTTTAGCAAGCCAGATGACAAAACCTTCCAAACTATGATCTGTCATGAGAGATTCAAATATAAACAGTGAGATGTATTTTGATCTATATGCTTGCACTTCAAACCAATAGGCCAATAAGACCCGTATAATTAGTGGTGATTTAAATAGTGTATTGATTTCACTGGCAATGTATTTTGGTTGTTTTGTTTTATGTAAATAACCATCAATAATACTGACCTTATCCATTATATCAAATATTTTATTTACTCTTTTCTCTGGTGTATTTTCTTCTTCAGGTAATTTTACCATATTTCCCTTCAAATAAACAACTACATGTTAGGCTAGCAACAGAAAAATAACCTTGAGTAATATGACAAAGACGGAAAAATTAATTACATTGAGGAGGGTACATCGTGTCAAAATTGAATCTTCCAGAATAGATTAATTAGATTAATTTGACATACAATATAACAAGACAGCCTTGTGCTTTAATGCTAAACCCAATATATATCATAAATAATTTGCAGAAGTTTAATGAACAATTGCGTAATTTAAAGTTTTGACACTTTCCACCCTTAAGAAACCCAAAGTTGGTATAACCCCCTTCAAGTGTGTAAATATGAAAGCCCAGCCAGTACACCATGACATAATAATCCACACATGTCATCAAATTTTGCCAAGTCGTTTTGGAGAAGATTTAAATGTTAAATATCAACCTACCGTGGATCATTCATACAAGACTTATTTATTAAGAATTATTGAACCATTGAAATTGCTCATCTGAGCTAAAAAGATTTCAGTTCAGCTTTATCATTATGTGAAATTTTCGTGTGGGAGGATTTTAAAAAAAATAGGCTGCCACCTAGCAAACTTATAAAACTGGATTTAAACAGTTTACTTATTCAAATATTTCTCAGAATCGATATCAAAAGATTTTAATCACATTAAGGGCTAAGATATAAAAAGTAATATTTATATTAAACATTACTTAAGTACTGAAGATCAATATGTAGATTTTAAAGTTGATGACAGAACCATAAATACAGAAAGTAGAAAATCAGTCACATCTACTGAACTTTACTACTTAAATCTAAATATAACTAGATCAACAGTGATAAGAAAATCACCTGTTATATTTGAATTTACTGGTACATTAAGGTTGCTGGGAAGCACAGTGGGTAGAGCAACCAGCTAGTATGGGGAAGGTTTAGGGTTCTAATCACAGTTTGGCTGCAGCATTTTCCCCCTTTCCTGTTACATTTCAGATCTTGTTAAACTTTGGGAGATATTTACTGACCAAAAGGTTGGTCCCAGAGTAGAACCAAAAAGTTTGATTCAAAGTAGTTAAATCAAAAACAAGAGGCCCATGTGATGGAATGGGTAAGCCATATAGATCTAAAGGGGATTAAACTGACCTTTGATGCATGACCTTGAGCCATATATCAAAATGATGGTCAATTCAAAACTTATAATATTCTAATATATATACCTATACAAAAAGTTAATAGTTTTCAAGTTAAATAACAATTTCAGTCTTCTTATGCAGCTATGACCTTGACCTTTGAACCTATGATCTTGAGCCATATATCAAAATGATCATCATGTCAATACCTACAATATTCTAATATATTTCTATGCAAAAAGTTCATAGTTTTCAAGCTAATGCACAATTTTAGTTTTTATGAGCAAAAAATAACATTTTAGGGGCAACAACTCCTACATGCATTATCATATAGTTACAAAACTTTGTATCTTTTTAAATTTTGTCATGCTGAACATTTTAACAATGTTTTGATAATATATATCTTTTAAAATTTTGAAGAAAATCATCTAAAACTGCAAAATTACAAAATAGGCCATGACCTTGAACTTGACATTGACCGCATTTTGAAGGTTATTTCAAGAAAAAGTCAAAACTGAAAACCCCATGTCAATATCTATTCATATAAACAAGTTATAACAATTTGAAGCCATTTTACGAAATTTTTAAAATTAAATGCAAAAACATGTAACCCTTTTTCGACCAAATTTCACGAAATGAACAAATTATAGGCTTAAGACCCTAGAAAAGCCAAATATCACATCAGATTTTTTCTACCATCATTGATTTCGGAGAAAAAGATTTTTAAAGATTTTTGCACCCCTAGGTCACCATGACCTAGTTTTGGTAGCCATGGCAACGCCACAAACAAATCTAATTTGCAACAACCCAGACATGCTTCTGGCCAAGTCTCATTAAAATCTGTCCAATACTTTCGGAGGGGAAGTCGAAAATGTGTGTTAATGACACACACAAGCACGCACACATGCACGTATACACACATGCACCCACACACGCACATACACATGCTGCGCTATGCCATAAGCTCACATGACCTTTGGTCAGGTGAGCTAAAAAGGAAGGGAGGAATGTGGCTGACTGTGATTGACAGGTGGCTGGGTAGCTCAGTTGGTGAATAGTCTAGATAGTTTTGGGAAGGTCACTGGTTTGAGTCCCAGTTTAGCTGCTGCATTTTTTCCCTTTCATGTTACACATATATTGTTCTAGTCTTATAAATTATGACATCAATTTTAACCTATGTACTCATTGTATCAAATCCCGAAAGAGAAGTTTTACAAAAGAAAATAGATTGAGTAGGTAGCCAAGATTGAGGATTTTTGACTGGAAAAGAAATACAACCAGGATGGATTTAATGTGCTAGGTCACAGAGTCTGAAGCTGCAAACAAGAATACCAATACCCAAAGTCCCATATCCTAACACCAGGTGCACTAATTAATACTCTGCCCTCTTAATGGCCTTCATCAGGGGAGGAAACAGTATTTCAAATTTTCAATTCATGTATGGTCAGGTCAGCTAACTTTAAACCCAGGATTTACCACTCTAAAAGTGGAAGCTCTTATCTTTTAGATAACAAGGCAGTTTTATTTGTGCAGCACAATTGTTTTCTTATTTTAAACAAGAGGTCCATGGGCCTTAACGCTCACCTGAGGATACAGCCAAAATCATTTGCAAAATACATACATTATTCTTATAAACATGACTATACAAAACGCTAATAGTTTTCAAGATAATTAACAATTTGAGTCTTCTTATGCATCTTTGACCTTGAATCTTATATCAGAATGATCGCCATATCAATTCCTACAATATGTTCATAGTTTTCAAGCTAATGCACAATTTTTGTTTTTATAAGCAAAAAAAAAAAAAAAAAAAAAAAAAAAAAAAAAAAAAAAAAAAAAAAAAAAAAAAAACATTTCAGGGGCATGACCTTGAACTTTGACCTTGACCCCATTTTGAAGTTTATTTCAAGTAAAAGTCAAGACTGAAAACCCCATGTCAATATCTGTTCAAATAGTCAAGTTATAATGATTTGAAGCCATTTTACAAAATTTTTAAAATTAAACGCAAAAATACATAACCCATTTTTCGACCAAATTTCACGAAATGAACAAACTATATACAAACTATATACTTAAGACCCTAGAGAAGCTAAATATCACATCAGAATTTTCCTCCAATCATTGTTTTCGGAGAAGAAGATTGTTTAAGATTTTGGACCCCTAGGTCATCTTGACCTAGTTATAGTAGCCATGGCAGCACTATGAACAAATATGAATTGCACCAGCCCCTTTATGCTTTTGACCAAGTATCATTGTAATCTGTCCAGCAGTTTTGGAGAAGAAGTTGAAAATAGGTGTTAATGACACACACACACACACACACACACATGCATGCATGCACACACACATGCACACACATGCCACGCCATGCCATAAGCTCACATGACCTTTCGGTCAGGTGAGTTAAACAAGAGGCCCAAAAGGGCCTGTATCGCTCAACTGGTACTTTATTTGCATGTGAATTTCAGACAGCCATGCCGCTAGCTATTGCCAGTTGAACTAAAATGTTTCAGAAAAAAATGATATGTATGTGAAATGGCTATACATCTTCTGTCTATATACCAAATTTAAACCAAATTGTATGATATATACATGTGTATCTGCCATTCATTACTTTTTGCTATTTATAATAACGGCCATTTTTTTGGATGCCGCAGTTTGTGCAAACTTTAGTCTGCATCACCTAGGGACCTTACACACAAAATTTGGTTCAAATAGGTCGAGTAGTTTCTGAGGAAAAGATTTTCAAAGAATTAGCTAAATATAGCACCTTATTTGAATATTCTGCTAATAGTGACCCAATAAAAACTTTTTTCTGAAAAACCCGTTATATATGTTAAATGGCTATGTAATCTACTTTCTACATACTAAATTTAAACTAAATCAGTTGAAAATAAAACGTGTATCAGCCATTTAGCACTTTTTGCTATTTATAGTAACGGCGGCCATCTTGGATGCCGCAGGAAGTTGATTTGTGCAAACTTTAATCTGCATCACCTAGGGACCTTACACACCAAATTAGGTTCAAACAGGTCCAGTAGTTTCTGAGGAGAAGATTTTCAAAGAATTGGCTCAATATAGCACCTTATTTGAATATTCTGCTAATAGCGACCCAATTAAAAATGTTTCTGAAAAAACCCGTTACATATGTTAAATGGATATGCATTTACTTTCTATATACCAAATTTGAACTAAATTGGTTGAAAATTAAACGTGTTTCAGCCATTCATCACTTTTTGCTATTTATAGTAACCGCGGCCATCTTGGATGCCGCAGGAAGTTGATTTGTGCAAACTTTAATCTGCATCACCTAGGGACCTTACACACCAAATTCGGTTAAAATTGGTCCAGTAGTTTCAGAGGAGAAGATTTTCAAAGAATTGGCTAAATATAGCACCTTATTTGAATATTCTGCTAATAGCGACCCAATTAAAAATGTTTCTGAAAAACCCATTACATATGTTAAATGGATATGCATTTACTTTCTATATACCAAATTTGAACTAAATTGGTTGAAAATTAAATGTGTTTCAGCCATTCATCACTTTTTGCTATTTATAGTAACCGGTGGCCATCTTGGATGCCGCAGGAAGTTGATTTGTGCAAACTTTAATCTGCATCACCTAGGGACCTTACACACCAAATTCGGTTAAAATTGGTCCAGTAGTTTCAGAGGAGAAGATTAAAGTTTACGCACAGGACGCACGCATGCACGCATGCTTCGCCATGCCATAATCTCAGCTGGCTATTGCCAGTTGAGCTAAAAAGGAAAATAAAAATTAAAATCAACATGGAAAATAAACAAGAGGCTCAATGGGCCAAAATAGTCACCTGAGGGCATTTAGAACTGTAGCTCACAAAAAAGGATTAAAATATTAACTAATTCTCATCTTGTTTTTTCGTACCAAAATAGAAATGGTTTACTATGACCTTGATTTAAAGGTCAAGGTCAACAAGCTTCACAAATGTGGTAGTGCTTAGTGCTTTGCTGCCATATATGAAGTTTCAAGCTTCAAGGGGTTTCAGTTCTTGACAAAGAGATGTTTAAAGAATTTTCTATTTAGGTTCACTGTGACAATGAATGAAGGTCAAGGTCAACAAGCTTTGCAAACTTAATAGTGCTTAGTGCTCTGATGCCATTTATGAAGTTTCAAGCTTCTAGGCCTTTCAGTTTCATGACACGTAGATTTTTAAAGGTTTTTCTATTTTAGGTCACTCTGACCTTGAATAAAGGTCAAGGTCAACAAACTTCAAAAATTTGGTAGTGCTTTGTGCTTTGATGCCATATATGAAATTTAAAGCTTCTAAGCCTTTTGGTTCATGACAAGAAGATGTTTAAAGTATATTCTATTTCAGGTCACTGTGACAATGAATGAAGGTCAAGGTCATCAAGCTTTGCAGACTTAAAAGTGCTTAGTGCTCTGATGCCATTTATGAAATTTCAAGCTTCCAGGCCTTTCGGTTCTTGACCTTGAATGAAGGTCAAAGTCAACAAGCTTCACAAACTTGGTAGGGCTTTGGTCAAGAAACATCCATATAAAGTTTCACCATCATTGGTTTACTGGCTCTGGAGAATAAGTTGAAAATCTGTAATTGTTAACGGGGCACGGACAACAGACTGGGCCTTTAGCTCAGGTGACCTAAAAAAAAAAGTTGATTTTTTACCATTATAAGATGGCTAAAATACAGCTGTGTAAAAAAGATGTTTATCTGGTTAAGATATATATCAGAGAAAGTAAACACCCAAAGTAAATGTTTTATTAGGGGGCCACACTTACACATGGTGTGTCTGAAAAAAAAATTTCACCTATAATCAACTCACCACCATTTTATATATTGCATCTACTATATCTAATAGTTCTTCTCTGGTTATAAATCCATCATTGTCTAGATCATATAACTTGAAAGCCCCTAGTAAGAAATGTATAACACATTATTGTCTAGATCATATAACTTGAAAGCCCCTAGTAAGAAATGTATAACACATCATTGTCTAGATCATATAACTTGAAAGCCCCTAGTAAGAAATGTATAACACATTATTGTCTAGATCATATAACTTGAAAGCCCCTAGTAAGAAATGTATAACACATCATTGTCTAGATCATATAACTTGAAAGCCCCTAGTAAGAAATGTATAACACATCATTGTCTAGATCATATAACTTGAAAGCCCCTAGTAAAATATATAAAATACATCAAGATCTTTACATTAACTTGAAAATCTGAACAAAAACATAAATTACATTTAAATAAATAAACTTGAAAACTAAGTGTATAGCAAAACAAACAACTGAGATCCGAAAATCATGAATATGTATGACTTCTCAAAAATCTTATATAATCACTGAAATTGTAAATTCTGTTTGATAAAGAATAAAACATAATTCTGTTAATACTTCAGAGAAAATAGGTCAAAGACTTAATTTGCCTAGTTGTTGATGAGGTACGGTTGTAGTATTATAAAAAGTTTTTATTAAGAGTACCTGTAACAGACAGTTTTTAGATATAAAGTTTTAAATATCATTTGTACATGTATTACAATATATAAAAAAAACTTTATCAAAATCAACAACAAAATAATAAAGTTATTAAAGAATTCACTTTGTGTTTGATAACGTATATATGAGGGTATGAACGCTAGGGTATGAACGCTAGGGTATGAACGCTAGTAAAGCATGTGCATAATCTGTAATTATAACCTGAATTTGCACTCTGTGTAACCTAGGTTAATAAAAACTTTTGTTGGTAACCAACCTTATCTGAAAATTAATTTTTAAACAGCCAATTCTAAAAGAGTTACCTCCCTTACATAAGAACACATACACATGTAATTGTATCAATTGGAGTCTGTCCAACTCTCTTTCCTGTAACCATTCATTGTGATTTATTCTTAACAATTTTTCATGATGTAAAAAAATTGTAATAATCAATGTTGAAAAAGTGTCCATCTACAGTGATCAACAAATAACATAGAGGAAGGACACTGGCTTTGGGGAAAACTTTGATTCATTGCCATCACTTAGTCAGTCAAACTTTGACATTATAAAGAACTTATCAATAAATCTATAGAAGCTTGTTAAAAAACACAACATCATCTGAGACTTTCAAAACAGTGTGGGAATATACTAGGTAGTTATTAGGGGAGATACATCTAGGTTCTTTTAAGACACAAATAATTAAGATATTAATAAAATTCCGAGAAATATCTGATCAACAATAGCAAATAATGTAAATCAAAGCTGATAAATGTCTGATAAACCATGACAACAGATTATCATGTAACCAAAGCTGAAAAATGTCTGATAAACCATGACAACAGATAATCATGTAACCAAAGCTAATAAATGTCTGATAAACCATCACAACAGATAATCATGTCAACCAAAGCTGATAAATGTCTTATAAACCATGACAACAGATAATCATGTCAACCAAAGCTGATAAATGTCTGATAAACCATGACAACAGATAATCATGTAACCAAAGCTGATAAATGTCTGATAAACCATGACAACAGATAATCTTGTAAACTAAAGCTGATAAATGTCTGATAAACCATGACAACAGATAATCATGTAAACCAAAGCTGATAAACGTCTGATAAACTATGACAACAGATTATCATGTAAACCAAAGCTGATAAATGTCTGATAAACCATGACAACAGATAACATGTAAACCAAAGCTGATAAATGTCTGATAAACCATGACAAAAGATTATTATGTCAACCAAAGCTGATAAATGTCTGATAAACCATGAGAACAGATAATCATGTCAACCAAAGCTGATAAATGTCTGATAAACCATGACAACAGATTATCATGTAACCAAAGCTGATAA